>JAIWND010000012.1:0-600000 GCA_025330725.1 Chlamydoabsidia padenii
CTTTTTCATTTTCAAATCCCGCCTGTGAATATACCCACATCCATTTGAAAAAAAAACATCTCTTTTCCTTTCTCATCCTTCCCCACTTTTTTTTTTATTCTGTATAATCATTATATATAAACATACAATGTCCAAGCAACAAGAAACCACAAAGACAGTACCACCTACTGCTTCTCAGAACGATGATTCTGACCTGGATGACTTATTGGATGGTGAGTAGGATAACTAAAAAAAAAAAAAAAAAGGGGGGGGGAAAGGGGGATTCGACTTGATTCTTACTGCCTCTCTCTTTTTGGTTTTGAAAAGATGTCCTTGATGACTTTAATGGGCTATCGACTAAAGAATCGGTCACACCAGCGACCAAAAAAACGACAGTTACAGAAGAACCCGAAACGACTGTAGGCGGTGAACAAGGATCGCTGGACGATATGCTGGATAATGATGCCTTTGCCAAACAATTGCAAGCTGGAATGGAAGAGTTGATGGGCAACATGGATCAGGATCCTGAAATGAAGGCAGCCTTTGAAAAAGTCTGGGGCTCGTTTGATCCTACTACGATGGCGGCCAAGGCAAATGAGGAAGCGGCGAAACCAACTGGGCGGGCGACTACGACAGGTACCTCCTTCCAAGATACCATTGATCAAACCATGAACAAATTGAAAGATAGCTCAAAACAAGTGGATGTAAGTAATATGGTGTGATAATAATAATGTTATGAACTACTACTAATCTCTTGTTTTATATCTCTCTATAGTCCTCTATTAGTGAAGAAAACGAAGATGCTTTTATGGCGGAACTGATGAAACAAATGGAAGGATTGACTGAAGGTGGTGATTTTGAAAACGTATTGGAAGGAATGATGTCACAACTGATGTCCAAGGAAATGCTATATGAACCCATGAAGGATTTGGTTGAAAAGGTAAGTACACTTTGATGATGGTGATTCTCTTGCAAAAAGAAACAATCCTTACACTCATACACACACTACTCTTTATACATATATATATATATATATATATATATATATATATATATAGTATCCTGCCTGGTTGAAGGAAAACAAAGACAAGACTGAAAAGGCCCAATATGAAAAGTATGAAAAGCAATTTGAAATGTGCAAGAACATTGTCGCCGAATACGAAGCACCTGGATTCGATGAAAACAATGAACAACAAGCCAAGAAGATTATGGATATGATGACTCAAATGCAAGACCTCGGCCAACCCCCTGCTGCATTATTGGAAGACATGGCTCCTGGTATGGACTTTGCTAACCCTCAAGGTATGCCGGATATGAAGGATTTGGAAAACTGCACCATCATGTAGAAAATAGACTATCCCTTGAACAATTTAATTTTATCCCCTACTCCTACTTTTCAATAAACACACAACTTGTTTTACAGAATAGCCTTTTTATATACAATAAAATTATCTCTTTACTGTCTTGACATACATTATGTCAAATCCTTCCACTGTAATTTAAAAGCCCGAATATAGCATGATCCTTCAAGCATGGATTTACCATCATTTATATATTATCAAATCATACATTTTTATTATAATTATCAAGTTTTTTTAAAAAAAAGAGGGGTGGGAAGTGGATTGTATCTACATCTTGTGCTGTAGTAGTAGTAGTAGTAGTAGTGGGGGTGGGGGGAGGGGTGGTGTTATTCCACATGCCCTGACAAGATGAAACCAAGAGAATGTCCTAGGCAAGTATAAAGATGTATCCATAATTTATTGATGCCGATAAATCCATTCGTAGATTACTAATAATAAGATAAAACTCTACATTAGTAACTTTACCCAGTTCAAGCTTGTTAAAGAGTTCATTACTGTTATTGTTGATCGAGATACAGTTGCAAGATAAGAAGCTCGTGAAGTTTCATTCAGATAGTTGCTGCTGTTGTTGTTGTCCTTGAATAGAATCAGTAACCAGTGATATGTAAGACAAGCATTAAATAAGGCGGGATGGGGTAAAAGAGGGGAAAGAAAGACAAAAAAAAAAAAAAAAAAAAAAAAAAAAGTCGGGGTTGGATTAGGACACCCCTCGTATTTTTTGGAAACTTTTCCCTCTTCTTTCACTTTATAATCCTGTCGGTCGACCCTCCAACTCATTCTATCCAAATAAAATACACCAGAGCTCAAGTCATTTTACTCATATCCCTTCTCATAATGGCTCCAACAATGGTATGTGATATCAACAAGTAACAATGGTAACTATCTCGCTCCTCGACTACAAAGCATTAACTACAAAAGTTAAGTATATATATAGATTGGAACAACTTAAAAATCCTACCCTACGATTCCATTTACTCACTTTTTCTTTTATAGATAGCATTGACTGGATATGTACCGACTGCTACTTTGGCTTTCAAGTCGGACACGGCGATCATTATTATACTCTCAAACTCATTCACGCTTTTTCTCTTTTCAAACTAGGAATAGATCATTAAACGGATGCCCATGTGGACAGAATGCCCCGCTTGGTTCAAGGAAGGAAATGGTAAAGGTAAACGAATATCTGGGTAATTGTAAAGTGGCATACTTTCTTCTCATAGTGTATCATGATTTTTTTATAGGTGACCACGACACTTGCACACTTTTTAAATCTCTCTGAATATATCAACATACAAGACTACTGTATTGGTGATATGATAACACAGGTTTATGGTCAATGGCAATACCAATTACAATCATCTTCCTAGATCACAAACTGTACCTGTCTGATTAACAAAGTCAATCTATGCGACATTCAACACTATCATAACTGGATCTAATGGTAACCGGAAACACATTTATCCAATAAATCATTAGTTATTCGACCCTATAGTATAGTATTGTATATTCCTTCCCCCTTTTTTTGTTTAAATAAACATATATCCCATATCTGTTATAAAACTTGTTTATACTTTATTGACTGGGTTAGATCAAACAAAGGTGTTATAACATGATCGGGGAGAGTCGAGTTGATGGTATATGCTGGCATGAATGACAATGGCCTTGGCATGAATCATCCACGTCGGTGTTTAAAATGCAATGCATTGATGAAGAGGCATTTTCCATCAACAAAGCACATTACCCTACATACGTCCAATACATACACATGTTTTAATAAAAGTCAAGTGTCATAAATAGTATTTTATTATTCATCAAGTTTCAAAAACACAAAGACATGCTGTATATATAAAAATGGATGGATGACGATACTGTATAAAAAAAAAGAGAGTATAGTAACAGATGATGTTCCCTGTACTTGATTTTTTTTAACGGTAAGACTTTTGGAAGCGAGCACGGGCACCTGGACCACCAAACTTCTTGGGTTCGCAACGACGAGGATCGGCAACGAGGAGAGTACGGTCGTATTGGACGAGGATTTCCTTGATTTCCTTCTTGGCAGCTTCGTCAACGTACTTTTGGTAGAAAGCGACAATAGCCTTGGCAAGAGCTTGACGAATAGCGTAGATTTGAGAAGTGTGACCTATATAGTGAGAAGAGTAGACGTGGTGAGTTGACTATATCATAAAGTTCCCTCCTCCTCCTTTTTTTTTATTTTAATGACTTACCACCACCTTGGACGCTGAGACGAATGTCAACGTTGGAGAAACGTTCTTCACCGAGGAGAAGGACAACTTCGTAAACCTTGAACTTCAAGATTTCAGGTTCGAGGAGTTCAAGAGGAGAACCATTGACGCGGATAAGACCACGTCCACGCTTGCAGTGAGCGACAGCAGTAGCGGTTTTCTATTATAACATGATAAAATGAGAATGGGTTCGAGTTAGTTATCCGTAACGTGATATACCCGTATTTATTTCCGTCTGCCCCCTTTTTTTAAATGTTGTTGATCGCAATTCCATTTCACTGTCATTTGTCCGTTTCCTTTCTATATCCTCCATGTAATGTTGATTTGTTACACACCTTGCGACCGAAAGTTTGAACGGCTTCCATATCTATAATTTAAAAACAACAAAAACAAAAAGATGACATATCAGTAAAAACGGACAAATTGGATGGATGGATGGATGGATGGATGGATGGATAAATGTATGGGTGTGGTCTACTTTACCTTTAATGAGGGAGAGAAAAAAAGGAAAGGGAGGTGAAATTCGCCCAGATGATAATAAGCAAAAAAAAAAAATCCAACGCTTACTGTCGGAATTGGAATCATCCAACTCGCTAATCGGCGATTAAATGTTTTTTTTTCTGTGGCGATTATGTCCCTCCCTCTTCCCTTGATTTTATTTTTCCCTTCTCTCATCTTCTAGTTATCAGCCATGGTAAGAACCATCCATCTATCCATCCATCCAATGAACTAACCCATCCATCTTTTGATTGATTAGCCTACTAGATTACATCACAACAGAAAGAAGCGTGGACACGTTTCAGCTGGTCACGGTCGTGTCGGTAAGCACAGAAAGCATCCTGGTGGTCGTGGTCTTGCTGGTGGTCAACATCATCACCGTATCAACATGGATAAGTACCATCCTGGTTACTTTGGTAAGGTCGGTATGCGTACTTTCCACTTGAAGAAGAACACTCAATGGCGCCCTGTTGTCAACTTGGACCAAATCTGGACTTTGGCTGGTGAAGGTGTCCGTGAACAATACAAGAACACTGAAAAGGTTCCTGTTGTTGATGCTCTCCAAAACGTAAGTAGTTTAATTCAGCTTTAAGAATGGCATACTCACACTTTTTTTTTTGTTGTGGGATCTAGGGTTACGGTAAGGTCTTGGCCAAGGGTCGTCTTGCTCAACCTGTCATTGTCCGCACCCGATTCGTCTCTCGCCGTGCTGAAGAAAAGATCAAGGCTGCTGGTGGTGGTAAGTCATTTGAACAAAACATTCAATGTATCATGAATGATCTGACTCACTAATTGACTTTTTTTTTATCTCTCCCTCTCTAGTCGTTGAACTTGTTGCTTAGATTTAGTCCATTATCTAATCACTTTTAATAAACAACTATGTAGTTTGTCTTTTTACTCTTTGTATAAATGATGGTTTTATGATCATGGGGGATATGGGGAAAAAGAAAAGCGGGGAATGAATTTTGTTTTTTGCATGAATGGCTCGATCTCCATCAAAAGTAATGTGAATCGATGTTGATATAAAGAGAGAATGGGCATATGCAGTATATGATGAAAGTAGGTTAGATCGATTTCATGAACTTGTCAATACGCATTCACATCGATCGCTCCAGTCTCTTCTTTTCTGATTTCATGGAACCTCGTTCCCATGACTTGAGCCTCCTTTCAGCATGACTATACTGCAGTTTACTATGCTACTCTTTGAACACCTTTCTCCTTCCATGCATCTTCTTTCTTCATCTCCCATGGCCCATCTTTTTTTTTTTTTTTTTTTTTTGTTCATACACATTGACGGCTCTAAGCGGAGTTTTATGCTGGATCGATGATGGAGCCTATCCTTTATTTCACCATATTCGTTCGACAATACACAATACTGGAAGATGATAAAACCCATTCATGCAAAAGCATTGGTTTACGCATGATTATATAACTTTTATGTTTCACCCCCCCCCCAAATATAAACAATACGATAAATCAATGCACACATAAAGATGAGCTTTTTTATATATTTTTTTTTATTAACAAGATTTTAATAAAGGGTAAAATTTAGTTTGTCTTTTTACGGAAAGAGCAGCCTTCGGTCAAACGAGCACGACCACCAGTGGGTTGACACAAAACAGTACCGCAAGAAGAGCACAAGACAACAGTTTGGGCGTGGCTAAAGACAGTGCTAATGTTCAAACAACCTATAAATACAAATGAGTATTCGGAATATCACACCCGGTTTCATTCACTTACCAGGGCACTTGACATCCATAAAGTAAGAGTTGGGAGATTGCACGAGACGCTTGAGCTTGTGAGAGCGCTTTTCGTGTTCAACAGTAGGGTGTAAAAGATCAACGGCCAACTATAGAATCAAAAGAGTGATTTAAAAAAAGAAACAAAAGCCATTAGTTATCGCTATTCTATTTTCTGATGTATTGAGCCGATAGTATAACCGATGCAAATGATCCATCCATTCATTCATTTATTCATCCATCCATTCATCCATCCAATATCCCAACCCATCTTTTCTTTTACAATCCATCTTCATATCCAACTTACGGTCATGTTGTAGAGTGAGAATAAAAACGAAAGAAAAGAAAAAAATACGTATGGGGCAAACCCTCTTTTCTGGAGTGGCGGGATTTAAAATTACAGGGAAATAAAAAAAAAAGTAATACCCAAAAAACCATGTATTGTACGTACATACACATACCATGATACTATATATAATTCAATACAGGTGATGAGACATGTGTCATCATCATTATCTTTAATTAACTCGCCATCTATTGTCATGCTTTTTTGTTGCTCAACGTTTTCGTGGAATGTTCGCCGAAACCAGTATTGCATTGATCATGATTATTTGAAATCCCGATAATCCTCAAAACCCCCCAAAAAAATGATGGCGGCCTTTTCTCCCTTTCTTCTTCTCTTAACACTTTCTCTTTTATATCAATGGTTTACTCAATGCAACTTGTACAAGGAACTGAATTCAAAATCAACTTGGAAACTGATCATATTATCCTGCACGGCTCAGAGGAAGAATCGGGTGGTGTCATGTTACGTGGGTCTGTTGTTTTGAACTGCCAAGAAGCTATCAAGGTACGATCCGTCACACTTAAATTGGAAGGTAAAATAAAAGTGAACTGGCTAGAAGGTAAGAAAGAAGGAAAAATAGTAGAAAAGGGGAAACATACTAATCTTGATTGTTTGTATCTAGGTCGTACTTCTCGTCAACGACAATACAAGGAAGAAAGAACGATCATTGAACATGAATGGACACTAATTTCACACACCCGTAAAGCTTATCACTTGGATGAACGTCATTATCAATGGTAAGTTGACATCATATATAAAAATAAAATAAAAAGACATACTCACTGACAAATTACTCTCAAAATAGGGATTTTGAACTACCTCTACCAGGTGATCTTCCAGAAACATTGCATCATGAATTAGGTCAAGTCTATTATCGGCTCAAAGCCGTAGTCGAACGACCCACCTTCTCCCTCAATTATTCCGACCGACGATCTCTAAAGGTGACAAGACTCCGACTACCTACTTGTATGGAACTTTTACAATCCACCTTGGTTTCCAGTGTGTGGGCCGACAAGCTCAGCTACGACATCAACGTCCCTACCAGGTGTTATTCTATCGGCAGCATATTACCCATCACTTTTGACTTTCTTCCTCTCCATGCTGGCCTCAAAATTCGATCTGTCACTTGCACCTTGAAGGAATACTTGACCTTATCCACCTCTCAAGGTCATAGCAAGACCATCGGTCGAGTGGTGAAGGTTCATCACAATCATCACTTTCAACACACTGCTCATCGTCTGGGTCCTGCCTATCACAAAACCGAACAACTTGTCATTCCACAGGAAGACTCTCATTTGGTCATGATGGATACTGCAAATGATCTCATCAATGTCAAGCATAAACTTAAACTAACTGTATCTTTAATGAATGCGGATGGCCATATATCAGGTAACATGCAGGAAAAAAAAAAAAAAAAAAAAGAGGGACATTTTTTATTCATGCCGCTTTTTAGAACTCCGTGCGGCAATCCCTATTGTCATTGCAGCACTCTCAACCGAAGAAGATGCATTACCCACTTATGAAAATGCATGGCGTAGTGCTCGATATGATCCTCCTTTGGTCCAATCTCTTGCTATTAGACAAACTGCTTCTCCTTTGGTAAACAATCATGCCATGGATTTTGGTAAACCTCGATTGGCGTCTGGTCCGCCTTCAGCATCCACTTCCACTTCATCACTAGTATCAAACAACAATACGGAAAACAATATGGTTGATCTTTGTCGTGTGCCATCTTATGCTACTGCCATAAGATCTCCACGGTTTCACCCGGATTCCTTACCCACCTATGAATCCATCTGTGAAACTGCTCTATGAATACCCCCCTTTTTTTTGTATATACTGTAGTCATTTAGTTTTTATTTTTTACTCTTATACACATGTTTAAATAAATATATACATTATCTATTATAATAAAATGCACTCTCAAGCGATGTCGTCCCTTTTAACAATGTCGGATAGCGGAATTTTAAAAAAGTATAACCCGATCAATGCAAAATGTCAATGTGTTGGATCATGGGTATAATGTTGAACTCTATGCTTTTTTCCCCTAATATATACAAAACTGCTACTCCAAGGAATGCGAGTCTGTTTCTTCGCATAAAGATCAAAGAATAACAGAATCAGTTGGGACCAACATAATAGTAATAAGATCATTTATTAAATTAGTTTTATTGTGTTATAAAAAAATGAAGTTATCACTATAATGAATCGTTAATTATAATAATAAATCATGTAGGGGAAGGAGGTGGAATAGGATCGTTGGATGAGGTGGTATTGTAAGGGGGAGGACAACAGGCTTGTTCATAACAAGAATCATTTTCAATACAACGGAGTAAACAAGTCGTTGAATCGGCATTGATTCCCTATAAGTATACATACAAACAGAGAGAGAGAGAGAGAGAGAAATTAATGATCATGCCCCCCTCTTTTTGTTTATGCACTTTACCTCGACTTGAGATTCAACGGGATCAATAGATGGATGAATTAGATTACTATCTTTAGTAGTTGTAGATAATGCAGATGAAGAAGGATGGTGATTGGTATCGAGTTTTTCAATATTGGTATCCTTGGTTAAGAATTCGGGCTGGATGGTTGCAGAATGTACACCAAAACGATGTAATGTTTGTCGCATTCGTGTTGATAGTTCCATATAGTTGCCATCGGATATAAGGACATGTAATGATGCCACAAACTTGGTATCTGAGAGTTGCCAGATATGAAGTTCATGAATCGAATAAACACCAGGAATCTAAGAAAGTAATCAAGTAGATTTTAGATGTGTGAGAGAGAAGAAGATGATGATGATCATGGTTGGATATTTTACCTGTAGTAAATGATCTCGAACATCATCCAATTTCACGCTGTGTGGTACACCTTGGAGTAAGATGAATGATGTTTCCTTGACTAAGAAGATCGAAAAGTATTAGGATTAGTATTTGTTCTTGATTGAGATTAAAATATATATATATATATATATATATATATAAGCGGGATCTTACCGAGCGGGACAGCCGAGCAAAAGATGATGATAGCAATCACCAAACTACGATACATAAAAAAAAAAAAAAAAAAAAAAAAAAAAAAAAAAAAAAAAAAAAAAAAAAAAAAAAAAAAAAGATAAGCCCAGATTTATATGTAATATAATACACTACCTTATTATAGGATCCATATAAAACCTCCATGAGAAGGGAGTCAACCAAATAAATAAAGCTGCGGCCATCACACCGATATTACCGAGAGCATCACCCAAAACATGAAGGAAGATCTAAAATAATCATAAAAAGTGATTAGTTTCCATATCAAATATCATCGCTATTCTGATTCCTACTTACTCCTCGCATATTTAAGTGACCACCATCAGCATGATTATGACTGTGATTATGATGAGACTCCATTTCGTGTTCAGTATGATCATGTCCGTGATTATGCCCGTGACCATGTTCTAAATACAAAACAACAACAACAGATGAGTGACAAGATCATGCATGCAATGATAATATGTGCATGCTTACCATGAAATAAGAAGAGACCGAGGATATTAGCCACTAAACCAGCACTACCAGTAATCAAAACCATGATAGGATCAGTCATAGGTTCCATATGGATGAATCTTTGGATCGCCTCCATAAGAATTGTAAAACATAATGCCAGTAAAAAGACCCCTTAAGAATTCATAAAGAGTAAGCAAATATATAAAATAGTTGTTCTTCGTTTTATGTATACATTATTACCATTCAATAAGGCCCCAAGAATTTCAGCACGTTGCCATCCATAAGAGTATTTGGACTGATCTTTGTGTCGTTGTCCTGCTAATCGAATAGCCCATAAAGCCACCACCAAACTGATCAAGTCATTCAACATGTGGAAGGAGTCAGCAATCTAGTGAAAAGAGAAAGGGGATGAGTAATGTTAAACAGCCTATTTATTCCCCTCCCCCCCCCTCTAGACTTACCAAAGATAGTGAGCTAACATAGTAGCCTATTACAATTTCAGTTACAAAAAAGCCCCCATTAAGGAACATCATGATGTGGATTCGACGAGTTCGTGAGAGCATGACTGTAGCATGTGTATATTGAATAAAAAGTAAAAGAGATTTAGATAAAAAAGAAAAGAAAAAAAAGAGAGGGAAGAAAAGTCAAAAAGTAAGAAAAATTAAAAAAAGCGAAAAATAAAGGAGGTGGGGGGGGACGGGTATCTAACCAGCAATCCTGCGAGACGATTCAAACCCCGCATGAGGGGTGCCTGAGTAGTTTGGAGTCATGAGACAAAAACCAAATCATGCTGTCAACCCTGCTATAAACACTCTCGAGTCTCGGTTTCTATTGCATTATACAATATATACTGTAATCACAGACATACTATAAACAACGAGGGTATGATAGATCTTTATTACTATCACCATGGTATCCTATTGTTCAATAACACTTATTTTATTAGGCAACTATATATATATGTATACTATACTAAAAAGTGGGATGCTATGGTTAATATCCTATCCTATAATGAGAGTAAAGCTGGTATGGAAGTGTGGGACGATCTGTCGGTCCTTCATATCCTAGCCAAAAAAAAAAAAAAAAAAAAAAAAAAAAAAAAAAAAAAAAAGAGAGAAAAGGGTCAACATTCATTACATTATCTTTTCCATTCCCTGTTTCCAACCATCTTTCTTACCAATCCAGTGAGCAAAGAAGTTGCTATAGTTACCAGTGATGATGTAATCTTGTATTTGGGTTTCGTCTTGATGAAGGACATGTACCTAAAAAGAAGCCATAAGAGTAAATCCTGAGGGGTCTGAAAGTGAGTCGTCGTCAAAAAGTCCACGAGAGCAAGAGTTTCCACATTATGAATAGATAGGGTGATAAAAATATTAAAAAAAAAAAAAAAAAAAAAGGAAAAGGGGCGAGGGAAAGAAAAAAAAAAAAGTTTGACGTTTGTCGGGATTTGAATATTTCGGAATGGGAGCCCGTTCTCGATCAACCTATGAAAAGGGCCATGCATTTGGTTCAGGTACCAATACTTACACTTCCAAGTGACAGATCAGAACCATAGTTATTCCTCTTTAAAACTTTGCATTCTTGATACTATCGAGGAATGCACTTTACTACCAGTCGGTGCTTTAAAATTCCACTGTAGAATCCATAAAAATTAAGGTTGTAGTTTTCCCCCCATCCTCTGGACGGGGCTTTGAAGAGTAGAATATGCTTGTGAATGGAAGAAAAAAGAGATCAACAATAAGCCCAGTATGGATGAATGAAACAGGAGGAAGAGGAGGCTCATTGTGTATGTTTTTCTCTTAGCCCCCTTTACATGGAAAAGCGCCTAAATATAGTTCATCCCATGACAATGACGAAAGAGTAAAAATAACAGTTCAAGTACGAATATGTTCTTTATGCGGTTAATCGATATCTGATTGGTTGATTTCGGGGTTTGGAGATAGCCACCTGCTCTGGCTATTTAAATAGCCGTCATTTTTTTCCCTTTTTCCATTTTACTTCTTTTCTTTCTCACCCAATATTATAAAAAACCAACACTTTTTATCTCTTCAACATGAACTTCAAGTCTATTCTCTTTGCTCTGACTACTCTCGTCACTTTGTCTTTGGCCATTGTTTTGAATCCTACAATGTAAGTTCTCATGGAAAACCATTCGGTCATGAATCTCATTCCCCATTCTTCTTTAGTACAAGTCCTACTGCTGACTCCAAATGGCGTGCTGGTGATACTCGCTCTATTACATGGTAAGAAAAAAGAAACAATGATATATAGTAAAAAGTGTTCTTACCTTTTGATATATTTATAGGGATACTGAAAATGTAGCTGGTGGACCTATTCCCCCAGGCACTAGGTAAGTACACATCTTTTTTTTTTTTTATTACCAAAATGGAACACGATACTCAACTCTTTTTTCTTTCTTTCTATCTTTGTAGGGGTAGCATCAAGCTTGGTTATCTCGATCCTAAAGATTCACCTAATGAACATCTTTGTAAGTAGTGATGGGGTAGCAAATACATGGATGGGAATAGTAATGTGTGTCCCTTTTTCTTTCTTTCTTGTTTTTATATAGTCTGGGATCTTGGAAGCGTGGATGATTTGACAAAGGGCTCCCAACAAGTAACTCTACCTGGCGATCTGGAAACCAAACGCTCTTACATCATTGTCTTGATGGGTGATTCTGGAAATGCGTCGCCTGAATTCACAATCACCGCCGCACGATGATTTGTTTTACCCCTCCTTCCCCTTTTTAACCCATTGTTTGTTTTGCCTTGTAATTACCCATAGTACAGTATTACCTCTTCTCTCTTGCTAACTAATTCCATTCATTTGTTAATTCCCTTCCTTATTGTATATTTTCCCCCTTTTTTCCCTTCTTCCATCTTCTTTTGCATATTGTTTTTATATTCTTGGGGCAACAACATTCAATAAAAATCTACTTTTACATCATGTCTTACTTTATTTGTGGATTAATTTTTATTATGAATGGATCTGGTTTACATGCATAATGCAACGGGACTTGAATTTACAAAACCATTCATGCAGCCTGATGCGTCTTCGTTTACACAAACATTACAAAAAGTTTATTATCAAAATACATATAGACACAATTAAATAAAGAGATGATATAAAAGATATACATGGGATTATTAAAAAAAAAAAAAAAAGGTGGGTGAGGGAGATTCTCTAAACAACAAGTCTATTTTTAAAGGGGAAGGGGATTCTAATTAATAAACAGATTAAGCAGAGCCGACAAAGCCATCCTTTTCCAGTAACAAGACGATTTCATGGACAGCCTGAGACACAGATTGTTTGGTGATATCGACGACCAAATCAGCATCTTGAGGGGCTTCATAAGGATCATTCACACCAGTAAATTCCTTGATTTCCCCCTTCTTTGCCTTTTCATACACACCATCACGATCCCGCTTGATACATTCTTCCAGAGAAGTAGCCACGTGGACCAAGTAAAAACCACCAGACTTTTCAATGGTCTTTCGAGCCAGTTTACGCGCTTCATCATAAGGAGCAATAGGAGCGACAATGGCGGCGGCACCAGCCCGAGTCAATTCACCGGCAACAAAGGCTTGACGAGCAATGTTGATATCCCGATCACGTTTAGAAAAGCCAAGTTCCGATGACAGTTCCGCCCGAACGTTTTCACCCATCAAAAGAGATACCGATCGAGTTGATTCTTGGTTCAACGAGACTTGAAGAGCACGAGCAATGGCATTCTTCCCCGAAGCATGTAAACCGGTGAAGAAGATGGTGAAGCCCTGTTGAGATCGAGGAGGATGAGATTGACGCAACACCTTGACGACTTCAGGGTAAGAGAACCATTCAGGAATAGGTAACCCAGTCTTGAGACGACGGCGCAATTCCGTACCACTAATGTTGAGAGTCTTGATACCTTCAGGGACTTCATCGGCCGGCATGTATTCATCAGTGTCAGGGCAATAAGTCACCATTTGGAAGGGGACAATTTCGATCCCGATTTCATCCTTGAATTTTTCCACGAGGTCTTGAGCATCATAGGGACCATAAAAGTCGACACCTTGAGAGTTCTTGCCAGGACCAGCATGATCACGACCGACAATAAAGTGGGTCACACCATGGTTCTTACGAATTAGAGCGTGCCAGACAGCTTCACGAGGACCACCCATACGCATAGCCAAAGGTAAAAGAGAGAGTTCGGCCATACCGTTGGGATACTTGGGCATTAAGGCTTTGTACACACGAACACGGGTATAATGATCAATGTCACCAGGCTTGGTTAGACCAACAACAGGATGGATGAGGAGATGAGCTTTACGTTGACGAGCAGCCCGGACAGTGAGTTCACGATGAGCACGATGCATAGGATTACGAGTTTGGAAGGCCACCACACGAGTCCATTGGAGTTTCTTGAAATGAGCACGGAGTTCACTAGGTGTATCTATTATAAATAAATATAATAGTCAGTAAAAAGAATAAAAAGTGTGTCTCCTCCTCCTCCTCCTCCTCCTCCCTCTTTGGTAAAGTGTACTTACATCGATTGGCAACATAGTCATAATGAGAAGGAGATTGGATGGCTTCCAAGGTACCACCCACGTAAAACTTCTTGGCCACATTGTGAAGGTAATAAACAGCAGGATGAGCACTGTCATCAGCACCAAAGACGTGTTCGGCTTCCTTGGATTTGTTGGGTTGGTAAACATCATCAACAGTCAAGATCGCCAAAGGTTCATAATCACGAGGATCCAATAGAGTCACCCGGCTTTGAGGTTCAAGTTGACTTGCTTTGATTTCTTCTTCGTTAACATCAAGAGTAATAGGAATAGACCACAATAAACCAGAGGTCAGGCGCATGTTTTCAACAACACTATTGAAGAAGAAGAAAAGGGTCATCAGTTACCATTCCTTTTTCTTGTTCATTCCCGTTCCTACACCTTTTTTTTTTTTTTTTTTTTTTTTTTTTTTTTTTTTTTTTTTTTTTTTTTTTTTTTGCGTTTGTTAAACTTACCCATTATAATCCTTTTCATTCAAGAAGCCTTCCAAAGGAGAGAAACCACCATTCAGAATGAGTTCCAAATCACACAATTGACGATCGGTCAAAATCAAAGAGGGCAAAGTGTTGGCTTCAGCAATAAGAGCATCGTACTTGTGAGCATCACGAAGATACAAGTCCTTGAGGACACCACCATGAGGAGCATTAGCCATGTTTAATTATAAAGTAGTATAAAGTAGTAGTGAGAAGAAGAAGAAAATAGAGTTAACAAACAAGAAAGAAAGTGGGACAGGGGAAAAAAAAACGAAATTTAAATTTTATAGGTTGTAAATGAGGGACTCGGACTATGCGAT
This sequence comes from Chlamydoabsidia padenii, assembly GCA_025330725.1. NCBI lineage: Eukaryota > Fungi > Mucoromycota > Mucoromycetes > Mucorales > Cunninghamellaceae > Chlamydoabsidia > Chlamydoabsidia padenii. The sequence continues at coordinate 14,995 of JAIWND010000012.1, forward strand.
TGCGACATTGTTTCATAGCCAATCAAATGTCAAGTTTATCCTTTTGCTTGAACCATCATTGAAATCCCGATCTTTGATAGATTGATCTTCTATTCTATTTGATTTATCATCTTGTGCAAATAATTTGTAAAGAATACTATGCTTTGTTAACTTTGAAACAATATCATAATCATATGAGGCAATACATTCGGATAAGGTTATCAGGGTGTTCCATCATCAAAGGAACACTGACTACAATATTCAAATCCCGCCGCTAATCGGACATTATTCTTTTTTTCTTTCTCGCTCTCTCCTTCCTCTCTCTCTCTCTCTCATTCTTCATGGCAGCACTTCTTATTCTTGGTTTAGGTTGGACAGGTGAATTTCTTGCGGAACTTCTCGATACACAAGAAACCCATCTTCCTTATGCAGCAACAACACGCGATGGACGGAACCATACGATTCCCTGGACTCTTGGTGACCAGCCTTCTAATGTGGACGTGTCTCTCCTTCCTGTGGCACAAACAGTCCTTGTCACCTTTCCCGTATTGGATCCCTTGATGATGAAGACGCTTATAGATGCCTATGAACACAAAGCTGGCAAACCCTCACACTGGATAATTCTCTCTTCAACTCGACCTTTTAATTCTCCGGGCACCAATAATCGACATACACCGCTAGACAGGTCCCAGGATCCAGGACGGATCCCTGCTGAAGATGTGATTCTTGCTAAACAAGGTACGGTACTACATCTTGCTGGCTTATGGGGTAAACAAAGGTAAAGAAAAAAAAAGAACAAGAAGATTATGATGTATTAACTATATGTCTTGTTTCAAGACAACCCAAAGGATGGTTATCTTACTTTACAACAATACAAGCATTAAAAAACAAGATAATGGAACGACAGTTACATTTGATTCATGGTAAGGATGTGGCACGAGCAATAGTGGCAACACACCTTGGGATGAAAGATAAGCTCAAGGGACAACGATGGCTAGTGACTGATGGTGGATTCTACGACTGGCTCAAACTCTTCTCGAGATGGGCATCCCGTGATCAAATTGATGGACTACAATGTCTATTGGATCATGATGATGATGTGCAAAACAAATGGGGTCGTGGTCAGACAGTAGATGGATTGATTGAAAAGGGTGGATTGAAACCAAGGTTAGACTCGGATGAATTCTGGCAATCCTTTAGCTTGGTACCAAGAGAATTCCTCTCCATAGAATAGAATAGTATTAGAATGTAAATAGGACCCTTTTAATTAATAAAAAAAAAAAAAAATGCATCATGTTAATATGATGGTTAAAAAAAAAAAAGGGCTTTTATTATTGGTATATAAACGATAAATGTCTATGCTATTGGTTGGGTTGATCATACAAGGGTAGTCTTGACAAGTTCGTTTAGTTTCTTTTCCACAAAGGCATTCAGCATATCGTCTTGACTGGATATATCCAAGCTGACATAAAACTGTTCACCGTATTTGAGTGCTACAAGATTAAAAGAGTGAGAATTGAGCAAACAGTGATTCCAGTAATCTTACCTAAACGGCGAGCCAAGTTACGACTATATTCTTTAACATCGTTACCCAGTACCGTAGTCGCAGAAGGAATGTTCTATGGATAAATAGAGTGAGTATCACAGACCATGTCACGTAGTAAGCCAACCTACCTGAGATCCAGAGGCCGGGACAGATACAGCCAAGTCACCCATTTTACCAGATTGTTTACCTACCCATACAATGTTAGACCCTTGCATTTGTATAATTTGGAAATAGATGGAGTCCGTCATAAACAGGTGAGTTGCTTGGTGGATCATAAAGGTGGGTTCAGTCATGGTTCGAGAAGTGAAGAAGTGAAAGAAAAACTCCCCAACGTGGTTTACGATCTCACTTTAAAACGATTCAACTTCCGGTTGTCGGGAAGTGAATTTCGGGAAGGAAGGAAAGAAAAAAAAAAAGTGGCAACCCCAATTCCTTTCTTTCACTCGAACCAAACAACCTATCGCAATGTAAAGTAACTGGATATATTATTAAATGGATTATTTACATACACTACTAGTATGTAAATAGGATGGATAGATGAATGGATGGATGGATGGATGGATGGATGTATACTAACGATCATCTCACACCTTTTTTTCATTATAATTAGCATGTCTGCTGAAGAAGAACAAGTCATCATGGAAACTCAAGAAGTCGAAGTTGCTGCCGAAGCTCCTAAGGGACAAATGTCTGTTGAAGAAGCTCTCCAAGAAGTCTTGCGTCGTGCTTTGGTTCATGATGGTCTTGCTCGTGGTTTGAAGGAAGCTGTTAAGGCTTTGGACAGGTAAGGGGAAAAAAAACACACAACCTATTTGATATATATAAGATGGGTTGACCAATACTATGTCTTGTATATATAAAAAGTGATTGGAAGATGGTTTATTAAAAACTTGACACTCACTTTTTTGTCACCCCCTCCTCCCCTTCTATTTATATAGACGTCAAGCTCATTTGGCTGTCCTTGTGGAAACTTGCACTGAAGGTGAATACCTCAAGTTGGTTGAAGCTTTGTGTGCTGAACACAACATCAACTTGATCAAGGTCTCCGATGCCAAGAAGCTTGGTGAATGGGCTGGTCTCTGCAAGATTGACCGTGAAGGTAACGCCCGTAAGGTCGTTGGTTGCTCTTGTGTTGCCGTCACTGACTTTGGAGAAGAATCTGAAGCCATGAACGTCTTGTTGGATTGTAAGTAGTTGATACTTTTATATACAAATGTGATAATATACTGACCTTTTTTCTTCTTCTATAGACTTCAAGTCCCAATAAATGGACAACACTCATTGTATACATCCCCCCCTCCCTTTAATTAGTTAGTTGGTTACTTGGTATAAATAAATATAGCTCTATCTTTTGCCTCATATATGTATCTTTTTTTAAAAAAACTTGTTGCCTACTCTACGCGATTATGGATTTGGACAAGGTGATGGCGGGGTTTGAAATATGGTATCGAGATTTCTTGCATGATTGTACTTTTTGCTCACTATATCGTTAAACAGGATGGCATGCAGGGAACTCTATATAATTGTAAAAGCAGAATTATGGTTATGGAAGTGAATGATCCATCATCATGCTGAGTAGGTGTCAAGGTATAAATGCTAGTCAATCCCAATTAGTTTTGTTCACCATACTTACATGCATTTTCCTTGAACATCTTTGTTTTATAGCATATATATGAAGCATATTGATCATGTAAAGTTGGATCTATTCAACAAACACCTTCAAGTGAATGGTTTTTAATGTGTTGCTTACTTTGCATGGGAGGACTCGGTGGAACGCTATTGCGGGACTTGAATTTTTGATTTTTCTTTTTCAATAAACTTCTCCAAATTCTTTCTCCTCTCACATCTCTTTCCCTCGTTTAATTACAATCTAAACCCGCTTCGTCCTTGTTAACATTACAGCATCAATATAAAACCATGGATTCACAACAAAAACCCTTGGCTTACGAAGAATCATCACAGTATCGACATTGGCGCTTTAGTCCAGCTCAACTATGGGAAATACGTCAATCAAGTAACGAATCCGCAATCAAGCGCGTGCGTGGAAATCTCGTTGAAGAAAAGGTAAGAGGACATGGTAACAAGAATAGGAGGGGACAACTAATGTTATAATACCTTGTTTTTTTTTAATTGAGGGAAGGCGGTCACTGATACTTTATCAACAGAAACCAAAGAACCTGATTTCTTGACGGCGGATGAACAAGTCAAACTATGTCGATACCACGAAGAACAGATACAAGCGATCTGTCCCCACTTGAAACTCTCGGATATGGTGATGGTAAGAACATTGGACAAATGAATGTTAATATTAAACTAATCTCTTCTGTGATTTTGACTTTAGGCCACGGCAATAATCTATATGAAACGCTTCTTTCTGAGGAATACCATGATGGATTATCACCCAAAGGATATTTTGTAAGTAGAAATAATCAAATGGCTCGAATATAGTAAAATAGGGTACTTAGTTTTTCTTCTTCTTCTTTTTCTTGTATTTGATAGGTTTACCTGTCTCTTTATGGCCACCAAATCAGAAAGTGAAAGGATCTCAATTGACGAATTTGGAAAGAATCTCCATCTTCCTTCGACAGATCGTGTCTTGGCTTTGGAATTCCCAGTGTCTCAAGGCTTACAATTCGAATATATGGTCCACCATCCTTACCGTGCTGCTTATGGTTACTTTTTGGATATTCAACACGCTAGTGATCCTGTGGATATGGAGCTCTTACAAGCAACTTATGGTCAAGTGAATGAAGTGATCAAGAAAATGCTATTGACGGATCTACCTTTAATTTATCAACCTTCTCAATTAGCGGTGGCGGCTTTTATCATTGCTGGGAAGCATAATGGGTTTGATTTAAGAATCAAAAGGTAAAGTGGTATAATATATAAATATAATGTGGGAAGGGGAATGATTACTTGACCCATTGCTTGATGTAATAGATACCTTGAAAAACGACTCGATAAAGAACTGGCGGATACTCTTTACACTATGACCATTCTCATTGATGAAACCTTATTGGAAAACTCGTCAGTATCAAGAAATGTGGCAAGGGAACTCGATGCTCGACTACGACTCTGCATGAATCCAGCAAAAAATCCAGATTCGGCATTGTAAGTTAATAAATAATGGTATGATATCCATTAATATCACTGACTGACTAATTCGTATCTCTTTTTAATAGATACAAGAAACGAAAGGCGGAAAAAGAAAATGGTGATCATCTACAAAGTAAACGAATGAAGTTGGATCCTGACGATGACGACGATGATTCCCCTTTTGAATGATACATAGATCATCAATGATTACCTTTTTAATTTGTAGATATAGTATAGTGTAGAACTCTTCTTTGATTTAATAAACAGACTTTTTTTTTCCGATGGAAATGGGGACATGGACTAATGACTGACTAAATGACTAGTGCATAGATTAAACATACATACTAGATGACATGCGCAGGTATCACCGATCATCCTGTCATTTATCCACCAATATATATATAATAATCGTTCATTACATCATGAAAATTTCACTCACTTTGTCACATGCGTAGTCAATACTGTAGTTAAGCCATGGGGATCATTGAATCAATGCATTATGGCGTTGTATAGGAACTAAATCACTATTCATGCTGTAATTATCTTATTCCATCACCCTTGTCTTTTAGTATCATATCATTCAGCATCAAAGAAATAACAGATGCATGAATGACCTACAGATACGATCCATGAAATCATTTCCCTTTTGCCTCTGGAGGCATTGTTCTTATGACACTGAGTATTATTGAATCATACAGTTGAGATTTCACACTCATGCTTACCTTCTCATTTAGGAAGAGTTTTTTGAAAAGCGGGGTTTGCATTTCATATTCCGATCAAGGGTAAACTTTTTTGTTGTTATAGTGATAAAGTTACCAGGGGCAGTATGCATTTGGTAGTTGTTTATCATTCATGACAAGATAAATGAGTGTAGAGTAGAATGTAGTAATGATGATCATGTTAGTGTATTGAGAAAAAGGAACGATTCGACCTCAATTTCAAATTTGACTTTTTATCAGATGGGAATCATGAGTGTAACTTGAAAATTTTTAATCAGATAATCTATTTTCCCTCATCCCTTTTCTTCTTTTCTTTTTATTTAACAACTTATCCCCACCTCATTGACTTCTTTTAAACCCTCACTTTAACTTGCAAAATAGATACATATTGCTTGGTCTGCTCTCTTGTTTTTTTTGTTTTGTTTTGTTTTTCGTTTTGATATTAAATTCTATCCCCGCTCTTTTTCCCCTCTTCTCTTCTTTCTCTTCCTTCTTTTTTTTAATCAAGACACTCATGGCGTCCTTCCTTACACTATTAAGCTCTGTTGTTGCTTCTTCAACAACATCTCTATCATCACCAACAACACCTACACCAACAAAAGAACTAACACCATCTTTGCCTTTACCCAAAGTGGAGATTGACCAACTTCCACCCAATACCGAACTAGTGGATTGCAACAACTGTGCCCAAGAATGCTATGAACATCCTGCCTTTCCCAGCTACCTCAACTTGGACAACACATCTGACTTATTAGGCTCCATGACCCCGTATGGCCGTCATGTCATGATCAGCACAGGTGTAACAGATTGGCCAGAACGAATTGAGGACGACAAGACGACTTTAGCCGGCCAATTATCTCACGTCATCAACCAAGATACCAATTATACCAATGATAAACCCAACGGACGTATATTTATCACCAATACGTCCATGTCTACTATCTATTCCAGTCAAGGAGGTCAAGACGTACTCTTGTTGCCTGAAAACATCCTCATCAGCAATGTCAAGCCGTCCGATGCTGAATTATTCTATACCACCTTTTTGGATCAGCCTTTACCACATCAACCAACTCAACTCGTTATGGTCAATCATCGGATCAACACTCTCATACACAACAACAATATATTATCTTGGCAGGTCCATGCAAATCCATCGGCATCTATGATCTTGATCTGCTCTCACCGTCGACGGGATAAACGATGTGGAGTAACAGCGCCTATTCTCGCTCGCGAATTCGATCATGTGTTACGGGAAAACGATATTGATGAATATGGGGAAAAGGGCACAGCGGTCTTGATGGTCAGTCATGTTGGTGGACACAAATTTGCTGGTAATCTGATCTGTTATACTCATCAAGGTACTCGGGGTGTTTGGTATGGTCGAGTCAAACCTTGTCACTGTAAACAAATTGTCCAGGATACTATTCTTCAAGGTAGGATTGTCAAGGAATTGTATCGTGGTGCTATGATGCATAGTTATGGATCTCCTTCTTCCTGTACTGCAAAACGAATCCAATGGTAAATGGGCTTACTTGGTTAGTTAATAGATAAATAGATGGATTACATACATTCATACATTCATACATACATACATACATACATACATACATAAATACATACTTACATACATAGATTGATTACTTACTTTGATTTACTCATCATCCCCCTCCTCCCTCCCTCATTCACCCTTACTTTAATCAACCACTTTATAATGATTTTGAATTTTATACTATTACTCTTTTATTATATACTAGGCAATAAAAATCGGAATAAAATAAAACTCTTTATATATATACATGTGTTATCTTTGGATGAAGGGACGGATAAATGAAATCAGAGATGATTTGGATGCTTCTGAATTTGTGTTGTTGATCAGTGAAACATATAGGAAACTAAACAATGCTGCGTGGGGAACTGATGTCTTTTTCTTCTTGGGGTAGTTGTTATAAAAGGTCAATCCACGATGAAAAAGGTAAAGCCGACCCTAGTATGATCGGGAGGGCGGGATTTGAATTTTGATGTGTGGGCGTATCGTTTGGCATGAAACAATGAAAAAAAAAAGAAGATCATCCCTCCTCCCCCAATGTTTTGTTTATGGTCGCACTCGATAGATGATTTTAACGAAAAGCACATGGATCTCTGAAAAAAAGAGTACCAACTTGATTCCTATTGGTAGCTCGGTTTCAAAAGCTCCAATTCATTGTTTGTTCGTTCCTTTTTCTTATCAAAAAAGGGAGGATGAGGGCTTTTTGTGTAAAATGTTCCAGGCCTCCTTTTTTTTTTAACCCCGTTCATTTTTTCCCTTTCTCAGTAAGAAATCTCACTTGACCACACATCTAGGATCGAGCCCCCAAAATTCATGTAAGCAACATCTTTCTCGGGGGTATAATCCTAAATTTTCAAATTCCGCCCGTCTTTTTCCTGCTAAAGACATCATAGACAACTATAAAAGCACCTTCCACTTGATCTTCTCTTTCTTTGTTCCACTCTATTTCTTCTTCATTATCCTGTTTATACTTTTACTCTTTCACAAATGATGGCAGATCACAATTCTCGTAATAACATCTTACATCGCTCCTCTTTCCCGTCTGTTGTTAAGCAATGGCTCTTACTCATGTCATCTGCATCTTCACCAACCCATTCGGCTACCTCTGACGACGATTCACATTCACATCATCATCATCATCATCATCATCATCCAAATAGTCTATTCGAATCAACCTATTTCTCATTTCCTGATTATGAAGCATTACAGCAACCGGAGTTGGAAAAATCATCCGCCCAGCAATGTAAAAATCAAGACCATGCTGCACAATCTTCACCATCACATCATAATCATCATCCTTCCATCTTGTACTAAAAATGATAATTATTACCACACATTGTCATTATAATAATCGGTCATCTTTTGCCATTTATCTCTCATACCCATATTTATCCTTTTTGTATATGCACCCTCTCTCTCTCTCTCTCTCTCTCTCTCTCTCCCACCCTCTCTCTTTCTTACTCATATGTGTTATATAGTCATCCTACTTTTTGTTTCTAATCTTATGTATATCTCTCCACCTGCTTATTTATTACCCGATGATCCATTCAAATAAAGAGGATGGTCCTTTCTCGGTGAAAACCTGTTTTGAAATCCCGACAGTAGCGGCATTTCTTTTAACAGCTATGCACGCTATCCCCTTTTATCATCCTTCTCAATCTCTCCTCACTCCCTTTTAGAAGGACCGGATGTGAGGCATTTTTTTTTTCTTTTCAAGTCTAGTTGGATTTATCACAAGTTATGTCATGATCGAGAGAGAGAGTATCATATAGAGGATTTATTGAAAAAGAAACTACCATGGAGAGGATGTACCGAAGCCTTGTTGTGAAAAAAAGATTCTTTTTTTTTTGACATTATGTATCGTATCGATAGTACGGTAACAATAGAATGGATAAGCCCAAATAGCGTGGGACATGCTCTCACGCCATCAGCAACAATGAAAACATAATTGAACGTTTTCAAAGGAATGAAATAATCATTGAACCTTGTTAAAGGATCTTTTCTTGTTTCTCTTTCCTTATCAGTTTGCTATAGTAATACAACCATTAGCGCTATTTTAGTTTTGTACTTTGGTTGCTTGCTCGTGGTGTGAAAACACCCAAACTGGAAAAACAATGGAGGAGCTGGAGTCGGGTGTTTAAACCGTGTATATGCCGATCCACATTATTTACATCCCGCTTTTTTTGTGGGCCCCTGATTTGATGTGCCCCTCCCCATTTTTAAATCGCAAACTTAAAACGCCGACATTGTTGGCCAATATAAGCAATCTACACATGTATCCCTTCTCCATTTAGGGCTCTGGGAAGACATCATATCACTCACTGGTCGCTTTCATACCATGTCCATGTGACCCACGCTTTTTGGTGGATACATGATAAAATAGAAAGAAAGTGGACGGAACTTGAATTCCCTTTTTACCTTCCTTCTTCCTACTTTTTTTTTTTTTTTTTTTTTTTTTTTTAACAATCATGGAACTCTTGCCCTCTCACCATCATCGCATCAACTCAACATAGTAAACATATACCCTTCTCTGGTCAGCAACAGGTAAAGAAAAAAAAAGAATCAGTGGGTGCGGGGCACTTTTCGCAAGAGCTCGCTAACTTTTTTAAATCTGTGAACCATTAGTGTAGAAATTTTAACGATGGCTTCTTTTTATTAGTTGCCACTACTTGCAACATCACACAACAAACGTCGTAATACACTCCTCTCAAGAAACTTGCCAAAGTCAGTCCATCCATTCCATTGTAAACATGGTGCACAGCAAATCCTCACTCTTCAATCATAAAGGCGATTTACAACTTGACTCTGGGAAAAATGTCAATGCGACAGGATCTATACACCATTAAAAGGACGGACAGATTAATGGGTATGATTGTGCCTTTGAAAACGGTACTCACTATGAAATGGAATCCGGCAAAAGAAAAGGCAAGTTGGCTTCCCAGAGTAGACGATCCAGCGTTACTAATACATCTTTTACTATTCATAGCCACCAAGACGATCCTTAACCACACCACCGAATCTTATCTACTACTTTGGCATTCGACCTCTATTGAAAATAATGTAGTCATAGTATCCCACACACATATTTATTTACTTCTCTCTCCCCAATTTATTAATAAAGAAACAACTCTGTGATAGGTTAAAGCCGTTGTTTTTTACAATCCTTTACTCTACTTAATTCAAGGCCATATGTTTGTTGTGTATTGTTGGTGATTCATGCGTAGAGGCAGGATTTAGGGGATGATCAGATTACCATTTTTTAAGCGTGGTAATCCTTATGGACAAGAAGGATAGTAGATGGTCTCTCATACTAGATACTATTTCTCATCAGATCATGAATAGGTTATAACCACATTAGGTGGTTCATTCAAAACGACGACGGATTTGACAGGTCTCTTTTCAAAAGTGACCAAGGCGGGATTTGAATATCGATAAAAAAAAATAGGACGAAGGGGTTATTTCAAGTCCCCGCTGTGTTTTTTTCATTTTCTTCCTCTCTTCTCTCTCTACTTGACACAATGATCTTTTTACGTTCTGGTTTACGCTCAACGCAACGTGCCCTTACCAAGCGGACATTCACATCTTGTCCCTCTTTACGAAATGAAGCTGATACACAACGTAAGTACAAACCATTAAAAACAAAAGGGGATACGATCTAAAACGACTTTTTTTTTTTTTTTTTTTTTTTTTTTGGCATGATAGGTGCTGAACGTACTATGCAACGATTCTGGAAAAAGGCTGGTATTAAGGAAGATCAAGGTAAATAAGGAAACACTAATTGAAAAGAAGGGGGGAAACTCTGATTGAGTCGATAATAACCTTTTTTTTTTTTTTTTTTTTTTTTTCGTCTTTTAGATGGGTTGACGGTCTTGCTTGATCATCGCAATTTACGAACCCCCAGCAAGAATATTATAAAGTTGGAATCAACTCAAAGGTATTTGGCTCTACTAACAGCGGCGGAATGGGATGCACAAACCAAAGTATTGAAGGCTCACACTCTACCATTGGTAAGTCTATTCTGATCATATACATATCGTGTTGTCATTATACCTAACCGACTTTATATATATATACAATAGACTTCTATTCTTTCTCGTGCGATTGATGGATTGGACCCTGCGAATTGCGAAGACCCCAAGGTACGACCAGCCGTGATTGACAAGTTGATGTCCTACTTTGATACCGATGCGACTTGTTACCATGAAGAGTACCCAGAAATCCTCGTCCAATTACAAGACACCTACTGGAAACCAATCATTGAATGGGCTTCGAATCATTATAATGTCAAGATCAACATCACCACTGATATCTTTGCTGTACAACAACCTCAAGAAACCAAGGATACTATGCGGGCTGTCGTCGATCAAATGGATTCTTATGAATTGGCTGCATTCGAACGTGCGGTCTTGACTTCTAAAAGCTTCCTGATCGGTCTTGCTTTGGTGAAACATGCTATTTCGGTCGAACATGCCTCTCAAGCGGCTCAAGTGGAAATGAATTCTCAAATGGAACGTTGGGGTGAAGTCGAAGATAGTAAGTTGGATTTGAAAAATAGGAAAAAAAGATAAAGAAGGATAGTGTCACTCATCCTTTTTTTTTTCTTTTTCTTCTTCTAGGTCATGATGTAGACCGGGAATACATGCGCCAAACTCTAGGGTCTGTAGCTCTGGCGGTCATGCACAAGAAACAATTGTAGAATTAGATCCCCTCCCACCCTCCTTTTATAATAGTTTGTATATGGTTTGATATTAATAAATAAACAAGGCGTTTTTTAGCACTTTTTATCTCTTCTATGTCTTGTCCAATGTGATTTTCTCTTGGCTGGTGGTACATTCCCGTGACCGATCCAGGCCCAGTTTAGTGAACGCTAAGACGATGATTCACCTGAATTAGGGCAAGCATAAATCTTAGAATATGGATTGGCAGCATAAAGTAAAAGAGTCATTATTAACAAGGTTTAGGATTCCTTCAATCAAATGTAATTTGTGTCTTTGTGGAAGGGTGGCATGGGTGATACATGCGATAATATTAGATAGAGCAACATTTGCCACCTGTATGATCAGGATGATGGGAATGGGACGGGTCCAAAACAAAGTCAATATGTGTCACTTAGTCTTGTTTGATGATAACAACTATGTTGAAATAGAACATAGATGGAATCAAATACGCATTGTACAACTTTAATTAGATGGTCCGTGCCACGGAAGAACCAAAAAAAAATAAAACAGAGTTGGAAAGAGAAAAAACAAGAGCACGAAAAGTTAATTCATCGATTAACATTTTTGGTTTGTTGTATTATCAATGCTAATGAATATAGATCACAAGCATGACGTTATCCCCGCGGTATATTATGCTTTACCGAGTCGTTTGTGTATGGGGAATTACTTTTCAAAACCCGCTCGAGCTTGGAAAAAGGGGTAAAAAAAAAAAGTAACAAGGTCAAGATGAAAACAGCAAAAAGAATGATGTATCCAGCAAGTAGGTAAATTTAAACTATAAATAAATACATTGTTAATATAAAAAGAACATACATTTGCATCAATAAGAATTTCCCGGAAAAAAATAGGGGGGCAATCTAGTCAAAGTAGAGCATTTTACGCCTATTTTACAGAAAAATGCTCGAGTATTCTCTCTATTTGGTACAAACAAATGCATACTATCTTCACTAGGTCACTACAAAGAAGATACTTCTGAATATTTGATCCAGATCAGGCCATATATAAACAGAAACAGGATAGATAACAGCATTTCTTTTACCTTCCTCCCCTTTTCTTCTTTTTCTTTTTCTTTTTCTTCTATCCTTGTGGAAAACTATATTCAGCTTTATTCTTTCAAGTCATGTCATCAAAGTATCATTTTCATCGCCATCATTAAATTTAGACTGTCTCCATTTCCAATCAAAGATCATTTCAAACCCCTCTGGCGGTCTTCAGACGGCCGCAAACCCAGACCTAACAATCCAAGGCCACCCACCAAACCACCTTCTCCTCCTCCAAATCAGCATGTAAGAGTTTCCTTCATCATCAGAATAAAATGTATTTTACCTGTCTTTTGCGTCTCCTTTCATCAATGAGTCAAACAAGAAAAATTGAAACACCACTCTCTCTCTCTCTTTTTTTTATTTTATTTTTACAAGCGCTAATACATAGGAATGTGAAAGTAACACCAGAATGATTAGTTAATCGTTTATCCGTACCTTATTTATCAGTGAACATGTTACAATCTTTATTCTTTCTAGAATAAATTCAACCATTCGGGGTTTAATATGGTCCATTCATGCAAAAAAACGCAAACTCCGACCCCGACATGTTTTAACATGCGCCTTTTTTTTTTTATTTTTTTACAAACCCAAATGATTTTTAAAAAGATGATACATTTGTATAGTGGGATGTTTATTTGTTTATTGAGTGTTTAAATAATAGACCTATCTAAAAAAAGGAAGGGGGAGACTATACTACAAGGCTTTGTTCAATAGATTCAATGGCATCCGATACTTTTCCAAAGATATGATCTTTACCAACCAAGTCCAACAAACCCGATTTTTCAAAGGTGGCCATAGGTCTTGAGCGAAGCTTGACAAAATAGACACTGACTTGACGTGCATGGTAGGCCATAACGATTTCCATCAAGATTTGTACAGCACTATGATAAAAAAAAAGAGAGAGGTTAGAACATGGAGCAACAAGGGAAGGAATAAGAGGAGTGTGTTTACCTTGCATCAATATAGGGCATACTTCCAACATCAAATATAGTGAAAGAGGATTCTCGTAACCGAGGACTTTCAGAAGGATGAATGGACATGTCACCAAAGATTTCCAAACGTCTTAATCTATCCTTCAATTGACCTAATATAAAATCCGTGTTAGTTATCAACCTTTTTTTTTTTTTTTTCCCTTTTATACATGATTGGATTTACCTGTATTAGCAAAGAAGAGTGGTTCTTCAATTCGAACAATCAATACATCTTCTAAATGTTCGATTGATTGAGGATCCCCTTGAATTGGTTTAAACTTGTTTGTCGTACCCTTTACACGACCCTATTCATCAAATCAAGAAAGAGTCAATACCTACATGTTAAGTGAGTGATTTTTTTTTTTTTTTATGTATGCCTACCATGATTGAAATCCTAGGATAGCTTGTTTCTCTGATCGTCAAGATTAAAGATAGAGTCACCGCCAACAGAGTGCCGAATTCCAAAGAGATTGCCATGGTAGCCAAAAATGTGACTAACAGCAATGCCAAGTCTCGCCATGCCCCGATCTTGAAGATAAAATGCAAATCCTCCGGAAGTTCGGACAATAGTGACAGGACAGCCACAAAGATGATGGCAGATAGCACCGTCTTGGGTAGATAGTAAAAGTAGGGTAAAAGCACCAAGATAGCCATTAATGCCACCAAACCAGAGATTAAGCCAGCCATTTGAGTACTTGCCCCTGCACGATCATTGATTTTACTTCTAGCTACCTATATGCAGACAAAAAAAAAAAAAAAAAAAAAAAAAAAAAAAAGAGATAGATAGTTAGTTAGACTAGACAAAAGAGTTCCCTTTAACTTACCGATCCATACGCAGGAATACCTTGGAACAATCCCGAGGCAATGTTGGCAATACCCAGAGCGACCAGTTCACGATTTGCACTGACAGAGTAGTTGTGACGACTAGAGTAAGTCTTTGCAATGACAATGGATTCCACAAACCCAATGATGGCAATCATGGCTGCCGTCACAATCAAATCCTTCATGTGTTTGGTAGGAGGGAAGGACGGAATGGATGGAGCGGGAATACCCGTGTTCTTGATATGCCCAAGTATCTGCAACCCTTCAAGGTCCCATCGAAAGTAGCGTGTGAGAAAGATTGCCATAATCACCATAAAGAGCACCTCGGGTAAGAGTTGTACCCAACGACTGTTCACTCCACACCTAGACTTGATGGATCGTACCACGAGTAAAAAGACCACCGAAGATAACGACACAATAGACGACAGACGATGTGCATATTGAATGTTGGCGAATAAAAACAAGAGACGTTCAAGCGTGGTTGAAGCTTCGGTCAGACCCATTTTTTGACTTTGTTCGACCAGACCCAAGAGCATGATTGATTGTTGCACCATCACCACTAACGCCACCCCGGTGATAAATCCACGAAGCAGGGCTCGGCTCATCAGACTGTCAACAAACCCCAAACGGAAGATGCCTAACAAAAAGGTAAATAGACCGACAAAGAGAGTCATCAGGCAGGACCAAGCAAGAGGATCAATTTGATAATCCTTTATATGTTGTTGTTGAGCAATGGAGGAGCCCACAAGCAGGGCAAGGGGAGCTTCTGGACCCACTGACATTTGTCTATATATTTTTTTTCAAACGTAAGTGGATTAATATGGTTATGTTTGTAAACATATATGTAAAATGTTCTTTTTTTTTGGTTTTTTGTTTTGCTACCTTGACATTCCAAATATAGCATAGGTGATAGCCGGGAAGGCGATCCCATAAAGTCCATGAATGGCATCCAATTTGCATAAAGCCGTTGCATATGATAGTCCCAGTGGAATTAATAAACAAGAGATAGTAAGCCCTGCAAAGAGATCACCAAAGAAGGCATTAAAGTTGTACAGGGGCAGCCATTGTAAGATAGGAAGATAATACTTTGACCGTACTTTAAACCAGGTCCAGGTATCTCTTGGTTTACTATCATATTGAGGTTGAGCAGGAGGTACTAGGGGAGAAAAAAAAAGTTTTCGTCATTAGTACTACAGTACTGATTTACAAATATATATAAACCATACTTACTGGGTGAGCTGGCCATATAGCGCTGATGTAGTGACTGATCTGGTGAGCCTAATAAAGCTTGGGTTTCAGACTGGTAGTCATTAGTAGAAGGAACATATGTTGTATCGCATTCACTATCACTACTGGTATCATAATGTAATATGTGGACACCTAATTAAAAAAAAGTAAAAGAAAGAATGAGTGGATGAGTTCATTGTCAGGTCATCAGTTGTATTATTCCTTTTATGTTGTTTTACTTGTGTATGAATGAGATAGATTAGGATCGGTGGTTGGAGCCATTTAAAAGGACAAAAGAGAAGGAAAAAAAAAAAGAGAGAGAGAGAGAGAGAGAGAGAGAGAGAGAGAGAGAGAGAGAGAGAGAGAGAGAGAGAGAGTAGAGAGAGCAAGGAGTTGAAAAAAAAAAAAAAAAAAAAAGGAATACTAGGTTCAACGCATGAGCGGGATTTCAAAATAATCGAATGCGAAAAGACCTCACCTTACCACTCCTTATTTATTGTAGATGGTTATATTTCTTTTTATACATGATAAAAGCACCATTAAGAGAGTCTAAATAATACATAAAAACTGTTTATAGAAGTTTTTTTTTTTTTTTTAAACACATTTTTGAGAACTCCCTCAACCAAAATAGAACATCCAACAATCCAGTTCCTGTAGGCACAGTACCAGGACCCAATCGATGTCTATTTAAAATATCTTCATTTCATCAGTTGTTTGATGCATAATGCGTCTAACAACATGTATGTGAAATGTATAATATCGTTCACAAGGTTCAGCCCCTCCCTTGTGTCGTTCTATATAGTTATGTAAGATTTCCGGGGTTTGAAATTTACTGACTGGGCTAGAGCCTAAATCGATGATGGGCTGTTTTTCCGTTTCCTTGCTTCTCTTTCCCACTTATTAATGGTCAAATCAAATTACGGTCAATTTAATCAAGGTATACAAAAAAGAATAAAGGTGTTGAAGTGTGACTTGAAACTAACCAGCAACTTGTACCTTGTTATTAGGGGAAGTATGTCTATGTTTGTTGTTTACTTGCCTGTACGATATATGCGATCTTGTTATGACCAACCGTCTCTAATGGTGTGGTATTTAATATGAAACTCCAACAAAGAAACAACAAAGAAAATGGAAAACACGACAAGGACAAGTGTTTTGTATTCTATTGTATGTCTACAGAAGTAACAAAGAACCTGAAGGGAAGTATGAAGTCTGGCTTTTTATCACTTGGTCTCATTATTACAGCACCACATGCATATCCTCTTTTTTTTTTTTTTTACCCCTTATCTGACTTCCAACGAACTTGTGGATTATAAATATCCTACCACCCCCCCCTTCTCTCTCTTCTCCCCTTTTTCTTATTAACAATATCTTTTATTTTATATATTCCCTTTTCTTCCCCTTTTTCCTTCTCTTCCTTCCTCATCCTCATCTCTTCTTCATTATACCTTTATTATTCCCTAACATTATATATCTACCGGGCTCATACTTCTCTTCCATCTACTTCTCTTGGACTATGGATTGTTACCTTACGATTGACGATTTGTCTCCACCTGCAACTCCACCCAGCAGCAGCACCAGTACTAGCAGTACTACCACCACTTGTAGTCAACGGCACCTCGGCAATACCGACACAACAGCTACATATTTGGGAACAAAGGTGATGGCCACTAAAAAGGAAACCCTAGTCATGCCGCTTGACATGATAGCCCACGTCAAGGCAGCTTTTCGACACCTGACAATGAATCAAAAACAGCAGTTTTTAACCGAACTTATTGGATGTTGCGACAATACTCTACTGGCATTCATCAATACTCTTGTGGCACCCAAGCTAAAGGTGGACTTTCTTCGACTCTTACCAACAGAAATCTCATTACATGTGCTCTCTTATATTGATGATCCTTACACCTTGGCTCAAGCTTCTCGGGTATCCACTGCCTGGCATTCTGTTTTAATGGATGAAACCATTTGGAAGGAATTATGCTATCAACATCATTATCACCCTCCTTTATCAATCAGTCATGGTGACAGCACCAACAGCAACAATAGCAGCAACAACCATAATGGCAACATCAACAATAACATCATCAACAACAGCAACATCAATAACAACTCCTATGGTATAGAAGATAAGGAAGAAGAAGAAGAGGAAATCGACGATAATCAACCATTTGGACAGCAACAATACAAATTATTTCAACATTTATCCTTATCTTCTTCGGTGGATAAACGACGATACAAGAAAAAGAAGGCATACAAACCACTTTCCTCAACCTCAATATCAAAATCATCAGTAATTACTTCTACAGCATTAACGTCAACGTCAACATCCATAGCATCATCATCATCATCATCAATAGCATCATCATCATCATCATCATCATCATCATCATCATCATCATCATCATCATCAATAGCATCATCATCATCATCATCATCATCATCATCATCACCAGCATCTCCTGCATCATCATTATCTTCTATTCCTTCTTATAAAAACTTCTTCCGGCGACAGTATCAAATTGACATGGCATGGAACAATGGCGGGGCTCAAATAACAGCATGCCCTAATGATATTGGCAATGCATTGGTGACAAGTCTACAAATGGATGAAGAATTTATCGTGGTGGGCTGTGACAATAATCGAATTGAAGTATTTGATGCAACAACGGGAAACTATTTGCGCACTTTACGTGGTCATCATGGCGGTGTTTGGGCTCTTCAATTTATCAAAACAGAATCTCATTGTATCTTGGTCTCAGGCGGATGTGATCGGTAAGTCGTGGTTGTTTTACTTTTAATTATTCATTCTCATGATTCTTTCTTCTATTACCTATAGTGATGCAAGGGTTTGGAATCTGCGCACGGGACAACTTTACCATACTTTACAAGGACATTCCTCTACCATTCGATGCCTCAAGATTCGGGACAGCAAAACGGCAGTGACGGGATCTAGGGACGCATCACTTCGAATCTGGGATATCGAACATGGACGACTGAAACATCTTTGCCTGGGTCATCACTCTAGTGTACGATGCCTGGACATTCGGGGTGACCTGGTGGTATCTGGGTCATATGACGGTACAGCACGGCTTTGGCAAATTGAAACTGGTGAATGTCTCTTTGTTTGTCGGGGTCATCAATCACAAATCTATGCCGTGGCCTTTGATGATACTAGGATCGTGACAGGCTCATTGGATTCAACCATCAAAGTGTGGTCGATAGCTGATGGTGGTAAATGCGTGGCAACTCTTCATGGACATACTACTTTGGTTGGTCATCTGCAACTGTTGCCTGATCTCCTGATCTCCGGTGGTTCAGATGGCTGTTTACGGTTTTGGAATTTGACAACATACGAATGCAAACATCGGATCTCGGCACACGATAATTCTGTTACTTGTCTTCAGGTGGATGGAAAACATGTCCTTAGTGGTGGGTCGGATGGAAGTGTAAAGTTGTTTGATCTGAACTCTGGTCAACTCGTACGGTCTTTTACTCAACCTGGTCGAACTGTTTGGAAATTGGAATGTCAAGCGACAAAGGCCGTTGTCGTTATTCAAAGAAGACTACACAGGGATCAGGATGGTGCCTTCCATACAGCTATAGAATTACATGACTTTGATCACCAACAATAGTATATTATACTCCCCTTTTATCTCCTTTTTTTATTATTATTATTCACTTGACTATTTACCCCCTTCTCTCTCTTTCTCTCCTTTTATCAATGTAGTTTGTTTATTATATTTCACAATATTTGTCTATGAAAGTCTTTTTTTTTATACATTTGAAGGATGGTGAAAACAAAAAAGTAGTGATAGTGTTTAGGATCTTCTTCTTTGATGATGATAATAACAATAATAAAAACTTTTTATCTCTTTATCTTGTCGGACTTATAAAATCAATGCATGATACCCAGTTTATCGATGACATTGTCAAAAAATATAGCTATACGTATATAATTACGTATACAGAAGGATAGTAAAAGGTAAGATGGCGAACTCTTATGGACTGCTTAGTAGTGCGTAGTTTTTTCTCACATTGTTGTACGGCACGGATGAGTCATAAAACACTCGATGCGAAGTGTGCCATCTTCCACATACATCAAAAGTGTTCTCTCCGCCTTCCGTATATGATCAATGTACGAGTCTTTCCTTTTTCATGTATTCAAAATTCCAGTTCCGCTTTTAAAGTTTGAACTGCCAAAAGGTTTGGCGGCGACGCGGGATTTGAAATTTTAATTTATATATGAAGATCATTGGTTTTTTTTCTTTGAGTTTCTTTCCTCTTCTCTCATTCACTTTTTAACAATCTTCAAAATGCCTATTGTTGTCCCTTCTGAATACGGATACGTAAGTACCTTTCTCTCTCTTTCTCTTTATTTGTACAATCGCTTACATATTGTTGTTGTTTTTAGGTCCTTGCTGTCTCTGCCGTTAGTGCTTTGCAATTAGCTTGGTTAGCCGCTGGTGTAGGTGCTGCTCGTAAGAAGGCTGGTGTTCCATACCCATATGGTAAGTCGTCCACTTTAAACCCCAACTTGATTACTCACTCTATCCTCTTGTAGTGTATGCCGAAAAAAGCGAAGTCGAAAAGACTGACGGTGAAAAGGACAAGGCGAAACATCTCTTCAACTGTGCCCAACGCGCTCATCAAAACACTCTTGGTAAGGAAAAGGAAAAAAGAAGAAAAAAATGACATAGGTATTAAAAGAAGTATTTTCATTTCAATAGAATACTTCCCTGTGTTCAACACGTTGTTGTTGATTGGTGGGATCAGCCATCCCGAAATCTCTGCTGGTGCAGGTGCCGTCTACTTGGTTGGTCGAATTGCCTATGCTATTGGTTATAAGACTGGTGAAGTAAAGAAACGCTCCCGAGGTTCTTTCGGCTACTTGGGTTTACTTACCTTGTTATATACTACTGGCTCTACCATCTACTCTTTGCTCAAGTAATCATCTAGTTTTGATACCAAATTTAGGATTAGTCTCTTTTTTTTTTTTTACCCCATTTTAATAAAACGAATATGACTTTAAAAGTTTTATGTGTGTGTGAGCTCAAGTGTTTGACAGGGGTGGTGTCATGTGAATACATATACAATACATACCATAGGATAGAAGGCACTGTACTTTGATTAATAAAGTAATGTCTCGTCCCCTTCCACTTTATGAAGAGGATTGGATCTCTTTGGGCATGATTTGAATCTTTCTTTAACGAAATATCGGGATTTGAAATCAACGGTTCCACGATCCCTTTATACACCTTTGCCTGTTTGTGCCACTGTATCTGTTCTTCTCCTTCATACACATGTGTCCTTCATTATCCGTTTTCTTTTTTTTTTTTCTTTTTTTTTTTGCTTCTCCGTGGCGGGATTTCAATATTGCATGAAAGAGAGAGAAAGACTTGCACGGCTATAGATATGTAAGCAACAAAGTCATCGTTAAAAGACCGATTCAGATCGTCAATAGATAAAATCTGATAGAACCGGGTTTCTTCACCTACCATACCCAACTGGGCAATAGTTTTTTTGAACTAATTCGTAGGATCATGAGTTACGCTAAGCCAAGAATATCATATCTTTATTTCTCTCAAGTCACAGTTGAACAATAGGAATGTTGTCTATCATTATCGGGGCTGTTACACAAATAGATAAACCGAAAAAAAAGGTGCATTCTTTTAAGGGTTGTAAAAGTGGTGGCTCTTGTTCTTTTAGCGCTCATTAAATATATTTCAGATGCCTTTTCTGCAAATTCAGATGCCTTTCAACTCCCGACGTCTGGGAGCATTTGGCATTTTCTCTTTTTCCATTCTTTGAGAAATAAAGAACAGTTTTTTTTTTTCTTTTCCAGGCCTAACACAGGAATAAAATTGGAGTTTTTATTCGTATTAAAGAGTCATTACATAAAAAAAGTGATCCAGTAGAGAAAATGGGGATAGATCAAGTGCCATGTCCATCCAACAGACGATTCATGCTTCACATACTCCGAATTGCCAGCATGTCCTAAAAGGATTTCATTGGTTGAGACAATTCAAACGCCGAATTTTTCTCCCACGTTGACGTCTTGTCAAAATAAATTTTATCCTGTGCGCGATAATATATAAACCCTCTTCTTCCCTTTACTTTTTACTTTTTATATTTTACTCTCTCCTTTATATATATTACTTTTTACATACAAATTATTACTATGGCTTCCGCTACTCCTTCTCTTGCTCACTTCAAGTTGCCTGTCATTGAAAATGAACCCATGATGGCTTATGCTAAGGGATCTGCTGAACGTGCTAAACTCAAGGAAGCTTTGGACGAAATGATTGCTCAAGGTACCCAAGAAGTCCCCGTGGTGGTCAATGGTGAAAAGATCTATACCGGTAACACTGCTCAACAATTCAACCCTTCCAACCACAAGTCTGTTGTTTGCAACTATCATCAAGCCGATGCTGCTCTGACTGAGAAGGCTATTCAAGGTGCAGTAGCTGCTCAAGCTCAATGGGAATCCTTGCCATTCAACGATCGCATTGCTGTCTTTTTGAAGGCTGCTGATCTCCTCTCTCAAAAATACAGGTAAGCACAAATGTGGGGGAGTGAATGGAATAGAATGAACGTGGAATCTAATACTTCTTTTTTTTTTTTCTCTCTCTTTGTGTATGATAGATACAAGGTGATGGCTGCTACCATGTTGGGTCAAGGCAAGAACATCTGGCAAGCTGAAATTGACGCCGCGGCTGAATTATGTGACTTTTGGCGCTTCAACTGCAAGTACGCAGAAGAAATCTACCAACAACAACCTCCCAAGAATGCGCCTGGTAACTGGAACCGAGTTGAATATCGTGCCCTTGAAGGATTCGTGCTCGGTATCTCTCCATTTAACTTTACTGCGATCGGTGGTAATATTCCTAGTGCTCCTGCTTTGATGGGTAACGTGGTGCTCTGGAAACCCTCTCCTTCAGCTGTATACTCCAACTACCTTGTGTATGAAATCCTTGTGGAAGCTGGTCTCCCTGCTGGTGTGATCCAATTTGTTCCTGGTCCTGCTGAAGAAATCTGTAGCACAGCCATCAACCATCCCAAGTTTGCCTCTCTCCACTTTACTGGCTCTACCAAGGTCTTCAAAAAGTTATGGGCCGATGTGGGTAAGAACATGGACAAGTATGTGACCTATCCTCGTCTGGTGGGTGAAACCGGTGGCAAGAACTATCATATCCTTCATCCTGATCTCGACAAGGCCGGTGTGCACCATGCTGCTCTCCAAACTATTCGTGCTGCTTTTGAATACCAAGGTCAAAAATGCTCTGCGTGTTCCCGGTGCTATGTGCCCAAGTCCCTCTACGAAGATTTCAAGGCCAGCATCACTGCCGAACATGCCAAGATCACCCAAGGCGCTGTCGAAGAATTCCAACACTTCTCTGGTCCTGTTATCAATAAGTTTGCCTTTGACAAGATCAAGAGTTACATCGACCATGCTCATGCTGATGCTGACTGTGAAATCCTGGCTGGTGGAAAGTGCGATGACTCTGTAGGCTACTTTATCCAACCAAGCATCATCAAATCCAACAACAAGCACTCCAAGACGATGGTGGAAGAAATCTTTGGCCCTGTGGTGACCATCTACGTGTATGATGATGATAAATTTGACGAAACCTGCAAACTCATTGGCGATACTACCGAATATGCTCTTACTGGTGCCCTCTTTGCTCGATCTCGTGAATCCATCGTCCATGGCTCCAACTTGCTCCGTCAAACTGCTGGTAACTTTTATATCAATGACAAGTGTACTGGTGCTGTTGTTGGTCAACAACCGTAAGTGGATTAAAAAAAAAAAAAAAAAAAAAAAAAAAAAAAGCTCAAGGTTGAAAAAACGCGATGATGAACCCTTTCTTTTTTTCTTTTCCTTCTTTTTGTAGATTTGGTGGCGCTCGTGGCTCTGGTACTAACGATAAGGCTGGCTCTTGGACTTTGTTGGTTCGCTTTGTGTCCATGCGTACTATCAAGGAAAACTTCATCCCCATCACCGACTATGCTTATCCTTCCAACATCGTTTAAAAAGAATGGGTTATTATGCAGGCATTATTAGGATTAGATAGAACAAATAGTAAACTAGGTTGTTAGCATTTATTTTATAAGTATAGTGTATATTATTTATAAACTGTTAACAATAAAAAACCTTATATTATATCACACTTCTTTGAACGCATGAATGATTGTCCAAACCTTTCATTGTAGACTCAGCCAAAAGGCCTCCGACTTGGTTCAGGTTATTGAAATCCCGCTCGGCGATAAATGTTCACATCAATTTTTTTTTCTCGTTTTGCTCTTTTCTTCCCCGTCTTCTTCTGATCATGGCAGAAGATATATCCAAACATAGAATCCAATGCTCTTATCGTATTATTATTGGTCCTTTCAATGAAGAAACACCATGCTTGTCTCAAAACTCACAAGCCTGTCATCCCGATACCGACACCCTGCAGCCTACAGCGATGTAAGTACCCAACCAAGTTTTATCAAGTTATGATACATTTACCTTACTTTTTTTTTAGGCATAGCTCTGCAACAGCAAGAAAGGACATAGCATCCTATTGGATACACCATCATTCTCAAGATACAACGGCCCAGGATCATCTCGGCCACTCGTCGGAAACCAGTAGTTATCCAGCTTTCAACGTGGATCACTCAACAACCCAAACAACTGGGTCTTTGCCAATGCTTTGCAGTCATGATGGACAAGAAGAGGTAGCTCATCCGGACTTGATTAACAAGAATACCACGTCAAGCAGCACTCAGCAACCCCTCTTTTGTGACACAGCTCAACTCTCAACACAGATACAGACCGACAGAGTGATCAAGCAGGATGCATTACTATGTATGGGTTTGATCAGAAGCGGCAATGAAAACTTACCAACACGTTACAAAAAACGAGATGCCAACTCTTATAAACGACAAGAAGACTGGCGGCAATTGGAAACGGTTTTAACTTCAGCTGCATTGGCATGCTATGATTCTACAGTAAGTTGAAAAAAAAAAAAAAAAAAAAAAGTCAAATCCATTCATAATATCATTAACCTTTCTTTCTTCTTTTTTGACGCTTAGGCATTGTCTTGGCCAGATAAAACTCTAGTACATTGGATTCCTCTCAACGATCAAGATGATCCCGATCTCTCTTTATATTTGCTCTCTTCGTCGGACTTTACCTTTTGTATCCAATACACATCGGCACACACCAATCAGCCTCTTACTTTGATCTTCCGTGCACGATCCTTTGGTTTATGTCAAGAATGGTATATGACCCTTTATCAACTCTTCCCCACCAAATCAAGAAAACCTCTTCCTCAAACATGTGACATCTATCTCCCGACCCTTGATTTACGTGTACACCTTCCACTATCAACTGATCATCATATTATCACAATGGACCAAGTCAAAGAAACTGTGGTTGACTTTTTACAACTGGATCCAAACTGGCGGGCTTCATTTGGGAAGGGACATTCGGATTTTTCACTATGTTGGACTCGAAAAGATCGTGCTGAATGGATCTTTTGGAATACATCGGTGGATAGGACTTGTCGATCTGACTCGATCTTTTGCCCTCAACTTATTGAAAAGGTAAAATAATAACTAATACAACTTTACAATTCTCATCTTCTCTTGATAGAGTCATCAACTTGAATTGCGGCCTGCCCAACATACACCTCATACAATCGTCTTGAATGACAACACTTCACTCCAGGTACTCTACTTTTACAAAAAAAAAAAAAATAATAACAACTCTTCTTTCTCTAATATACTTTTTATTTATGTTAGGAGCCACCACCATGCGAAGGATTCCTCACCATGATGACAGATTTCGAAGGACGAAGACTGAAACCTTGGGCCCCTCAACACTACTACTTTGCCTCGTTTGGTCGGCTTCTTTTTGTCATACCCAGCGACAAAGCCATAGTACCTGACTCCAAGAACTTTGCAAACATGTCTTCCATCGATCCTGATGCGACTGGACTGGGCTCTTTTTATATGGATTGGGTAGAAAACGATCCTTGGGTGAACATGGTCACTCCCTTTGCTCTGACCGGGGGGCAACTCGATGAAATTGACCGACGAACTAGGCTGATGACGGCTGCATTTGGGTACATTGACTTGACACAACTGGCGTATATACAACGATCTACTGATCAGCACTATCATGATTTATCGGGGGATGTATCATCTGGATTACATGCCGATCCTTCCTCCTCCTCATCTTTACTACAACATCACAATGGCGAACCAATGGACTCTTCTCGGCAGCAACTTCATTCTATGGAACTGGTTATGAAAAATGGGATCACTATACGTTTAAAGGTAAGATCAGGCACACATAGATACACACATTTGTATGTTTATCTAAAACACGGCCATTCTAACTTTTTTTTGATAATCTTTTCTTTGATCTAGGCATATTCTAGTGATACGTGTGATTTGTGGATAACTTGTATATCTAATCTGATGCTGTATTCTAATGCTTCTGTAGAAGCCACTCGAGACGCAACAACATACTCACCAGATAAGGAAGCTCCTACCGTGCCATCTTCTGTTGGTGAATCTTCTGTCTCTATCGACACACGCATATGGAGTCTTTGCCTTTATACCCAATGTCATGAAGTGGCGGTAAATAAAGCATATAGGTATGTAACGTCACTCTAATAACCTCTTTTTCTTTTTTCTTTTTTGTAGAAATCCGGAATACTCTACATCCAGTCCAAAGGCGCCTTTAGTCAGAAACACTTTGTCCTAACGGTGGATGGTCAACTACATTACTTTAATGTGTATAAACGGGCGGGAGACAATGGCAAGCCAATCCGAACGGGGCTACATGATCGAAAAGGCATTCTGGAGTTGACTGGGGCGTATGTATACTCGGGGTTGGTCTCCTCCTTGGCCAACAAACAATCTCCCTTACTGGATCTGCCCTTACGACTGTTTGACGATGGCGTTACCACCAACGATTCCAACGAAGACTGTCTGTTCACTATCTGGATCCCCAAACGTCGGCGTGTTTATTCGACTCGGCGACAAAACATCATTACCTACGGTCCACATCAACGATTCCCTTCAAAAGGTACGCGATGGCTATTCTTGGCACCCACTAGGCATGAAAAGGAACATTGGATGTGGGCAATTAGTGTGATTCAAGAACAGCTGTTACGGGGCCGTCAATGATTGACCACTCATCTTGTTGTCCTTCTTCATTGGATCTGTAGTTTATAATGCCTAGCTGTATATAGTATGATTTATTCCCTTGTCCCTTCCCTTTTTTTTTTATATGGTAGTATCCCTTATGTATTATTGTTTTAAATAAACGACCGGAGGTCGCCGACTGGCGTCCATTTGGGCTCTATCTAGCGTTTTATAATGATTGGGTTATGATGGGCGCTGTTAGAGTGTAGGCATTGATTTTGGCTTGAATAGCAGAGTTGAAATCCTAAAGTGGGCAAAGACAAAAACAAAGTTTATAAATCTATCGAAGAAATTGACTATAAACTAGGTTTGTTTGTGGATTTATGGGGAAATGCTAGGCACAGAATCTAGGAAGAGCGCTACTCGCTCAATTGCTAAAGGATCCTAATGATCAAAGTCGCGATGTGGATACTAGGCATATTTCCAACACACTTTGCCGCAAAGGCCAAGTTCCAAAACCCTTATGTCGGTCAGTCCAGACTTGCGATGACTTTTATATGTCATTTGCAAGAGAGAAAGAAAAGTACGAAGAGACGAGTCTTTCCCTTCACCCAGAAATCACGTAATTTGAAACCCAACCAGACTTGAAAATGAGTGCCGTTAAATCGCCTGAACAAAAAGATGCACTCCCCAACAAGCACCCCCACTTTGTACCAAAACACAAATCTCATTCTACATCCTTTTTTATTTTATTAAAAAAGTCAGGTCATAGAAAAAAATTTGACGGACAACTCAAAACTTAATTCAAAATCCGCTTACTCTCGCCTGGAATCTTAAGAGAGTTCTACTGCCTTAATGAACAAGTGATGCTAATGACAAAAATGGCCATGAGCATTCCTTAGCCTATTTCCAACAAACTTTACATAATGGCCATTGTACCAAGTCCACTGTATGGAGCAGTATAGCCTCAAGATCGTTTTACCCTCACCTTTGTAAAAAAAAGTGGCAGAATGAAAAATTGACACACGAGACAAAACTTATTTCAAAACCCGCTTACTCTAGCCTGGAATCTTAAGAGAGTTCTACTGCCTTAATGAACAAGTGATGCTAATGACAAAAATGGCCATGTGCATTCCTTAGCCTATTTACAACAAAGTTTCCATAATGACCATTGTACCAAGTCCACTGTATGGAGCAGTATAGCCTCAAGATCGTTTTACCCTTACTTTTGTCAAAAAAAATGTTGCAGAATGAAAATTGACACACGAGACAAAACCTATTTTAAAACCCGCTTACTCTCGCCTGGGATCTTAAGAGAGTTCTACTGCCTCAATGAACAAGTGACGCTAATGACAAAAGTAACCTTGTGCATTCCTTGGCCTATTTCTAACAAAGTTTCCATAATGACCATTGTACCAAGTCCACTGTATGGAGTATTATAGCCTCAAGATCGTTTTAACCTGACTTTTGTCAAAAAAATGTTGCAGAATGAAAAATTGACACACAAGATAAAACTTATTTCAAAACCCGCTTACTCTCGCCTGGAATCTTGAGAGAGCTCCATTGCCTCAATGGAGGCGATACTGCTCCATACAGTGGACTTGGTATAATGTCCATTATGTAAACTTTGTTGTAAATAGGCTAAGGAATGCACATGGCCATTTTTGTCATTAGCATCACTTGTTCATTAAGGCAGTAGAACTCTCTTAAGATCCCAGGCGAGAGTAAGCGGGTTTTAAGCTAAGTTTTATCTTGTGTGTCAATTTTTCATTCTGCAACATTTTTTTGACAAAAGTCAGGTTAAAACGATCTTGAGGCTATACTGCTCCATACAGTGGACTTGGTACAATGGTCATTATGGAAACTTTGTTAGAAATAGGCCAAGGAATGCTCATGGCCATTTTTGTCATTGGCATCACTTGTTCATCAAGGCAGTAGAACTCTCTTAAGATCCCAGGCGAGAGTAAGCGGGTTTTAAACTAAGTTTTGTCTTGTGTGTCAATTTTCAAAGCCTGTCAGGAGTTCAATTTACGTGATGTATGGGAGAAGGAAAGTACATGTCAAACCCCTGCGCTTCATTAGATGAGTGCATACATATAGGAGTCTTTTTCTTATGGAGGTTGAAAAATGTTTCGTTATATCTCCTTAATTTAATTAGATCAAATGTGATAGACTGAGGGGGACTATATTATGAGAAATCTATACAATGGACAACGAATGCTGATGATAGTTTGTTTAGTGATCTTTCTTCTTATTCTCAAGTTCTTTCAATGCTTCCCCAATAATTCTGACACCCTCCCGAATCTGTTCCTCTGTGATACACAGGGGCGGTGACAGGCGGATGGCGGTACCATGTGCTACCTTTGCCAAAAGACCTTTTGATTTCAACAAGAGACAAAGATCCGCTGCAGTATGTTCCGTTTTAGTAGGATCTACAACAATCGCATTCAATAGGCCACGACCACGCACTTGAAAAAAATAAAAATGTGAGCCCTTCTCTCTCTTTTTTTTTTTTCTCTCTTCTCTTCTCGGTCTTACCTGTCTCCAGAATCGGGCTTTTCAACCCTCGCAAACCTTCCCTAAAGATTTCACCTAGACGTAAACTGTTTTCGATCATATTTTCTTCTTTGACAACTTCAAGTGCAGCCATTGCTACTGCACAGCCTAAAGGATTACCACCATAGGTTGATCCATGTTCACCAGGCTTGATGCAAAGCATAATGTCACGATCGGCCAACACGGCAGAAACGGGATAAACTCCGCCCGATAAAGACTTGCCAAGTAAAACAATATCTGGTCGAACAGCTTCATGATCCACGCATAATAGTTTGCCTGTGCGACCCATACCTGTTTGAATCTCATCAGCTATAAACAGGACATTGTGTTTTTTGCATAAATCATAGCATTTCTTTATATACCCATCATCAGGTACGATAATCCTATGTCATCATGTTAGATCACTCACGTTACACCCCCTTTTTTTTTTTTGCTTGCTTACCCTGCGTCCCCTTGAATGGGTTCCACCATGAATCCAGCCACTTTGCCTTGATTGGCCTCTAGGATCTTCTCAAGATCGTCCAAGCGATTGTACCTGAGCGGAGAACCTGTAGTGGGACAGCGAGCTCCGACCAATGGCAAAAAAGGACCAAATTCATGCACAGCGCTATGATCGGAAGACATTGAAATAGCGCCTGTGGTACGACCATGGAAATTGTTTTCACAGCTCAACACAATGGCCTGATTCTCAGGGATGCCTTTTTTGACATAACCCCATCGACGTGCTAATTTTATTGCGGTCTCGGCTGCTTCGGCCCCAGTATTGGTAGGTAACACCATGTCGTAACCAAAGATTTCAGTTATTTTCTTGGCATAGGATCCAAACATGTTGTTGTAAAAGGCTCGAGAGGATAATGTGAGTTGTTGAGCTTGGTAGCACAAGGCTTTTATGATCTTGGGGTGACAATGCCCAAGATTAGTCGCACTGCATGAGGACAGAAAATCCATGTATTTTCTGCCTTCAGGGTCCCAGACCCAAATTCCTTGTGCCTTGGAAAATACAATTGGTAATGGATGGTAACTATTCGACGGAGAATGAAAAAACTGTGAGTCTTTTTTTAGGTGGGTAGCCGAAAAGATCATACTTGTGAGCACCATAAGTTTCTTCTAGTTCAATAATACTCTTGCTGGATAGGTTAGACATTTTAGAAAATAAAAAATTGCAAAGTAAAAAAGAGGAGTAATGAAATGAAAGAAGGGAGGAATGACTTTATATTCTTTCTCTA
Organism: Chlamydoabsidia padenii; assembly: GCA_025330725.1. NCBI lineage: Eukaryota > Fungi > Mucoromycota > Mucoromycetes > Mucorales > Cunninghamellaceae > Chlamydoabsidia > Chlamydoabsidia padenii. The sequence continues at coordinate 45,586 of JAIWND010000012.1, forward strand.
ACCCCCTTTTCTGTTCTTGTTCATTTCATTGTCAATCAAACCAACATGCCGTCTTCCGACCCTTCACATTTAGCTATTATAGCTATTATGACGGAAGAGATCTCGGGAACATGATGTGATCCTCTAAAAAAAATAAGACAGAAAAATTAGTTACTGGGCGGGATTTGAAAATTCAGGGGTAATTTTGATCCCCTACTTTTACTTCAAGTCGGTCCACTTTACTCCGTAGCATGACAGAATCATACTTTCGAAAATAGATCAAGGAAAGAAAAACAGTATTGAAATATAAACAAACTGGTTCTTCATTTCTTTTCCCTCCTTCGGTTTCCATTCGGATTTCGCATACTGGAGACAATGACTCGTTCGATCTCGATCCGTCATTCTAATATTAGTTTCCAACTTTTTTCTAGCTCTTAAAATACATCAGCCCACAAAACTTGATACTTAAAAACCCCAAAACCTTTTGCCTCCTTTAGTTTTAGCTACCTGCAAAAGATCCTGTGCTTGTCAGTGTTAGCAAAAAATGTTTATGCATGAATAATGTTCAAGTCCCGACATGGCCATTCCATTTCAAAATAAGCTTTGTTTAAAGAGGATGTCAACCACAAGGTGAATCACTTGGCTATTTCGAACTAAGAATGATTGCAAAATCAATGATATCATTGGTAAAAAGTAAAAGACCGCGATTCCCTGGGGTTCTATTCCAAGAAGCCATCTATAAAAAGAAAAGAGTACGTATTCATCAGCACAAAACGGAAACTAGAAGGGCTCATGTGAGTAATAAGTATAATTGGAACATAAAGATGTATTAAATAATCCTCATAAGAAGGTTGGAGATGTCTCTTATTTTATTATGTCGTCATGACTTGAAAAAGCAGGTGTGGAGGATCATGTAGGGAATATTGGTATGCCAACTGCATTCAGCGGTCATCCGACATCATCATTGTGTCTAAACTGTTGTCTTGAGATTGAAGAGGGCGTTCGATTCACCTTTCTCATGTCTTTTTTTTTTTTTTTTTTTTTTTTTTTGGTCTGTAAAGGGGTTCAAAAGATGGATCGACCAAAACCGTAAGGAGAAGGTGAGTCAGGGGATGGATGGGACATTATTTTTGAGTTAGCACGACTTATTTATGCAAGCGGGATTTAAATTCACGACATCATTAAACCATTGATTTATTCTATGGAAGTCAAAGAGATACAATATAAGGCATGTACCATTGTTTTATTATTGTAGTAAAAAAAGTGTGGGGAAGTATAGATACTATATGTACATGGATTGGAATGGAATGGGGATAAAGTTAAAAAAAAAAAAAAATACAGAGGGAGAATATAGAGGCTAGTGATCCTCCTTTTCATAAACAGATGGAGAGCTACTATTACTACCCAGAGAAGATTGTTGTTTGGATGTTGATGATGATGATGATGATGCTGTTGATTTCTTCGCCAAGGCCTTCTTTTCTTTTGCTTCTTGTTTCGCCAGTCGTTCCTGTTCCTTGAGTTCTTCTCTTAGTTTTCTTTTTTGTTCCTTTTCCGCCACCTTTTGCTTCTTTTCTTCCAATTTCAGGCGTCTTTTTTCCGCCCGTTCCGCTTTTTCTGCCTTGATTTCTTCGGTCGGTCGTTTACGTTTGCCCTTCTTGTCACCTGAGCCAGTGCCGTAGCCATCTTTTCCAAGTTTCTTGCGCCCGCCGCCAGGAGCACACAAACCAAGGTGGACAGGAGGATGTCGAGGTCGTCGGCTAGATCGTGTCTGCGAGAATTCATCTTCCACCAGTCGATTCTCCTCGGTTTCCGAGAATTTCTTTTCAAAGTAAGGTTGGAGTAGTCCGATCACTTGCTTACTGGAAGTTATTGGTGTGAATGGTGGTCGAGGTTCATACTTGAAGAGAGGTTCTAGAAGAAGAAGAAGATCGTAAGAATCTGTTCTTTTATTCTATCGCATACAGTTTCGTCTTTCTTACCTTTGTTTGCCCTGGGAGTCATTTCAGGTATAAAAAAGTAGATGCAGTATGTTAGTTCAAATGATGGCCACCACGTTGAGATTTGATTGATACTTACAGTGCAGCTGTTCGATCCTTATTATCGTTGCGCCCGTGCCATAATCGTGAGGGAATCTATAAAAAAGGTGGGGAGGAGGAAATTTAGTTAGTTGCTCAGTAAATTCAAATATCATGCAACTTACAGATAATGTGTTTAGATTGTATTCTTGATCAAGCCCCAAGTCTTTAAATCCAAAGTAATCTTCACCCAAGTCTTCTCCAAAGATACCACTATATAAAAAAAAAGAGTAATCTGGTTAGAATACAGATCTATCCATCTGTCAAGTTTCCCAATTTACGTTATAAAGGTATCATCATCTTGCAAAAGAGATTCTTCATCCCGGACAGTAGGACCTGATGGACCCTATAAACCCAAAAAGTGTAAGTTTTGTTAATAAGGTAATCCCAATAACTGTTTTTTTTTTTCTTTTTCTTCTTCTTCTTGTAACTTACCGATAACAGGTCTTGGTAGGAAGTCTGTAACCGCCGATGGACATCATCAAGTCGATAACCATATCGTTCAACATCATCATGAATATAAGTTTCCAAATCAAACAGTTCCATGATACCGTTTTCATATAATGTATGCATCAGTATTTCCTTTTTAAATTAAAACACCGTTACTATGATTAGTAAATAGAGGAAGAGGGGAGGAGATTAATGTTCATCATGTTTCTATTTTTACCTCTCCAGTCATTTGTTTGCCATAATCATCTACATAACACCGAAGAGTTTTCCCAATGTTGGTGATGTAATCAGTCGCCACATCCGTCAGTACTCGTAATGCATTTTCGTTTGCTCCTTCAAATCCAGCATGAGCGAGCAGTTTCGAAGTCATTCTTTGAAAGAGATCTTGTGCCGAAGATTCCGTTACTAATAGTGGTGGAAGTGGAGAGGTGCTGGTACTTGGTTGGGTTTGAAGGGGTGCTGATGATGCTGATAGTGATGATGATGCTGGTATGATTGTTGAAGCCAAGGTTGAAGGATAGGTAGGTGGTGACATTATATCGTCCTTGGCTACTGGTAATTGTGGTGGTTGTACTGCATCGACAGGTTCAGGTAATATAGACGACCTTAAAGCAGATATCTATTAATATAGAAATGTAAGTTATCATGTTTCATTGTATGTGTGAATTACTTACTGATACGTTATTTCGAACGGCTGTACATTTGGCATGTACTCTTCTAATTTGCTGTAGCTTTTGAATATTGTTGTCGATCATGTTGTTTAGTCCATGGTTCGGGAAGATAGCATCTGGATAAGCTTCTAAAGAGACATCTGTATACCTAATAGAATCAAAAACAAAATAATAATTAGTCATTCCCTCCTTTTTTCTCTTTTTTTTTTTTTGATTCTTACCCTTTGGAATCAGGCACCAAATCACTAATTGAGTCAGTTGAGCCCTTTCTTGATAATTGCCGACGATTCGCTGGATCCTTGTATTCTTGAGGTATGTTGCCAATATCAGGTATACCAGAAGTAATTGCATAATCAGGTAGAAACAAATTGGCACGAGTAGCATCATCTTCATCGGCATGTTTTGGTTTTGAGATCTTTCTTGAGAAGAAGGCGTCGAGAATTTCATCATCGCTAGAATCCAAATCCACATCATCATCGTAAATACTGGCATCACCGGGTCGGCGTCGATCAGTCCATTGTATTAGGTTCTTTTCCGTGCACCGTACTAGTTTGCGCATCACCTTGGTATTGTCGTGAGTGTTTTCCATCATTGCAAAACGTTCCATTTCAAATGCCGATCTAATCAACGCTTCATGATCCCCAAATGGTTCCAAATCTTGTTCCAGTAGATTTTTAGTCCGTTCCGCTCGAGTCTTCTTTGTCACTTCGTACCACACCTGTTCCCGTAGTTCACCCCATTCTGCATCGATATCGCCATTGAGATCCTTTTCTTGTCCAGAGTCCAAAGCGCCAATACCATTTTGATTTTTCAATTGTTTGCCACCATACGTCTTGTGTGCATCGTAAACATCAGGTGTATCCACACAATCGTTGTCCCCACCTAAGGATTCTGTTGATGTACCAGGAGCTGCGCTTGAGCCACGAGTCAAAGATCGTTCCCGAGATGCACGGTCACCATCTATTACCGATGTGTCATCTTTTTGCACCGAAGTCATCGCATGTTTGTGTTTTCCAGGCATCTATCCCCAAAAAGTTAATCCAATTTAGTGATCCTTCCTACGGTTTTATAAACAAGATTCATTCCTTACCTTTCCAGTATGTTGCTTTTCATCTTGATCTTCGTCACTGGCTTCGTCACCTTCTTCTTCCTGTTCACCATCAGACTTGTCCTTGATAACTAGGTTAGGCACCCGAGTCAATAGTCTTTCCGTTTTCCTTCGCATCGCCGTAGCATGTTTTCGGTATTCGCTGGCTGGGTTGGTGTTGTAGATGAGGCAGTTGTCGTAAATTAAGTAAAGATCATCAGCGAATTCTTGTTTTGTTTTATATTCCAGTTGTTTCAATTTCTTTGTCACAGTCCCCAGATCCATAGGCCGTACGATAACTACATACAAGTTAAAGAATATGTTTAGTCCCAATCCGAGCCTTTTTTTTTTTTTTTCCTGATTCCTCTTTTTTTAATATTTACCATCCAAGTAATCGGGTGCTTCACGTTTGCTGACTTTGTTCAAAAACGGAGTAGAGTGTGCCTATATCCAGGATATCCATGCAATGTGAGGTGAGCATGTTTAAAAAGTGATTGTTTTTGTTTGTTCCCTTACGGTGTAGTTTTTTAGTTCCACCAAGACTTTTTCCATTGCTTCGTAGAGTTCTTCTTGTCCTTGTTTTTCATCATTCGCCCATTTTGATCGATGAGGTTTAAAGTCAGATAGTAGATTCTGCAATTCCCTATCAGACAATCCCATGCTTTCCCAGTTGGCGGATATTCCTTTAAGCAAGTACTGATTAAAGTATAAATGAGTATAAAAACAAACCCAAGACATTCTTTTTCATATATATATATATATTACCTTGAGAGTGAAATTCCCATCAGCGTTAAACATGGATAGCTATAAGAAAAATATTAGTGAGTAAAATTATCAATAGTTTCATTACTCATTTCTTCTTACCGAATGGTCTTGAGCATTTTCCTTTTCTTCTTCTTCTTCATTTAAGGCTTCTTGTGCTTCGTATTCCTAAAGAGACCAGAAGAATCCAAATTAGCCTGTGTTTATGCATATGAATAGTACTTACCTTTAGCTTTTGTTGTTCAATCATCACAGGTTGATCTGTTTCTAGAGTATGGTAGATGTCCAAGATGGGTATTTTATCAGGATCAGCCATGGATAAAACACTGGGTGCTTGTTTCTCTGTGTAAAATTAAAACATCCTAATTAGTCATATTGGTTCATCCCCCTTTTCCATAATCACCATGTTACTTTTTATTTTCTAGTTTATTATACCTGTATTGGTGCTGTCGTCCTGACTAGTGTCTTGTGCCGTTGAGCACGATTGTTGTTGCTGTTCTTGTGACTGATCCTGTTGTTTCTGTTGTTTGTCTACTAGAGGGTTCTGTTCACCATTAGTTGTATCACGTTGAGGTTGTTGAGATTGTCGAGAATGGAGTTCTTGTTGTTGTTTCAGTTGCTGTTGGCGCTTTTGTTGTAGATCCTTCATAGCTTCCTTGACCTTAAGAGGATCAGGTTTCGGTAAAGCGTTTGCCTTGTCAGTCAGTTCGGTTATATCAATGTTAGCCTGTTGACAACAGGGGCGATTAGAGTGATAGAGATGAGGAATGAACTTTTCAAATAAAAGAGACCTGACGCGAAAGGCCGATGTTTCCAGTTCGGTCAATAAGAGTGCATTGTTGTAGTTGTTTTGTTGATGTTGATTAGTATATTCGTGAGAGTCAAGATCCATGGTTGTGTTGTCGTCGCTGTCGTTTTGATTAGGAGAAGAAGTGAAGAAGGCAATCCATTGAGGTAACGTTTCGGTGGCAGTTTCAAAACAGTGAGACTCTGTAGGCGTCAAGTAAGTGGTGTGAATGTTTTTGTCTATAATGTCTTTGGCAAGGACAAATGAGAGTTGAGGCCAAGGTATACCATTCCATAGATTCAACATGTATAAAATACAATGTGCGAGAGATTATATATTTTATAGAAATGAATGTGAAAGAGAAAAGAAAGAAAGAAAGAAGGAGCGGCGGCGGAACAAAATAGAAAAGGTGACGGTCGAAATTGATTGGCTGAATTTATGCGGGGCCATTTCTTTTTGCCCTTTATATAAATACCTAATCAATTTTATCTCTCTTCTTCTTTTCTTTCTTTTTATCTTTTACATACCACTTTCTTTTTTATATGTCCTATATATCATCACTTAACCTACTGAATACCGACTCACCTGTTCCTCATTCGGAGGACACCTTTGCAGACGACCTTGCATTGTGGGCTAATGCTCAATTCACTTTTGACTCTGCACCTGGTTCGGCACTTTTGGACGACGACAAGAAGGAAGAAAATGAAAAACTGTTTGCTTCCTTGACTGACTTTACTTTGGGTAAAGAAAAGAAAAGAAAAGAATGGTATGCATATATACTAACTAATTTGATGTATATTAATAGAAAACCAACAACAAGAGCAACAAGAACAGCCGTCGCCTACCACTTACTTGCCCACCAACTATATGCTATCACAACTTCAACAACAACAAACCACCCCCTCACCTGTAACACCTATTACTCCAGCTCACCTTGGTTTACCTCGTCTTGCTCCAGCACCTACTGAACAACAACTACACCATCAAGTGTTACAACAGCATGGACAATATATCGATACTTTGACACTATCCCCTCAACAAGACGAAGCTGGTAAACCAATCAACAACAAGCGACCTCTTAGAGACAATGAAACAGATCAAGACTCATCACGATCTACTGCCGCTACAGCTGCTGAAGATGATAAGGTAAGTGCCTGTTCTGTCCACTGAAAATGAATCATCATACTCTCTTTTTAACTTTATATTATCATTATTTTGTTTAGCGACGCAGAAACACAGCAGCATCAGCTCGATTCCGCCAGAAAAAGAAACTACGTGAACAGGCTTTGGAAAAAACGGCAAAAGAAATGTCTGCGAAATGCGATACCTTGGATAAACGTGTTCGTGAATTAGAAATGGAAGCAAAATGGCTCCGTGCTTTGGTGGTGGAAAAGAACCCTTCTCTTTTGGCTGATAAACCTGATTCTTCTGATACGGACTCTTCTAAAACTATAACTACAACTTCCTCTTAAACGTTATACACTTCCCCTGTCATTGTAGTTTATGCTCGCCTTCATCCATACTACACAATCTCTCTCTCTCTCTCTCTCTCTCTCTCTCTTATTTATCTTTAGTTTAGTATCTATTCTCTAGATGTTATGTGTATGGTTATGTATCCCCTTTATTGTGTCTCTTTTTTAAATAAATGGAATTATGGTTTATACTATGATATGCTATTGTCTTGTTGCCACTTGGACCACATGTTTAGTAAACTTTTTGTATTGGGGGTCTGAATAGGAGGTGGGGGATTTGAATCTGCCAATAATCAAATGGCATTAGGATGTCGAAATTTCTGTGATGGATTTCGTGATTCCTATTAAACACTATCTGATTGGTGGACATCTTTCCTGAAGCCAATGATTAGTGAAGGGAATGGTCGTGAATGGCTGGGTTTGAATTCCTCTTTTGTCCAAAAATGACATTTTGGTCAAAAAGCAAGCGATCCATGTAGATCCATCAGATCGTTCTTGGTCGTTTTACACATCTAATAAAGCTAGTGTATGATGATGAGCTCATCTTTGATCGTGATTAGCCATCTCAAAGTTTCATTAAAAAAGATGTATAGATGAAGTTCTGACATCATGTGAGATTTCAAAAAAAAAAAAAAAAAAAAAAAAAAAAAAAAAAAAAAAAAACTCTGTTGGTCATGTCTGAGATGTCTTCTCAAAGGATAATAATCCCGGTAGTTATTGATCTTTATGCAACATTGAACCCCCGATTCCCAAAGTGGAAGGAGCGTTATTCTCTCATTGCTATAAGATTACATGAAACAATACCAATTGACAAAAATACAAATTCAATACATCAACAGGTCATCGACTTGACTCTGTATCCTTCGTTTATCGGAATTTGAGTGTCATTTTTGGGTGATTAGATCAACATGTTCCAACATGTTCTGTACTGTCAGTTCCCTTTTAAACACATCATAGTAAAAAAAATAAAAGTTATTTCTTTTCGTTGATGTATAATATAATTCATTTCAATCTTATTGTATAATGTGTTAGTTGATTCCTGGGAAAATAGAAACCCTATAATACGGATCCACCTTTTCTAAAATATGATTGGACAATATTTAAATACCGCGCCTTTTTAAAATTTAGGTCAAATGCGTATTGGATTATTTTTCTTTCTTCTTTCACATCATGACAAACTTACATTTGGCACTCCTCGTATGCGACACACCTCGACCACAAGTACTCGAAAAGTATGGAGACTATCCTCAAATGTTTTCCAAAGTATTCAACAAGGCATTTGGGGAAACTGGCTCCTTGACCTGGGAATTCTTTGATGTGGTGAATAAACAAGAATACCCAACAGATACCTCAAGATTCGACGGACTTGTTCTCACGGGCTCCTCTGCTTCAGCCTATGAAGATGTACCTTGGATTGTCAAACTGGTGGACTTTGTACGACAACAACTGAATGCTCCTGTCAAGAAGAAACTGGTGGGTATCTGCTTTGGTCATCAAATCATTGCAAGAGCTGCTGGTGGAAAATGTGCTAAAAATCCAAACGGTTGGGAGGTAAGCCCATTTCTTTAAACCATCAACAATAACTAATTGACTCTTTTACTTGTAGTTTGGATATTACGAAATCTCTTTGACACCCTTTGGTCGGTGCTACTTTCAAACAAACAAGACTACACTGGTAAGTACAAAAACAAAACAAAAATAGACAAAGTGGTAGATTGACTAACTTTGATAGAATGTAGAGATTGAACCAAGTACATCAAGACCATGTGACTGAACTACCTCCTGGCTTCCAAAGTTTGGCGACAAGTGCCCCACATACACCAATTCATGCAATGGTATCTAATGATAATCAATGTATCACAATTCAAGGTCACCCCGAATTCAATCGCGACACAGTGCGTATTCTTATCAACTTGCGAGCTGATGCTGGTGTTATCTCTCGTGATTTGGCTGAAAAAGAATTGGCGAAACTGGAACATGCTGGACCGGATATGGAAGATACTTGGTTGGTTGCTCACTTTTTGGACTTTATTCAAGGCAAACTGGCGCATGTGGCCAAGGTATAGACTGAATTACAGAGTTGATGATTAGTTGACTACTGCTAGATGTATTATATCTTTAACTTTGATCTTCTATTTCTACTCTCATTAAACATTCTTATTTCACAGCAATCTGTATCAGACAATCAAGTCTTTTTATCCTTTGAACAATATGATTTTGATGGTGATGATCGCTTCAAGGTAAAACTCTATAATGGAAAAAATGATCAACTTATTTACAATGAACGACTAATCTCTTTCTCTCTCTCTCTCTCTTTTTTTTTTTTTTTTTTAGGCTGGCGTTTCTTCCATCATGAAGAAGCAAGAAGGTGATAAGGACGAAATGCTGGAAAAGGCAAAATGGTTTTATTATACAAAGTAAGTCAATAAAAGGGGGCTGCTGGGATATAAATGCATAGAATGTATACTGATGATTTCCTTTTCATCTTGTAGATTTGTACAATCCTTCAACTATGACCACTATCAACAATGGAAAACAAACAAGACGAAGTCAATTGAAACATCAACCACTACTACGACAGCTGATGATGATCAAGTATATGTACCACCAAGGCTGACTTTCCAGGAAATTGTGGAAATGATCGAAACTGGACAAGAAATACCAGGTAATGTTATTCTTTGATTGGGTACATGGGTAAAAACAGATGCACTAACCTTGGGGCGGTAATAATAGGCATACGACAGATTCCGAATAAACTAAGCAAAGGCACACCAAGTCAACCACAATTAAAGGCACGACCAAAACCTTGGGAGCGAGGACAACAATAGGATAGGATAGAACTAGATACACTAGAATACACCCCTCCTTTTGCCTTGGCATTCTTGTTATATACTATAAAAGTTCTTTTAAACTACTTTTACTTTACATATATACCATCACAATAAAAGAAAAAACTATTCCTCACATGACCAATTTTACTTTATTACCAGGGTGTGTAGGTGAATAAAAGAAGGGTGACATACACGAAAGCATTGGGAATGTTGTTATCATCCATGTTACTTGGGCGTATCATTGGTTTTATTTGTATAAAGATGACTCAATAGGATTGGTATGATGATGGGGTTCTACCACAGGGGAAGAATTGTTTGTTTGCATGTGTACTTGTGTCTATCATCGGGATTTACTTGTCAAAAGTCTAATACCTAATAAGAAGCTTTCACCAAATATGAAAGTAAAAAGGGGGTGCGTCGGGAAAAAGGAGAGCATGAATTACGATTCCATTTTTGGAGAAATTAGGACGAATATAGTAGTCAAGTCAATCATCATCAAACAGCCTATGTCTCTATCTTCTCCTTACTTTTTTGGGTTAATCGGATAAAAATAAATTACCCTTGATCATATAAAAAGACATATCATCTCTTTTTACGTTTTTCCTTTGAGATAAGGTAGCCACTATCTGTTTTCTACTCTGTATTAGTATCAACTAGAATGACTCGAGTAGAATCATGTCATCGTGTTATGTCTCTCGACTACATCTTATGTTTTCCTCTTGATAGCTCTCAAAAGGGCTCGAGTCTTCCTTGCCTCAGTTTACCTAGTCCCACTTGCTCTTATAATAGTGATGATGATACCACACATATGCCAATCTCATTATACAATTATCCAAAAATGGCAAATTATCATTCACCCATGGACCATCACTCTCATCATCGACCTGTAGTCGCTAGACGATACCAAAGGCCCCGTAAAAGTTTAAGTCGGGATTCAATCGGCGCTGGAATTATAAGGGGTCCAGGTGCTAGGGTCGCATGGACTCCAGATGAAGATGAGCTATTGAAACAGGGATACGAGCAAGGTTTATCATGGGCGATGATTGTTTCCACCTACCTACCGCATAGATCACGAGGTTGCTGCTGGTGTCGATTAAAGACATTGAAAAATAAAAAGTCTTTGACTACTCAAAACCAACTTTGGGTTAAAACGAGACCATGGAAAACTTTTCAACCTCTAGCCATGCAACAACAATCTTGATATCATTATCATATAGTTTTTAATATTCTAATTATGTTTTACCTGTTTCTATGACCAATGTTTGATTTATATGATATGATATGATACGTTTTCATGCCATTAGATTTATTTTAAATCCCCGATACCGCCAGTCCTAAAATAAAAATTTCTTTTTGCTCTCTATCACTCTTTCTCTCTCTCTCGCTCTCTTTTTTTTTTTTTTTTTTTTTTTTTTTTTTTTTTTTGCTTCCTTCCTCAACTTTTTATCCACTTACTTTTTGCCTGCTCCATGGTAAAAGCAGTAAAAGGTGTACTTATAGAGTGTGACACCACAGTAAAACAGATCGTACTAAATCTCAACAAACGGGGCAACTTTGTGATTGAAGATCTCGACGAAACACATCTTTTTATTGAAGCCTCTTGGGTGGACCATCTCAAACAACAACTGGATCAGATTCTGGACGAAAACGCCTACACCATCTCCAACGAAGAAAGCAAGAAGAATAACAACAAGGATTGATTCCTATTCTTCATCAACTTTAAAACAACAACTGAATCTTCTCACGCCAATCAACCATAAACAACACAAACTCCTCAATAATCATCACCAACCCACACGACACAGTCAACTTACACTCTACTACATACAACAGCACACAATCAACAGCAAAACACTAACAACAACAACAACAACAACAACAACAACAACAACAACTTATCATCATGCCAATTTTTAAGGATCATCCCTGTGAAGTCTGTGGCACTTCCAGATACAAAAAAACGAGTGATGGTGGCTATGTTTGCAAATATGGACATCAAATGGTGGTAAGTAGTCAACCAAAATAGAGTCTTTTGATACACGTACTAATATATTGATTTGTATAGGGTTATCGCGAAGAACAAGGAGAAGAAAATAGCATGCTTGGGGTTAGGGTAACTAAAAGGAAAAAGGTAGCAAACACTGATACAAATGTAAAACGTAAGTAAAAACGAACTTGATGATAATGAACAATACTAAATCCTAGATTCAATCTTGGTAGGGCTATATGGGGCTGAACTTGAAGATGCTTATGTAAGAATCTTCCAATTCTCTTTACAAGTAATGGCGCAATCTTTTATCACTGATCTTGGATTTCCCGCAGAATATGAAGTAAGTAATATCTTATCAGGCACAAAGGCCAGGCTCATTCTTACATTATTATTATTATCACCTAGTATGCCATTCGCGAACTCTGGCTTTTATATGTCCGTAGCAGCAATTTAACTCTAGTCAACGCCCACATCATCAACTCTGACAGTAAACCCAACATCACCTCTGCCTCGAAACTGTTTATGGCGGCCAACAACCCTGAAGATCTCTTGAACGAAACTGACTCTGACTCTGATGTTGACGATAAAAACAGCATTACCATCCAAAAATACGAACCCACTACACCTACCGTTGACGATATCAAACCACGCCGACTCAATCATTCCACGGGTAGATGGCCAAAACTACGCTTCCGGCATGTCATTGTATTTTGCTATATCACCAGTGTATACCTAGGGTGGCCAATCACTATTAATGATATTCGTCGATGGTGCTTAACGATGCGACTGCCTTACCTCCGTATTATCAATCTAATACCAGACAGATCAATCAACCTTTTGGATCTACGACCTGCGATGGCCATGTTAAGATTCCCAGAGAACGAAGCTATACGCGGCGACGTCAGTATTTATGTTAATGCCTTTGTCATCAAGTGCGGTCTTACTCTTCCAAAATTCAATGTGTCTCCATTGATCTTCCGTTATTGCACCCAATTGTTTTTACCAGGTAACAAAAAGAAACCCCCCCCATCAGTGTCATATACAATACTTTTACTAATATTATTTTATGATCTATAATACCATAGTGGAAATATACTTTTGTGCCGTGGAATTGTACAAAAAGCACTCTTACGAAGCAATCATTAATAGACACAGTAAATATGACGAAAACACTCCATGCCCCAATCACTTTTATCACGACATTGACAATCATATCATGGTGGTCATCCTGGTGTTGGCCAAATTCCTTTATGACCTGGACGACAAAGATAATACGTAAGTAATATCACATATCCCCCAAACAAGTCTGATTTATCCCTTCTTTCATCTTGTAGTGAACTCCATTATGACATACCCGCTTTAACACCACCTCTTCCGAGGAAAACCTGGTTGGCCCTCATTCAAGCTAATTTTGACAGATGGGATAACATTTGTCGTAAAAAAATGTTCGGATCAACCGAGATGGACTTGGACTTTACTCTGGATTTTCTCAAGGTGGCAGCAACTCGTCGCAAAGACAAAAAGAAAGAACGAAGTAAGTATGAGTATGATTGATATGGGGATTAACAACCTGAACTAATCTCTTTTTCTTCTTCTTCTTTTTTTTTCTTTCTTTGTTTTACTCGTTTAGAATCTCTTGTGCGAAGTTACATTACAAGATTAAGAAACGACTTGATCCCATCAAAGCATACCTCTCAATGGTACAGTGACTTTTTGACGGATGTACCACGATTATCAGCGACGATCGACAACCAAGTCAAGGAAAATGATACCTTTAAAAAGGTCATAGGCGATAAGTATCTTCACTATAGAAAAAAGCGGAAATCTAGGAGCAAAACTAGGTATACTAAAGAATACGAAAATGTCCTCATGCTGGCTTGTCGGATCACCGGCTGCTCCTTTGAAACTATGAACAGACATTTGACAAGCTACGAATACCTCCTCATCAATAGTACAGATTAGACGTTAATAAAAATTCTCTCTATATTTGTCCTTATTACTTAATAAAATGTTGTGTTATCATGCTATACTTGTCTATTGTCTGGTGTTTGTGTATGGGGCATTGGTGTTTATTTGACTTTTTTTTTTTCAAAAAAAAAAAAAAAAAAACCCCTCCGACAATCATTTAGCATGAATGATTTACTCAACTCGCTTTGTACCTTTTTAAATCAACCATACATACTGTCAATAACTTTTTATCTTTTTGTAATTGAGCACGTATATTTTAACTCCAATCCCTTATTCCACTAGAACACACTGATTCAAACCAACAGGACGACGGGGTCCTTTTTTTTGGTATGGCATTAGCATCATGGGAAGATGTAATGGTGTTGATGCAATAAAATGATATATTGAGACACACTCTCTCATGGATGTAGTCTTCATTTTATCAGGTCAATCATCTATTGATTCGGGGACCTTGTGTGTAACTAGTGGAATTTGAAACACCGATGCCATCTTTTTTTTTTTTTTTTTTTCATAAAAAAGGATCCAAATAATTTCTTTCCCACCTTCTTTCTTTACTTGATTATTATATCACACCATGGCTTCTCAATCACTATTTGACTTTACAGTGAAAAACATCAAGAATGAAGACTGGAATCTTGCTGAACTCAAGGGAAAGGTAAAGTACAAAAAACCCCCCCCCACTGGTCAAGTACTAAAAAGATGCTATTAGGTTGTCCTTGTGGTGAACGTGGCTTCCAAGTGTGGCTTTACTAAACAGTATGCTGGACTTGAGGACCTTTATCAAAAGTACAAAGATCAAGGTTTTGTTATTGTGGGTGCCCCTTGTAATCAATTCGCGGGACAAGGTAACAAGTGAAAACAAAGAAACATGTAAGAATGGAAACTCATCATTGTTGTTGTTTTATATATAGAACCTGGAAGCCAAGAAGATATCCAAAACTTTTGCTCTTTGAAATGGAATGTCACTTTCCCCCTGACGGCCAAACTGTAAGTGTATATCGAATGACACCTATTACCCATTGCTGACTAATCTTCTTTGCCCCTCTGGTTATTAACAGTGAAGTAAACGGGGATAACGAAGCGCCTATCTACAAGTTTTTGAAGGAAAGCAAACCTGGTATCTTTGGGTAAGTGATCAAAGTTATGACTCGATCAGTTATTAATTACAATCTCTTTATATATATATATATATCATGTAGTTTAAAACGTATCAAGTGGAACTTTGAAGTAAGCGTCCAAAAAAAAAAGGGGAGGGGGACAACTGGGCTGGTATACTGACACTTTTTTTTTTTTTTTTTTCGTCACGTAGAAATTCTTGGTGGACCGCGAAGGAAAGGTGGTTAACCGGTATGCATCAACAACTGAACCCAAGTCCATCAGTCCGGAAATCGAAGAACTTTTGAAGGCTAATCATTAATGAATGACCTCTCTCCCTCTCCCTCTCGCTGGTGGTAATGGATTCTTTTGTTTTTAGTTTAGTTTAGCATAGTATAGTAGTCTTTATCTTTTTAAATGTTAATAATAAAATGGGGCAACCTTTCAATCACATCTACTATATACTAGGAAGGGTGCTGCATCATCCACACCACCATTCTTATGGGCACTTTAAATCTCGACCCTTGTCTCACAAATCCTGTCCACTCACACTCACTGTATTCTCTACATAGCCAGATTCCAAATGACCACTGCTCACTATTGTAGTGACAATAAATTTTTTTTTTCGTACTCCAAAAACTTGTGCTATTGGAGTCAAGTTGAGATGGATTAGACTTTGCAATTGAGTACTCATCTTGTGATTCCCACACAGAAACAGAGAAAAATAATTTTGAACCCCGCTACTCTCTCTATTCAAGGTATACTTTCCTTTTAACACTCTTGGGGAAATGAAGATCACTAGTTTTCTTTAGCTACTATGTATTTACTTTACTATAAAAGTTGATCAAGCCTCAGGGACATCCAATCAAGGGATCGATTTGGGCAAACGCTTAATGCAGGCGGGATTTGAAGTGTGGATCAAAAGCATCCAATCTCTCCCTCGTTAGAAAACAAAGGAAGGAGTTAGTGGATTAGTATGTTAGTATATAGACCATACGGTTCAAGTTTGGGGCAAATCATCCGACTGTTAAGATTTCTATTAATGTTTTTGTGTAGGTTTATGCGTTCCGTGGCATTCCAAATGCATGAATCGGAGTTGACGAATAAAAGTAAACGACGCGATTTGGATTTACATACAATACGCAAAAGACCATAAAAAAAGTACACTATGTAAATATATTTATTTGTTAAGATATATAAATAAATAAAAAATACTAAACTAAACACAAAGAGGGGGTTACACTATATATTCTGAGGGAGAGAAGGGGGGTGGGAAGACTGGGGGGAGCTAAGCATAAGGATTAGACGCCAAGACACGAATCAATGGTGAGGTGCGCATGACTTCAATGGTCAGAATCACCCTGATTTTATCCAAAGCTTGAATGGT
The DNA here is from genome assembly GCA_025330725.1 of Chlamydoabsidia padenii. Classification (NCBI taxonomy): domain Eukaryota; kingdom Fungi; phylum Mucoromycota; class Mucoromycetes; order Mucorales; family Cunninghamellaceae; genus Chlamydoabsidia; species Chlamydoabsidia padenii. Next base: position 62,140 of record JAIWND010000012.1, read on the forward strand.
TTGTGAGCATTGTTCGGGGCTGAATGAGGTACTGCTGGATAGACGGGCTTGAATGATGGATTGTCGCTTTGATGATTTTGTTGATGATATGTTGTTGGTGGTGGATTGTTGGATTGTATCAGGTAAAATGTAATCATCATCCATGTCTTCGTATTCGTCATCCGAGAGACTCCAGCGAGACTGTTGACCAGTAGAAGTATCCATTCCCTTTTTCCAAAACATGGTCAGTGCTCGACGGGAATTATCCAATTCAGATCGCCAGACAGGCAAGTTGGCCAGGTGAATTCGTCTTTCCATGTTGAGTTCAGGTATCATCACATCAAAGTAGTCATCAAATACAGATATCACTTGAGCTTCACGGTATACAATCTTGATATTGTTATTGTTATTGTTATTGTTGTTAGGAGGTAATGTTGCACGTTCATTGAGATGGAGAGCCATAAACAATAATCCACTTTGTTCCCGAGCCACCAGAGCAGCTTCCTTTTTGACATTACAATGTTGACCTAGTTTTTGGATGGTGTCTCGGTCCAAATAAAAGTGACGATCTATGATTATAAAGAAAAAGTTAATATAAAGCACGATTCAATATCTTCTTCTTTTTTAACTTACCATTGGCGAGAGCAGATTCTAGTTGACGATGGACAATGATATCAGCAAATCGACGACTGGGTGCCGTAAAGTGAGTGAAGAGAGGGATATTCAATGAGTAATGAGAGAATTTTAGAATATCAAGGACCCCGGTGCAAAAGTATTTTGGAGCCTGCATGGTCTTGAGCACAAGGACAGACACGATTTTACGGACATTGTCATCTTCAATAGCCAAAATAGATCGTTCCAAAGCATTGGCGCTTGAGATATCCAAGTGCACACCCAAATGACGAGACGCATATTGTTCCAATTCCACAATCTTACGATCCATAGGTTTAGCTTGTCGTCGCAGCAATGCCAGTTCAGGGAGATGACTAGAGATCTTTTGTGCGACACTTTGGTTGGCCAATAAGAGGAATTCCTTGACAGTCGCCGAAGCCTTGGGTTTCTGAGCGATGTGGATCGCTGAAGGAATGGAGTGATCATTGTCAACAGGGTGGTCAAAGGTAAATGCAAGTTCTTCACGACGTTGAGACATCCCACCATCCACACCGAATCGACGTTCACGAAGTTGGGTGGCAATTTTGTAGAGTGTCTTGAGATCTGATTCGATATCTGATGACAATTGTTGATCCATTCCGTCCACCATTAGATTTCCACCTTCCACCACCACTTTTTCCACATCTTCATAAGTCAACTTGGCACAGGATCTAAGTTACAAAAAAAAAAAAGAAGAAGAAGAAGCATGAGACAGATTGTCAAATAAAAGAAGGGATTGACTTACTTGACAATTGATTTTCCAAACCACGTATCCAACACCTTGCCTTCAGAGTCCAATTTCCATACCACAGAAAAGGCAAATCTTGTTTGATCGGGAACCAAGTTGGTGACTTGATTGGTCAGACAAGTAGGAAGCATGGGCACCGACTTGTGGATCAGATCAACACGCACACCACGAGCACGAGCTTCTTTATCCAAAGGTGAGTTGGCCTTGATAAAGTAGGTCACATCACTGATATGCACACCAACTTCAAATGTATCATCACCAAGTTTGTGAATAGACAAAGCATCGTCCAAGACTATACATACAGAAAAAGAGAGAGAGATTAGTCTATATTAACATGTAAAAAATCATTTCGTATTACCATCCGAGTTGGAAGGATCAATTGTAAAGACACGAGCTTCGTTGAAAGCACGTCGCTTATCATCAGGGATAGGCGAAAAGTCATACGGGATCGAGGGCAAGCATTTGTTGACTTGTTCAGAGAATTCAGTGTGAGTCACATTGTTGTCGGCCAAAATCGCCATAGTTTGCACATCCAGTTTGAAGATATGACCCAATTCGCGTTCGAGAGTACCAAAAGGATGAAGAGAAGTGATAGGCCAGCGCTTAATAGAGCTCTATATACAAAAAAATATATATTAGTTTACTGGTGTTAAGATAGATAGATAGGTAAACTTACCACAAAGAGTCGTTCAGCATAAGATTCATTGTCTTCCACAAAGTCAGTAGGTGCTTGTTCAATAGGAATGGCAATCAAGGGTACCCGTTTATCCACAGCCTTGAACCATACAATACGAGGAGCTTCGGTGATTTTGTTATTATCCTGGCCATTTTCTTGATTTTCCTCTTGAGCACGTTTGTTATTAGGACGACGCAAAGTCAAAGTACCAGAGAAGACTTGATTCTGAGCACGTTCCAAGATAGCCACCACGACACCACAGTATTTCGGTTTAACGACATCGACATCTTCATCACCACCAAAGATGATTTCATTTTCATCTTCTTCATCAGGCTGACGAGTACGAACCTGGCCACCATTACGCACCACCTTGGCTTCTTCCTTTTCCTTCTTTTCCCGCAACACCCGATCGACGTCCACCAAGCGCACCGCCACCACATCACCTTCCAATGCCCGGTTTCTGTCCCGAGACCCACACACATAGATATCGTCGTCCAATTCTTCACACGCTACATAGGCATCACTTCGATTACGCTTGTTGACCCGTAAAGTGCCACGGACCAGTTGACGTTGTCGGAAGAGAGGTGTCAAGGCCGAGAAGGGCAAGTGAGCAATAAAGAGTTGTCGACGTTGGTGAGGATTGGCATCGTCCCGAGAGAAATTGACTCGAGTTGGCGTAAAAGGTACCAAGTTGAAGGAAGGCACCGAGAGAGACGAAGACATGGAACCAGTCAATGGAGTACTCGCATTTCCAGTAGAGTGACGATTAGAAGAAGTCGAAGTACTAGGACGCCAATCACCAATAGGACCTTCATTTAGGATCATGGAAGATGTATAAGAGGCAGATCGACGGTGTTGTTTCTTTGCTTCATCCAGATTGAGAGGTTTGTTGAATTGGATACGACGACTATTGCGGTTGCTATTGTTTCTGTTTCCATCATCTCCATTTTCATTCAAAGTAGGTAGTTGTTGTGAAGACATACGTTTTGAAGTCGAGTTGGTGGGTACAATAGGTGAGTCTGTTGAAAGACGGTGATATTCTTCACTGTAAGGTCGATGAGAGCCAAGATGACGAAGGTTGCTATTGTCGTAGTTACGTTGATAAGTTCCCATCAATTTAGCCTCGGCTTCAGCACGTGCGGTTTCACGAGAGATTTCATCGTCTTCTTCTTGTTGTTGCTGTTGATGTTCTTTAGGTGGCACCAAGATGGTAGAAGAGATACGTCGATTGATACTTTTACGGCGGTTGGTTTCTTCACGAGATGGCATGGTTTTCAAAGTGTTGATCATATCTTGTAAAGAGTCCACCGTCATCGATCCACCCCGTTTCTTGTCATTCGCCCCTTCTTCAGGTAAAGTATGCAGACCAAAGTTGTTGTTATAGCTTCGTCTTGATCCATTGGCTTGAATATGACCTACATTATCCGCAGTAACAGAAGAACGAGACCTAGGTCGACGCTGTTGTTGTTGTTGTTGTTGTTGTTGTTGTGATTGTTGTTGATGAGACAAAGTATGCCTGTCACCGAGGCCATTAAACGACCGCCTTTTATCACTTGTAGACATTAATACCTATCAAAAGCAATAAAGTCAGTATACTTTTGCTAAAGAGAGATTGCAGCCCATTAAACAAAAAAAATGATGGGAATGATGAACTTTCATCTCCACACTTCTTTTTTGTTTAATGATGACTTACCTTTCCAGGAGGATCAAAAAGGCCTCTGGTACTTTCCGGAGCAGTCTGATGTTGATCATCCATCGTGTGAATATAGTGTTATAAAATAAAGAAGAGAAGGAATAAATAAAATATAATAGAAGTAAAGGAACGGAAGGGAAAGAAGAAGGTGAAAGAAAAAAAAAAACTTCCCCAGTGCTTTTTTTTTTTTCTTTGGTTCCCTTCGTGCGGCGTTTCAAATGAACCTAGGCGTGTGTAACCGTATAGGGTGCTATTCTTTAATCTCTTTGCTTTCAGTTGAGATAGCATGTCAGAAACACAGTAAATACCATATCGCTTCGACCCTTTCCTCATTAAACCTCAACGTTATATACAATTATTCTACCATGACATTTATATGGTGCATTGGTTTGTAGAAGTTTCTTCCTTTCGTCAATGTCGGGTTTTAAAATAGGAGGCCTTATCAAATGCGGGCTGGCTCAATTCAGCGCACTTTCTTTTCTTCCTTCTTCTTCACTCTTATTTTTAATTCATTAAACCACGATTCACCAATCTTGTTGTTTGTCTCTTCAGAAATACTTATACTTGCACTACTCGGATAGAACTTTGGAACTCAAGGTATGTCTTGTTGGTCAAAACGTACTAATCCTTCCTTCCTCCTTCCAGAAAAATCAAAAAGCTCATTCAATATTGTCTTTTTTGAAAACTAGAGTCCAGTATCTCCCTCAACTAGACGCTTATTATGTTTAGACAGCTCAAGAATCTGAATGGTCGATCTTATGCAAGAGGGGTGGAACAGGTAAGAAAAAGTACCTTGATTATTTATAGGTAGTAGTGAATTTCGAGGGCACCCAATGTCCTTGATCTGTGGGGGACCCATCTTCTTTGGGACATTCGTGGAAACACAGGAACCTATTATGGTGCGACCGACTATGATTCATATGGTAAGCTGAAGAAAAAAAAAATGAATGGACAATGTTTTACTAATGAAAAAGTGGGAAACTATATAATTTTGGAATAGATTGAACACCTGTCAAAATCATCAAGATGCATTGACAACCTGACCATGGCGATCTCTACAAGTCATGAAAAACGTGTCTAGTGGATACAAAGAATGCCAAGATCTGTGTCCGTCTGTGATGAAGGTAACTTGGTATACAGAAACAAGGACGTCTTTGTGATACTCAATCTTTTAATCTTTTTTAGGGAATCGGTGGTTGGGGGGGGGGCTGGGTATACTAGACATGCCAAAGACGAAAATGATACTGATGACCCATAGAATAGAATGGATTAGAATAGGACCCCCATTGTTTTTGTAGTATGGATCACTTCCCCTTTTATCTTAATAAAACCCCAATCTTCTTTAAATATGTAACATGTGTATTTAGATCTAAAAGTCTTTTTATTCTTTGGCCGATATCAAATAGACTTCCTTTGTCAAAAAGCACCCGGGCCATGAACCCCAAGTCATATAGCTCCTAATCGTAAAAAAAAAAAAAAAAAAAAAAAAAAAGACTGTACAAGTGTGTAATAATACAACGAGGCACATACCAAATCGAGGCATACCGGGAAGACGGAGATTATTTGAAACAACCGTCTAACCAGCGTTTTTTTTATTACAAAGCTGCCGGGGATTAAAATATACGAGAGGGGATAAGCTATACGAAGAGGAGATATGATATAATGAATAAGATAATGATACTAATGATAATAATATAGAAGTGGGGATAAACTATAAGTACAAACATAGACAAACTAGACTATATAAAATCTATAAACAAAAAAGACACATACACATATATAAAAAAAAGTATAAATAGACAAAGGCATAGGGCGGGGTATGAAGTACGGTGGCGATAAGCTCAGCATCAAGCAGCAGCCATCACCATACCATTAGGAGGAGGAGGATTGACAGTAAACTCGGCAAACCAGACAAGTGATTCCTTGGATTTCCGTGTTGTTGTTGTTATTTCAGCCGGCTTGTTTCGTTTCTTCTTCATCAGATCCAAGAGTCGCAGGAAGAAAGATTCCAATTTGTGAAAGGACGAGGTCGACGTGTTGGAGGACGAGGCAGAAGACAAATTGTTGGTGGGTCGATAGATGGGCGGAGCGCTGGCCGCTCGACGAGGAGCATAAGCATGGCTGTGATGAGTTCGGTTAGAGTGTAGACTGAGATCAGAGAAGGAACCGCCTGCTGGTGTTCTTCTTTTCTGTGGGTGATGCTGTTCGGCGGTGGGTAAAAAGTGACAGTCGTTGTGATAAGGGAAAGGTAATATCCGTGGTGATTCCATGACCACATCCCGAGAAGTACGTCTAGTGCGTCTGATGTGATTACCCTGTTGGTTCATTTTCTTCAGATTTTCTTCAGTGAGAGGAGACATAGAGTCAAGAGAAAGAAAGAAAGAAGAGATGGGCCCTGACATTTGGCATATTTAAAGAAAATATTTAAAGCGGCGATGGAATTAAAAAGAATGGCCCCCAGGCGTCGATCTATTAAAGTTTCTGGCGCTTAGGCCATTTTCGTTTGACACGAGGCCGAGGCTGTCATACCGGCCATGATTAAATCGATAATTATATTGGTTTTTTCTTTTTGATGACCTTTCAAAAACTGTGGTCAGATGGGATAAGAGCAGAACCCGATCAAAGAAAAGGCAAGTCATCCCCTGATTGATCCTGGCAACAATAGATTCCCCCCCTCCCTTCTCAGTTACACATGGGAATCCCTCAAAGTAAATAAAATGTTTTCGCGATTGATCATTGCTGTGCAAGCTTGGGAAGATCGTGGTACCAGGTAGTCGAGGGGGGGGTGAGGGCGACGGAGGTACCCGCACTAAATCCATTCAATCCCCGCTTCTTTTTATCCGAGTCTCGAACGTAACCGAACGCCAACTCCCTCTCTTGTCAGAAAAAGATGCAAAAGGGGATCGTCTTTACTTGTTTATTTAGTTTGGCTACATTTCTTTTTTTTTTTTCTCTCTCTTTCTTAATTAACATTGAGGCGCTTTACCGGTATTACCTTGATCGGCTTTTCCGGAAAAGACAGGAATTGTCTATGGTTTCATTTCACATGGGGGATGTTTGTTAAACCATCAATCAAATTGTCATGGATTATCAATCATGCAAAATCCCATTTTGACCACAAATGATTTCATTTTTAAACCCCGGCAATTTTGGAAGGAAAAAAAAAGAGTGGGGTATCAATTTACCCTTCTCCCTCTTCCCCCTTTTTTTTCACTCTACTTCTTTTTTATAATGTCTGTGAAACGGACTTTACAGATCATTGTTAACATCCTGGTAGTTAACTTTGGCTTGTTTTATCAAACATCATGTGCTTTATTGGGCATGATATTGTCTTTACCAGTTTACCATTATGGCTCTCGACCACTTTACCTTGGATACATCAACTACATTTTACAAATCTGGTCTGAAAGCTTGGTTGCTGTTTTCCAACTGTTTTCACCTTCAACCCTTATCTTCACCTTGGATGACACTTGCTTTCATGACAACAGCTCTTCTTCATCTCCTGCCTTTACATTCGACGACCTGGTGAAGCGAAACAAGGACGGCCAGGTGACTCAATTGGTGTTCCCTGAAAGAGTCATTGTAACCCTTAATCATCAGGCAAGTCTAGTTACAACACTGTATTCTTTAATAATACTAACATCTTCATATATATATATAGACTTATGCGGACTGGGCATATGCTTGGTGTGTTGCCTATTTAAACAAAGGTCATGGTGCTGTCAAGATCATTCTTAAATCTAGTTTAAAAAAACTGCCAGTATATGGACCGTAAGTATATTTACATTCTCGTCACTGTCTATCATATTACTAATTTCTTTCTTTCTTTTTAAAAAAATCTGTCTAGTGCAATGGACTTTGCCGAATTCATCTTTGTCAAAAGGAAACTGGCAAGTGACAAAACAATAATTGTCGACAATCTAAAGCGATCACAAAAGGACAAACGGCCGCTTTGGTTACTCGTTTACCCTGAAGGCACCAGTAAGTAAAAAGGATGATCATCACTGTTGAAGGCGGGGTACTAACCACTAGATCATCTAGTCATCTCTGAAAACACTAGGAAAAAGTCAAAAGATTATGCAGAAAAGAACGACTTGGTAAGCTCTCTCTCTCTCTCTCTCTCTCTCTCTCTTGCTCCAACTGTGTTAAACATGCGTCTAACTCCTACTTTTTTTTTTAACTTTAGAAAGATACCCGATATACACTTTTACCTCGATCTTCGGGACTTCACCTATGTATAGAATCATTAGGTGACAGTGTAGAATGGCTTTACGATCTGACCATTGGATATTGTGGAGTCAAAATAGGCGATTATCCCGAAAATGTGTACACCATGGGCAACATCTTCTTCTATAACAAGCAACCCAAGGAAATACATGTGCATGTTCGTCGTTTCTTGGTCAAGGACATTCCTGTGCAGGACAAGGCCGCTTTTGATCAATGGATGTATCAACGATGGGTGGAAAAGGACGACTTGATGGCTCACTTTTACAAGGAAGGACGATTCCCAGGCACCAAGAATACGTTTGACTTTCCTCTTTGTCTGCCTGATCTATCAAGATTAATACTACCAAGTCTGCTTCTCTTGCCTTATGTGCCATTGCTTTTGGTAACATGGTACTTTGCAAATTGGTTTTATTCTTATCTCTAGTATAGTACCTTATGACTCAATTAATAAATATACCATTTAAACTACTTGATCTATGCTGATGTGATGTGATGTGATGTGATGGCAGGTAGCTGGATTTGAATTTGGTTGTGATGGGAAGAGCCAATCAGCGGTCGACTATCTCTCGTGCTGATCGCGCCATTTCTCCACAGTTTAAACTTTTTCTGGTCCATTCACATTTTTTTTTTCTTTCTTCTCTCTCTCTCTCTCACATTTATCCTTACATTACAAATCTACCCCTTTTTTATACTTCGACTTACTTGTGATGGCCTGTACTGCAACCACAATTAATGCCCCTAGTGTTAAAACTCCTGAAGGTGGTGCTTCCCTAATGGTGGCCTTCCAGTGTCAGCGCAAGAAAATGATAGTGGTCGGTACAAACAACATTGCTGCCAATCGTGTCCTTGCTCTTTTAGAAGCTGATGCCCTGGTCCTCCTGGTGGGTGATCTCTCTACCATGGTACCCGAATTACTCTATCGAATCCATCATAATCAAGTCCAACATTATGCAGAATGGCATGAGGACTTATTAGCTGACTGTCACTTGGTCTTTATCTGTCAGGACGGCGATGGAACACAAGTGGATAGTTGTCGGCGACATCGTGTGCCTGTAAATGTCACCGATCGAAACGACCTTTGCGACTTTTTTATGACTTCAACCTACCGTGATCAATCTTTGCAGATCGCCGTCTCTACCAATGGTCAAGCATCAAAACTATCTAATCGAATCCGGCGACATATCATTAGTGGTCTTCCTGCCAGACTCGGTCAAGCAGTCCAACGAATGGGTATCCTACGTAAACGAATTCGACAGGCGGATGGTGGTGGGGATTTGGCTACGACTCGGCGGCGGATGGCTTGGTTGGCACAGATCTCAGAGTATTGGAGTTTGGATCGGCTGGCTAAGCTCTCCGAGGCAGATATGGGTGACCTATTGGAATCTTATCAACAACAACATGATGAAGGCTATTGCAGTACTGGATCTTTTTCACCTCAACTCACCAAGCGACAAAAGAACAATACATGTGTGGATAATGGACTAGGGGAAACAAGGGAAACGGTGGGACAAGACATAGGGACAATTACTTTGGTAGGATCAGGTCCTGGTGATCCTAACCTGTTGACTTTGGCTGCCCATCAGGCTATCAAGGAAGCGGATCTGGTGTTGTCGGATAAAATTGTACCGGCAGAAGTGGTGGCCTTGGTGGAATGTGATCTCAAAATTGCTCGCAAATTCCCTGGTAATGCCGATGCTGCTCAACAAGAATTCAATGAATTGGCACTGATTGCTTTACAACAAGGAAAAAAGGTCGTCCGGTTGAAACAAGGAGGTAGGATACATATACATGAATTCGGAAAGGATAATATACTCATTTTTTTTTTTTTTGTAACTAGATCCCTTCTTATTTGGTCGTGGCGGTGAAGAAGTACTCTTCTTTAGAAAGCATGGCTATGCCACCAAAGTGATTCCCGGTATTTCCTCATCGGTGGCAGCTCCATTACTGGCTGGTATTCCTCTCACTCATCGATCTGTGGCATCGCAATTCTTGGTAACGACTGGCACTGGACAAAACAACTCACTCGCCGCTCTTCCTGTCTTTGAACCAACACGCACCGATGTCTTTTTAATGGCCATCCATCGTCTCGATGCTCTGGTGGCGGATCTGATTGAAAAGCAACACTATCCTGCGGATATCCCTTGTGCCATTGTCGAACGGGCAAGCTGTATCGACCAAAGAGTCATCTATGGGTCTTTATCAACAATCTCAAAGGTGCTGGAAAGTGCTGGTGGTAGTCGTCCTCCGGGATTACTGATCACAGGTCATGCTATCAATGTCCTCAAACAAGACCATCTGCTACATGAAGGGGTCATCAAAGATTTGCTAATGGATGAACATCAGCACTCACAACAATCCAACCTTCTCCAATTACATGATCCGGAAGGCGTTTATTAGAAATAGATACATAGTTTTAGTTCCTCACCCATACACCCATTTGTATAGATTATTTTATTTTACCCCTTCATGTATATACATCATATCATTATAATAAACTCTTCTTAATCAAAAAAAAAGGAAAAGTAATTGGTCTTTGAAAGAATGATTGGTTGGGATCACTCAGGGGGGGGTAGTGAAAAACCGTAGGCACTTTTGTACCACCTTGACCCTTCCAGGAATGCGGTGTTTGAATATGTTTTCAGTCGTAGTCACTGGGATTTTAAAAAAGGGTTGAATTTTTTCTTTCTTTTTCTCACTGCTCTTTTTCACTTTCAACTCTACATAAATCATGGACAATAAATCTACAACCAGTCAACGCAAAACCGCTTTTAAAAACAAAGATACCTTCCAAAGTGAACAGGTTAGAAATCGGCGACAACAACATACGGTGGAACTTCGGAAACAGAAACGCGAACAAAACCTGACGAAACGACGTAACTTTGCCTTTGATCAAGACATGTCTGAAAGTGACGAAGATCAGGTGGATCCATCCCAAAAAGAAACAGAGGTAAACACTTTATACTTTATTTTGAACAGGTTCAGTAAAATGATGACTAACCATAACCATTTGTGATTTTCTAGTTACAACAACAACTATATGCTTTGGTGGAAGCTATCAACAGCGACGACATTGATCGACAATACGAAGCAACGATCAAATTACGTAAAATGTTATCCAAGGAACAGAACCCTCCTATTCAACAAGTGATAGATGCTGGTCTGGTACCTAAATTTGTCGGATTCCTTGCCTCTCGTCACGGTTTATTACAGGTAATGCACTAATGAAAAGAGAGAGAGAGAGAGAGAGAGAAGGGGGGATAGCGTATGACTAATGTCCTCTTTTTTTATTATTATACTAGTTTGAAGCTGCATGGGCTTTAACCAATGTTGCCTCAGGAAGCTCTAGTCAAACACAAATGGTAATTCAAGCTGGTGCCCTGCCTATCTTTGTGAAACTTTTAAGCAGCGATGTCACCGATGTGAAGGAACAGGTAAAAAGATACTATTTTGACGTTGATCCTCTCAGTAATCTCATTCATTCTATTATTATTTTTTTAGGCTGTTTGGGCACTTGGAAATATTGCGGGAGATGGACCTGAATGTCGTGATTTTGTATTGGCTCAAGGTGCCTTGGAACCTCTTTTGACCATTCTCGGTGAACATCATAAAATCTCAATGACAAGAAATGCTACATGGACTTTATCTAACCTATGCAGAGGTAAAATCACACCATTACAATGGGAAACGGTAAGTGGGATAATACTAAATGGCTGACAAATGTATACTTACCTTCTTTCTTTCTTTTTCCCTTCTTAGATTTCTCCTGCATTGGCGATCCTCGCTAAATTGATATATTCCTCTGATGAAGAAGTATTGATCGACGCATGCTGGGCACTCTCCTATCTGACAAATGGCAACAATGAACATATCCAAACGGTAATAGAATCAGGTGTCTGTCGACGTCTTGTGGAATTATTGATGCACCCTTCATCGGCTGTCCAATCACCTGCACTTCGATCGGTGGGCAACATTGTCACTGGTGACGATCTACAAACCCAAGTCATCATCAACTGTGGTGTCCTTCCCGCTCTACTCTCTTTACTTAGTGGCAACAAGGAAAATCTACGAAAAGAAGCTTGCTGGACGATATCTAATATTACGGCCGGGAACAGTGGTCAAATTCAGAATGTGATCGATGTCAATATATTCCCACTTTTGATCCATATTCTTGCCACAGGTGAACCCAAGACACAAAAGGAAGCATGTTGGGCTATCGTCAACGCAACATCGGGTGGATTGAATAAACCGGAACAAATTCAGTATATGGTATCTCAAGGCTGCATCAAACCTCTTTGCGATATGTTAAACACAATGGACAATCGGATGATTCAGGTGGCATTGGATGGGTTAGAAAATATCCTCAAGGTAGGCGATCTGGAAAGTCGTCATGGTGGTAATGGCGTGAACCGTTATGCTCTGTTTATTGAAGAATGTGGTGGTTTGGATTTGATTCATCAATTACAGTCTTATGAAAACGAAATCATCTATAAAAAGGCATACAGTATCATTGATGTCTATTTTAATGAAGATGATGATGGTGATATGGCGGCTGATGGTCCTACTGAATCCTTCCAATTCCAATCAGATGTCAATCTTCCTCAAGGCGGCTTCCAGTTTGGTCAACCTTAACTCCTCTTCATTAGTGCTAGTCTTCCTCATGTACTGTATTTCTTTTGTTTTATTGTCTCATCTTTTTATATATACTCCTCCTACACTCATCCTATCTCTTTTTAATAAACGCTAGGATCATTACCACGCTCTCTTTTGCTTGGTCTATTTGATAAATATATATTGTCTTGTGGTTTTGTCCAAAAAAAGGGGGGGTATAGGATTGTGTCAATAATAACTGTCAAGAGATCATCAATAGATGTGATCATGCATCCACCTACTGTCGGGTTTTTAAATTTTATTTCTGGTTGTGGCTAAAAGGAATTCTTTTTTGTCCCTCCTTTTTTTTTTTTTTTTCTCTCTTTCCTTTTAAATTCTCATCATGGCTTACCAACCTCCCAACCAATACGGCGGCTACCAGCAATCGCCTCCTCCTTCTCAACAACAACAAGCTTACAACTCGCCCAATGCAACTCCTCAAAATAGATACAATCAACCTCCTCCTCCTCAACAACAACAACAAGGTTATGGCTCACCTTACCAGAATTATGGTAAGAACTCAAAAGGATGATGATGGGATATTAATAATTAATGTTTTAACTGTATCTCTTTTTGACAAAGGTCGTCCTCAAGGTGGCCCTCCTCCTCCTCCTGGTGGTCCTCCTCCTGGTGCTGATCCTCAATTGTGGAATTGGTTCTCTGCAGTCGATGCTGACAAGTCTGGACAATTAACGGTAGATGAATTACAAAGGGCTTTGGTGAATGGTGACTGGAGTCCGTTCAATATTGAAACTGTCCGTACAATGGTGAATATGTTTGACACAGGTAAAACCCCTCTCTTCTTGTAATATCAAGTCTTAACTATTCTTTTGTTTTATTAGATAATACGGGCACCATTGATTTCCAAGAATTCGCAGGACTTTGGAAATACATTGAAGAATGGAAACGGTGCTTCCAAACTTTTGATGTGGATGGATCGGGTAGTATCGATCGAACGGAAATGAAGAATGCTTTGCGGACTTTTGGCTATAATCTATCTGATCGATTCATTGGTATCTTGGTTCAAAAGTTTGATAAATACGGTAAGGGTTTTGCCACTTTTTTAATACATGTAATGTATTAATATCTATTTGTATAGGTGGACGTGGTAAAGGGGACGTGACATTTGATAACTTTGTCCAGGCTTGTGTGAATATCAAGACTCTCACCGACTCTTTCCGCTCTTTTGATACGGATAATGATGGCTGGGTCCAAATCAACTATGAACAGGTAAAATAAAAAAAGAATGAAAGCAATGGCACTCATCAACTGCTGTTTTTTGTTTGTTTATTTAGTTTTTGGAACTTGTGATCCGGCAGAAGGCTTAATACATATAGTATACAACCCCTAGCTTAGCATATATCCCTTTTTAAAATAAAATTCTCTTTTGACTTGACTTTGTGCAACTGTGTATATGATAGTGACTTGATCGGAATCACAAATGTAAAAGAAAAATTTTTCTTTTTGAAAAAAACTATATAAAGGATTGGTAAACGGGCATCCCCCACTTTTTTCCTAACGAATCATAAATATATCGAGTGCATGCCACGATGTTGGTTAAGTCGTTTATTCGGCGAGAGCTCTTACATTGCCAGGGATCCAATGGATCTCGACGCACTCCAGATAAACACAGAGGTTTCTTTAAAGAACCAGGGCTTGCATTGTGATTTAGTTCACACATCGAGTTTTGGGCCGACGAAATCTGATATTTCTATACCATTGATACGAAAAAAAAAAAATGAATGAAAATGTAATCCCAACAGTGACCAGGGTCCCGCTTAATGTTCGATGTGTCCCGTTTTAATCGGCGTTTAAAACTGACTCGAATCGTGGGGTGATGTCTCAATTCCGACTTTTATGCAAGTTCGGGCGCCGCTTTTTTCTTTCATAAGGCCCCCTGGGTTTTTTGAGATGTGGTTTCAATATCTATAGTACATAAACCGATCAATTATCATTACATTTTGGTTCCAAAAGAAAAGTATTAAAAAAATTATTATAAAGAATAATATGGAGTGTTTTATTTGAAGTAAGCGATTTTAAAAAGTCTAATTCGAATCTACAAGTAAAGAGCGGGGATTATGTTATAAAGCTATTCTACAATGTTGAACTTCTTTTCCACTTGTAGTTCCGTGATGGCCGGTCCCATAGTATCCATCCACTTTGTGCTTAGTAATTCCGATTCCTTGATTCTTGTTTAAAGTCGATACTGTATTCAAAAAAAGCATTGCTACTATTTACATTACTGGCATTTTTCTTTTTTCATTGTTCTTTGCCATTACCTTGATTGTTGTTTATAGATTGTGACGATAATTCAAGTTGTATGACCATATAAGGATTCCAAGTGATCTATTATGACATCATGCGCCAAGTTCGAGGCTTGCCAAGAGTACAAGGCACTACAATCACAACCACTATAATGACGAAGCAGTATTGTTGACCATAATTTGAAGAAGACTAGACGCAAATGTTGGTTTTTATTTAATTCTGTCAATTGAGAGACGTAGATCGAAATTAAAGTCCTTGTACTATGCCTATTCATAAATATCGTCGTTGTTCCACGGTTTCATGTTGTGTCTTGAGTTGTATCTGTTATGTTTTACATTTGTCCTTTGGTTCCTGTTGTTGTTGTCGATTGAGAGTTGTTTCCTGTTGAATCCTGAGTATGCGGCACCTGTTCAGATGGAAACTGTGTGTTAGCGATTCGTTTAGATCCAGTGGTGACAGGGAATTCATACACTTTGTTGGTTGAAGGAGGTGTGACTGGAGACAAGGGAGTTATTGTGGGACATTGAGCAGCACGGTGTCCTCGTTCATGACATCGGTGGCAGGTGATGACATCCAAATAGTGAGCACATTTTATCGTTCTATGGCCATTTACGTGACAAAACCTACACCAAGCGGGTATATTTTCCCAAGCTACATTGAAGAGGTCGCCTGTTTCCAAGTATTCAATTTTTTCGGTCAATGGAGCAAGAGAAGTTTGGTCACCAAACACTGTATTGTTGATGATGGCGTAGCCTGTTCCCATTAGATAACCAGATACCGGATCCTTGTCGAGTCCCAAATGATGTACTTTACCAAAGCGACGGAGACTGCTTGTAAGTCCTGGTAATAAGTCTTCTTCTTCTTCTTCTTCTGGTGGCAAGCTGGCGAGGAAGGCCCGGATGAAGCTGCATTCATCGTTAAGAGAGAGACATGGAATGATTTTGTATACATCTTTATCAACGGAGAATATAAAACCATCAGCGAGTAAGTTATGTTGCACCCGTCACTTCACGTACACTTCCAAGTATCTTTGTCGAATTGTTTTCTTCATGAGGACAGTATGGACAGCATTAGTTTGACGAGCCATCATTCCCATAAACTATTGGTGAGTACAAGTGGCAGGGAGAGTAGAGACATTAAAGAGGAGGGCATTCTTGCCTTGACCAGCACGCCAGATCTGAGAAGTAACGAGTTTAATTCGTTGTAGAGAATCTTTTGTTGTAGAGAGAGTGGATGACTGTTGAGGCGCATGTGTTGTTTTTCCCACCGCTGCCGAAGATTGTCGATTTTTATTGGGAAGACAAACAAAAAACAATGAATTTTTTATTTTTTAAAATCCCGTCCACTTTTATATTTACCTGACACCAGGAATCACCAGGAAGAAACTTGCTATGGGTAGAAGGCGCCACCACTACCGTAATGACAGGGTAGCATATTTTGGCCAGGGTTTGAATAAGGAAGGTAGAAGCTACAAATGGGCTGACCAAGTCGGGAGTCCGTGGGACCAAATCTCTTGTTGATCATTATCGCTCGGATGGTGAGGAAGCCTAGATAAAACAAAACAGCGTGAGTTTTATGTATTGGATGCACTACCATAGCTATAGTATTACTTTTTTTTTGTAAAGGTTCAGGCCTTGTTGCCCTCGTTCTTCAGGTGGTGTCTGTTAAAAAGTAAATAAAACAAATGAAGAGTTAGTTGACATTATGAGTGGGTAATTAGATTCGATGAATCCAAGATACCCGTTTATGTTATAGTAGTGCTAGTTTTGCCTTTTCATTTTAGTGGTCATCTTTTGATATTTTGTATCCTTTTACAACAAATGTGATTATGTGGAGAGCGAGTAAAGAAGAAGGAAAAGAGAGGGGTAGCGTAGATGTAACCCCGAAAGCAAAATTACAATGCTTTTTTCAAATCCCGCATTCATGCATAATCGGGGAAATAACAAGAGGGATGAGTTCAATCAAATGTCAAAGTGAGAGTGATGTACGTACACTAATTGATCGACCCAAAGTAGAAGAAATGTTAGATAAGCCAACATGTACAAATAATGTATATATGAAGTAAAAAAAAAAAAAAAATTAGAGAGACACAGTTCGAGCATAAACAAAGTTTTTTTTTATTATTATTCTAGAAAGTCAGTACTATACATTATAAAGGGGAATGAGACTAATGGTGGAGAAAGGAATAATACAAAGGTAAAGTGTAAATAGAAAGAATCAAGTGTCGGCATACTTTTTACAAGGGACATGATAGATATGTTTAGATTTAATTTCAATGGCTGTCAAAGATTTCCCGTAAACACAACCTGTATCCAAACCATAAGTATAAGGTGACACCACAAGACCCCGACTAGCATCATGGCCATAATAAACCGTGATTGGATGACTTGATTCCTTTTGAATTTGATTCCAAGCATTAGACCAAGGCGTACCCACCTTTTTTTCATCTGTCGGTCGACCATTATCACCAATATCGCGCATCGACATGACATACACTGGTTGCTGTTGAGTCAGATCCGTCACCATTGGGTCGAGTCCAGCATGTACCACTACACTATTATTCATGGAGGGAAGATACATGATGGAAGGACAACTGGATAGATAATCATAGTCATCTTTATCAAGTTTCCTATAAAGAAGAGTAAACCTAGTGAGCTCCTTTTTTTTTTTTGTTATGAGGGGGGAGATTATCTTTTACCTGGACAGGGCAAGATGTTCATTCTTGAATTTTAATCGATCAAGCACATCACCTTCAGGCATATAAGCTTTAGGAGGACCAGAACTAGAAGTACCATGGATCAGTTCAAAGGTTTTGAATCGAATCGTCTTGTCGTCATGATTCCCTCGTACACAGAGCGCACCTAGTTCCTTGGCCCGTCGAATCACACCTGTATTTGCTGGTCCTTTGGCAATTAAATCACCGGCAAGAATGAGTTGGTCTTTTGATGGATTGTATTGGATATGTTGAATTAATTGGTTGAATTCGTTCAAACAACCATGAATATCACCGATGACAAAGACCCGCTCTTTGTTCGCCAGTTGATCACCTGGGATTGTTTGTAGTCGAATCAGATTTGCATATTTAGATACAGCATAAGCATTGACAAGACCATCACCATTATGATATTCAGGATAACTGGTGGGGGTTGGTGATGTTGTACTTGTCGTACTAGTATTGTTGCCTTTGGGATCGTTACTAGAGTCGCCTGTTGTGCCATGGTTGTTGTTATCATTGTTATCCTTGTCACCACTAGAAGAAGTTTGATTCGGTTGTTGCTGTTTTTGATGTCCACGTTCCTTGATCACTGCCACCGGTACAACGATTACAATCACCAGAATAACGAATCCAATCAAACCAGAGATGAGCCAACACCCTTTTCGACGAGTTTTTCTTTTGGATACTTCTTCATTAATAGGTGATTTGATATCATTTGGGAGTGAATCTAATGTCATAATTTTGATATCAAAAACAACTAGATCAAAAAAAAAAGTAGTGAGAAAGAAAAAGAAAGATGATGAAGGAAAAGGGGGAGATTCTATCTTTTTATAAATGAAATTTCATGTGAATTCAAAACCCGCTTTTAGTGTAACACCGAAAAAAAAAAAGGAAGAAGATCCTCCTCCACTTGAACGATAAGAGAATGCAGCAGATGAATGATTCATAGCTATGTTCAACTATATCTAAATGTGATATACGTTTATGAATAAAAAGCAGGATTATAGGGGCTGGTTGACATTGTCACTAAAAAAAAAAAAAAAAAAAGAGGAAGCATCGGCCATTTTTTGAAATTCCGCTTCCTTCACTGACAGAAAAGAAAAACATACATACATACCTCGAATTGATAATGACAGAGTGAACAAGTTTACCAACCTGCGAAAGTGGAAAGGGCAATAGTGGATTTCTGCAAAAACGCCGATCCATCTCTTTTCCATGCAGCGAGAAAACAAATTAGTCCATTCTTACCATTTTCAAACACATACCGAAATCACATCCGATCGGTAAAAGTAACGGACAGCAAAAAGATCTCATCCACGTTTTCTAAATATGCCATGTGGGAGAGGTGTGTGTGTGGGGGGGGAAGAACGCCGAGAGAACAGCCTATCACTGATTCCAGGAATTGGATACAATCGTGGCCATGAAAGCGGGATTTAAAAAGGCATAAAAGTGAAACTTTTTTTTTGGTTCCCAGTCTTTTTTCTATTCTTCCTTCCTTCCTTCCTTCGCTTGAACACTATTATTCATTTGCAACAACCAACAAACCAAACAACAAACCAACCACCATCGATATTGCACTCTTGTTTGTTTGTTTATTTGTTTGTAATTCTTCAACATCGATCTTCTCTTTTGATAATATCAATAACCGGGGACTTTTTTTTTAAAAAAAAAAAAAAAAAGTGACTACAGCAACAGTACGAAACAATAATAACAAAGAAGACGATGCGTTTGGCCAGATCTAAAAGTCAGTCCTCAAGCTCACCTCATTCAGGTCATCTCTTTAGTGGATTCCAACCTTGGCGGCGGCGGCGACCCTCCAACTCTGTACCCACTTCACCATTAGCAACATCCTCCACCACTCCAACTGAATCCTCACGGTCTCCTTCACCTCAACAAGACACGGATCCAATCACTCAATTATACCACCCTCAAAATACAACTTGGACACAAGAACCTAGTCAAACTAATACTACACCAACTGATACAACAAGTCAAGATAATCTTCATATCCGATTATTACCCAATATTGGATTGACCTCAAGGTGCTTTGTGTTTGATATTATTGATCGAATCCTAACACCAACCACTATACTCAAGATTGGAAGGTACAGTGAACGCAGTAGTACTTCTGAACGTATCTCTTTTAAAAGTAAAGTGGTCAGTCGATCTCATGCTGAATTATGGATGGATAAGGATAGAAAGGTAAATGATAAAATAATCAAAAGGACATAACATAGACCTAATCTCTTCCATAGATATTCATTCGTGATATAGGCTCATCCAGTGGCACCTTTATTAATCGACATCGTTTATCTGAATCTAATGAAACCAGCTCACCAATGGAACTCAAGGATGGAGATATCATTCAATTAGGTGTGGACTATCAAGGTAAAACACACATACACACAAATACTTGATCAAATATATACATTTTTTTTTCTTAATCCTTTTCCTCTTTATCTCTCTCACAGGTGGTTTGGAACAAATGTTTAGATGTGTAAAAATACGACTAGAACTCGACAGGAACCATAACAAAGATACCTCATTTAGCCGTCAAGCCTTCCAACAACTTCAGCAAAGTCTATTGATTCCATCCTCACATCACCAATCAAAACTCGTCATTGACAACACCACATCATCAAAAGGACAAGATCATTTACTTGACACCAATCCAACCACAATACAAGAATGTTGTATATGTTTATACGCTATTGCACCCTTACAAGCACTTTTTGTCGCTCCTTGCTCCCATGTTTTCCACTTTAAATGTTTACGACCGATCATATTCCAACATTACCCTGGATTCAGCTGCCCACTTTGCCGCAACTATTACGATCTAGAAGCAAGTGTGGCCATTGAAGTCAGCGAAGTGATCGAAGCGATGGATGAACACTCGACCACCAAGAATATCTCTTCTCCACCACCTTTGGAACAACCTTCTGATCAACATGGTACTCACCAAACCATTATAAATCGATCTTCTGCACGACCTACTGTAGACGGATTTCTCTTCTCAAATACTCTGATCGACTTTTCCATGTTGGATCAAGAAGGTGGCTATTCTTCTCTCTAGTTATAATCATCTCTCCCCCCCCCCATCACATCCTTTCATTTTATTCCTTTGTATAGTAGCATCTTTATCAACTCTAAAATAACCCCCCCCCAATTACAATTATATAGATACATTATTACTTTTTAGTTATTAGACGAAAATAATAAATCAGGATGATTTAATTTATATAACAATAAAAATGCGATAGTGCAGTTGGGGAAAATAACCTTGTATACTTGCCTTTTTTTTTATATCTGCCTTAATATGCATATCCGAATGCTGTACCGACATATATATTAATGTACCCTGTTTTGGTTGTGCGCCATATTATCAGTTAAGCGACCTTTTATTCTCTAGTTTGATCGGGATTTGAAAATTAACGCATGAATTGAACCTATCACCCCGACTATCTTTTTTCAACAAGTTTCAACAAGGAAAAAAAAGTTTTTATCAAGAAAGTATATATCCAATTTACCTCTTAATAGTAGGGTACAGTAAAAGGAGGAGAAAGAAGAAAAAGAAGAAGGATAATGTTCATAAGCGTATGGCTTCAAAAAGATGATTCCATTTACTATATACTAAAAAAGAAACAAACGACTGATGTTTTGGATTCAGAAGAAGAAGAAAAAGGTGTACATAAGCGATAAAAAAAAAAATAAAAAAAAAGACATAACCAAAGGGGGTAAAAGGCATATAAAAATATACATAACTAATATAGTGCCATTAGGATCATACAAAAAAATAAAGCATGGCGGGATTTCAATAAAAAAGAGCATTACTATTTGGGTCAGAACAAGTGGATTGAGTATCATTGGAAGGAGTCATAGATGTATTGGGATTGTTGAAATGGACAGAATTCGATTGGTGAGTGCATTCGTTTTTGGTCGATGGCCAAAAATCACCACCATTTAGAAATGATGGATTCGTGGTCTGATGCATTGTCGATTCATTTGGCGAAAAAGGTGCCTGGATGCTATGATGATAAGTTAGATTAATCAAATCATCTACCTGCTGAGTAAGCATCAAGTTGGAAGAATGGTGTGATTCTTGTTGTTGATGCCTTGCTGTCATAGGGAATAATCCGCTCTGACCCACCAAAGGCGTCCCGGTAAGGGTAGATGTACTTTCAAATCCCGACGACCCACTTGTCCTACGACTTCCTTGCGACGATATGGAGGCTGACCGAAGCGGCTGAGTACGTACATGAACATTGAATCCCGGGATCGAGACGCATTGTGTTCCCTTTTTAGTGGATGCTTCCCCTGATTTCCGCTTCTTGGATTGATCTTCTTCTTCCACAAAAGACGACATCATCCCCGGTTTCAGGTGAGCCAAGTTACCAAAGTGCTTTAGCAATTTCATCAAATCGTGTTCCACACTCTGAGCCAATTCTTCATTAGCCGCTACCACCGCACTGACCTGGGCTGATAAATGTACCATTCGACAAACTCGTTCTCGGATCTTTTGCTGTTGAATTCGTTTACGCTCTTCCATTAGATGTTGATTAAAGTGGTCCTCGCTCCAGATAAGATCAGGGAAACGCCGTTGGATTGCATCTCGAATATCTTGCGTTTCATGATGAATCAAGGAAATGATCATTGCATTCACTTCAGCTGGCCAAGTTGTAGGAACTTGTTTATTTTCGTCTGTAGGGTTGTGTTCCACTTGATGATCGACTCGGAAGGTCCATTGGGAAGAGGATGGTTCGGATTGTAAAAGGACAAGACGGGATCGATGATTGGTTTTGTTTGGCTGATTTCGTTCACTCGTATAATGATCGTGTGAGCAAAAAACATAAATGATCTTTTTATATATGAATCAAAGAAATAAAAAATAAAAAAGAGATTTGGCGGATGCATGAATCGGGGTTTGAAATTTGCATAAATTGGAATTTTGGATTTACCTCGTTAGTTTTAGTTTCATGCTTGATCGAAAATCCAAATTCAGCACCAAGATTTTGACAATACTTTATAGCACTGGAGGGATTGGGGAATCCAATACTCACCAAACGGTTATAAAAAGATGAATCCTAGTCATGACACAAAGGTAGAATAAGTTTACAGACTTTTTTATTTTTAAATCCCGGCAGTCTTACGTTTGCATGAATGGAGGGTTGCCCTTGTTCATTAAAATAGTTTTTCTCAGTACAAGTCATGAATGATGTAAGATTAATGGATCAAAGAGATGTTGTACATACAAAAGGGTGTACAAGTAAAAAGGAAAGAAATAATAAAACAAAGAAAGAAATAACAATGAAGAAGGGGTCAGAGAGGAAGAAAAAAAAAAAGGCGCGGTTTATTCACCCCTCTCTTTTTTGTCTTTTTATTTTTATGAAAGTTGAACCAATTCAAGGGGAAATGGCAACAATGGTTCAAAAAGGAAAGGAAAAGCGACTTTATTTTCCCTTTTCCCTTCTTCAGGTAATAGGGGAAGTGGTCAAAAGAAAAAAAAAGTTTTTTAGCTATTTCATTGGCATTCCATCCTACATACATGTATCAAATGCTTTGAATATATATGTATATACACACATGCCTATATTAGTTCAATAAGTGACATCGTGGTGTTACCTATCACATTCTATCACTGAGCTGTATTCGGCGAGGAGTGTGATTCAGGGGTACAAATGTCTTGAAAAGGAAATCGAGATGGAGTCGAGGAGAGTATCCACCGTTGACGATCACACTCCATCGTTTATGACATTTGTATCTCCGTCTTTATATGAGCAAGGGGAAACAAATCAAAATCATCATGATGGTTATATTGGCAAAAATGTATGTACAGACCCAAGCGCGCGCGTGTCTATTCGAATCTAGTCTCCTTTTATAAATGACCTCTTCTTCGTACAAACATACAAACTATGTAGGTACCATCCTCTCTCCTTTTTTTTCATTTCTTCCCTTCTCCCTGAATTGTTATTCATGTCATATGACGCTTTTCATTTTCCCATGTTAACCAAGATATATCATTTCCTATGTCATTTAAAACCGCCCCCCTCCATTGATCATCATTAAACAAATATACTATTTTTATTACTTCCCCCCCCCCAAATCCATATATAATGTCTATAAGCTAATTATAATACTACTACACTAATCTAAGGGAGATCCTAAAAGTTTCGCGCCGGGTTTGCTTGTCGATCAAATTTTTCAAGTTTGTTGGTGACCATACCCAGAAGAAGAGTAATACGATTGCTTGTTTGTTGCCTTTATTATCGTCATTTTGTTGCTGTTGTTGTTGTCGGGGCCAGTGCCAATTCAGTAGGTATTCATCTTGAATGTTTTGTCTATTCATTGTCAACGTGGATCGTCAACCTAGGAAGAGACAATTTAAAAAGTAGGATTAGTTGTACTGAATGTTGAGAAACATGCGCTGTTTATTTTTACCTTTGTCTGTTTGTTTGGTTTTATAAGAGTCCGTTCTGTTCCTGCAAAAAAAAAAAAAAAAAAAAAAAAAAAAAAAAAAAAGAAAAGAAAAAAAAAAAAGAGGAAGTTTTAGAATTGTTGGTGCACCTGGAATATAAGCGATTATTGACATAAAGAGAGATAAGTCAACCAATGCAAGTTTCATTCTTTTCTTGGCCTTACCATTGTTGTATTACTGTCCTCCATAAGTTCCATTAAAGCATAGTTCTTCAATGTAGAATCCTTGATCAAAAGAGGATGAATGAGGAAAGAGGGATGAAAAAAAAAAAAAAAAAAAAAAAAAAAAAAAAAAAAAAAAAAAAAAAAAGAAATGCCCCTTTCCTCTAAAGTTTATCCCCGTCATTTTCAAATCCCGAATGACGTAATCAAGCTGGACTTCACATTCGGGGAATGCTCCGCGCAGGACCACTCCCACAGGACTAAACAACAAGACGGAATTTAAAATACGTCTCGCGCAGGACCTAAGAAAAGTCGGACGTTGAATTACCGGTGGGAAGGGCCTGTGACAGGTGAGTAGTGAATGGACCAGAAAATATTCCCATATTTAATGCCGCTACCGATTTCTTTCGCTTTTCTTCTCCATTTTGTTAATTCACTTCAGACATCAGTTTACTCTTTTTTATGGTAATACCCTTTATATCCTTTTATATACTATCTCCTTCCAACCAGTATAAATAGCCTTATTATTTTACTCAATAAAGATCTATCTTACATTTAACCAACTACTCGACTTTTTAACATTACGTTTTTTAACAATCTACTAAGCTTATAGTCAACATGTCCTCTAAACAATCTCTCCTCCCTACTCTTGGAATGGAATTCTCGACAATTAATGATTGTAGAACCTTTATTCAGGCATACGCTAAACAACAGGGTTTTGCGACTGGCACCACTTCAAGCAACAACAACTTGGGAAAACTCTCTTTGGCTTGTGTTCATCACGGTCAGTATCGCAAAGGGAAATCAACAAACGACGAAGATAATAAATCCGCAGTGCACGACGACGACATCATTGATCTTACCAAGAAGGTTTCCTCTGTCTCTGTCAAGAAACGCAATTGTAAAACTGGCCGGATTGGATGTCCTGTGAACTTCTTCTTCTACCGTGGCCGCGACGACACCCAGCAGTTTAGGCTAACAAAGATGGAACTGGAGCACAACCACCCCATGGCATTATCTCAAGCGACTTACCATGTGCATCGCAAGCTGGACGATCAACAAGAAGCGAAGGTTTGGGATATGGTGTCAGCAAAAATACCACCTAGGGCGATCGTGGATCTTATGGCTCGGGATGGTGGAAATATGATCGCCAAAGATGTCGCTAACTTGAATCAACGACGATTTGCTGGATTGGATAACGCTGGATGCAAGGACATGGGCGGGTTTATAAACTATTTGGAAGCCAATGGATACGAGGTGCGCTGGTTAAAGGATTCCGTCAACCGTACTGTGTGCTTCTTCTTTACTCACGAAAAGTGTATGCATATGGCAAGACGATTCAACGAGGTGGTGGTGGTGGACGCTACTTACAAGACCAATCAGTTCCGCCTTCCTTTTGTCAACATGGTTGGGGTGAACAATGTGGGGTGCGACGACAAAACACTGGCCAACTTTGCAATCGCTGGTGCCTGGATGGCGAAAGAATGCGAGGTGTCGTATACTTGGGTGATGGAACAACTACGAAACACTGTGTATATGGGTGGAAAGTGGCAACCTGGCTTATTTGTTACTGACCAAGCGCAAGCTCTGATCAACGCTATCGAAAAAATATATCCTTTGTCTAACCATTTGCTATGCTATGTCCACTTGATGAAGAACATGAAAACCAACACACTTCGCTACTTCACATCTGTCGAAGAATACAGCAAGGCGGAAATGGCATTCAAGAAAATGTGTCTTACGGAAACGCAAGAAGGTTTCGACAGTGCTTATGAAACATTGGTTGACTTGGCCCTGAAATTTACAAACGACAAAGGTGTGGCTGTGAAGGCATTTCTCAACAGGTAATAAAATACGATACAGTAATCTTGACATACTGTATAACAACGAACTAACTCCCCATACTTATGTTTCTTTATAGGCTGATGGTGACCAAAGAAACCGATGCAAAGGACCTGGAGAAGATGAAAAAATTAATGAAGAAATGGGCTGGCATGCATGCCAATAAACTGGCTCATTTTGGCTGTCGTTCGACAAATCGGGTGGAAGGGGCACATGCGACCATGAAGTCGATTCTTTGGAATGCTGGAGGAAACCTACAAAAGGCATACGAAAGTATACACAAGTGGTATACTGGAATGGTAAGGAATCGGTTAATGGAGTAATATAAAGGGATGCACCAAATTAACGTACTAATCCGAATGTTTTTTTTTTGTATTCATGCTAGCACGAAAATTCCAACAGGTTTTTGGATCGGTCTTTGCTCTTTTCTGAGACAACATCGTTTGTCAGCTCGGTATATGTGAAAAGGGTTGCTCATCTTCGGTCAAGGGTGTCCACTTACGCATATAACAAGATCAAGATCGAAGTCGCTCTGGCCTGGGAATTCGACGAAAAGGATTATACCGACAAACATTCATGCACTTGCTCTCTCCGTCACGCCTTTTTGCTCCCATGCCGCCACATTATCTCTCGTGAACCCATTCCTGTGCCCATATCGATAATCAATAATCGATGGTTTGTCTCCGAGGAGCTACTTAGAGAAAATGCTTTGGACGAAGTGGGTAAGTTATTTGACAAAAAAAGGCAGGGTGCAGCAGTGATTATGTCTTGAAATGATCTAATCCCCTTTTTTTAACATTAAACACCATATAGCTGAAGAAGAAAATGATATCAAAGCCAAAGTTGTGGACACTCTCAAGAACAAGCTATACAGCCTCATCACTGAAATCGACGACAGCATTCAAGGTGTCACCAATCAAGAGATGGAAAGCGCAATCAAGCAACTTGAAGTGGTACGGGACGAACTGATCGGCCGGGATTCCTTCTCCATAATCCTTCCTCCTTCGCAAAAGAAGAACCCCCAAGGTCGACCAGCCTCAACAAAACGAACAGCCTCTCAGTTTGAAGTGGTGGATGCAACAACAAAGAAAAAGGCCAAACTACTTTCGAAAATGTAATGTATTTTTTTGGGGGGGGGCTTAAAGCAGATCGAAAGAAGAACTCACTTTTTTTTTCTTTTTCTTTTTTAGGGAAAACATGAAGGGAAAGGACACCAAACACAACAATCTTTGGCCAACTGTGTGTGTTGATAAGGTGGATTCTGTTTACAATCCCATGGCAGATGGTAACTGTGGATTTCGATCGCTTGCGATGGCGTTGGAAGGTGACGAACACTGCTATGGAAAAATAAAGGATGCTATGATGGAGCGTCTAAAAACACATAAGGAGTGGTACCTGACAAACGGTGTTTTTATAGAGGACGATATCAACAAAATGAACGAGCTGCTCCTCAAACGTGGCTCGGTCTCACTCGAACACTGGTTTTACACGCCGGACTGTTGTCAGCTAGCAGCAGATACGTTTTTACATCCGATCCACTTCCACTCCTCGTCTGGAGCGATGCTCTACTTACCTTTAACAAGCAACTCTTACTTTAAAAACAAGCCCGTCGTCCTTCACCTTCAAGCCAGTCATATAACATTAATCAAATATCGACCTCGCTCCCAAGTTTCGCATCCAACAATTTACCCTCTATATGAAAACATCTGTCAACGTGCCAACATACCTAGTAGACTTCCCCAATATACAAACAAGAAATAGCTATTTACACTTCTTTTTTTTTGGCACCAGTTTTGGTTTTTTTTCATAACCGCTGGATGCTTTCTTTTATACACCCTTTTTTTTTACTTATAGAACCCTCTTTGACTATCATCACCTTTTTTTATTTTTAACTCATAAATAAAACATAACTTACATTACTTATTGACTTTTTTGATTTATAAGCAAACTAATCTTCGTTAATTTTATTCTCTTCACTTTTATTCCTTCAACTTCACAATTGATACACCCACTTTCCACCGGTAATTCAACGTCCGACTTTTCTTAGGTCCTGCGCGAGACGTATTTTAAATTCCGTCTTGTTGTTTAGTCCTGTGGGAGTGGTCCTGCGCGGAGCATTCCCCTCACATTCAAGCAATTTTTCGACACTCGACGGGATATCAATTATAATCATTGCGGCTGTTAAAAACGGAGACAAAAAATAATCCCGAGATGATGAGTTACTATATATTTAGTTAGTAATACAATGTCCCCGAATAACCAAAACATATAAATACAATAGCCTTTTTTTATTAAACAAAAGAAAAAATTATTCACTACTCTAAAAATTATACTACATCATATTCCTACTTTATCTGCCCTAATACTATATTAAGTAGCGCCGTTTTAATATTTCGAATCCCGACATTTCTGCTTTATAATTTACATCAAAATTAACTTTTCAGTTATGGTGAGATGGCCGAGTTGGTCTAAGGCGTCACGTTAAGGCCGTGATCTCTTCGGAGGCGTGGGTTCAAATCCCACTCTCATCACTTTTTTACTTTACTGACGTTGATTTAAACGCCGTTTTAATTGCTTTTGCTGCTGTCTTGAAGGACATGAATTCCACCTGTTTTGGCTGCTTTCTTTATGATGTAGGTAACCTGAAAAAGTAAAAACAGGTCATGAATGTTGTTTAGTGAGTCCTAGAACTTTTGTGTGGAATGTTCGACCTTTTGTTTGAACAAAGTACATAAAAAAAGGAGGACTCACACCCAAGTGAGGAAGTCGGGTTTCAAGTTTTTCTTTCTAAGCTTTTGAGTTATGAAAAGATGACAGATATAGGGAAATACCATCAAAAAATCAAAAAAGTATCAATACAATAGTGTGTGGTCAATCACTCAGATTATACCGGGGTTTAAAATGAATTTATGCATTCTCCTATTTTGGTAAACCCAATAGTGATTGGATTGCTTTCGTCCAATATCAATTTGATGTGGTAAAAATTACCCATCAGATGTTATGTAGAGCCCAAAGATAATCTTTGGTCAAATGATACATTCCCCCCCCCAAAAAAAAAAAAAAAAAAAAAAAAAAAAAAAAACACAAACACACACATACATTTCACTTGTCAAATGACCAACTGCAATCAATACATATCAAAGATACTATAGGTGCGTGCCATCGTAAGATAAACAAGTTAAAAAGAAGACTTTATTGATAATACAAGTAAATATAATTCTGAGATATAAAGAGTAACTATAAGAATATAAGAGACCCAAAGGTATTAAAAAAAAAAAAAAAAAAAAAGGCATAAAGACAATACTATGTTATAACTAAGCCAATGTAGTTGCATGTAAATGTGTCGGTTGTGAGATAGACAAGAGGAACCGATGTTCCACCAGTTTATCCGCACTGTCATCGTTGCTTCCATCACTGTTGTTATTATTGTATCGAGCTGAAGGATCTGGATGTCCCCGAATGGAAGATGATGGATCGTCCATATCCGGTGATGGTAAAACGCCCGCCCTGTTAACACCTACCATACGATGTCGAAGTGGTTGGTGGTCACCGATCAAATTGCTGTCATCCGGCACTGGTTCCTGTTGTTGTCGATCTACCTGGTACGCAGAATCCACCGGCGAAGAGGCTGCTCCCTCGCCAGGAGAAAGGGTG
Source organism: Chlamydoabsidia padenii (assembly GCA_025330725.1). Classification (NCBI taxonomy): domain Eukaryota; kingdom Fungi; phylum Mucoromycota; class Mucoromycetes; order Mucorales; family Cunninghamellaceae; genus Chlamydoabsidia; species Chlamydoabsidia padenii. The sequence continues at coordinate 91,871 of JAIWND010000012.1, forward strand.
AATGATTCAGGCACACTATTTTCTTGATGTAAGGGTGATGTTGTCGACGATTCAGTGATGATCTCTTGTCGTAAAGAGGAATGGCTACGAGATCGTGTCATGTTGTTGTTGTTGCTTTTTGACGGTGATAGGAAATAAGCAAATCGTTTGGTGATCGAATTGGACGAGTTTGCTCGTGGTCGATTGATCGTCGGTCGGAGTTGTTGTTGTTGCTCCAAACGCATTGTTGAGTTGCTGGGTGTTGGTGCAGGTGAAGATGTTCGTGATGATGAAGTAGATGAAGAAGGAAGATGGCGACCACCAGAGCATGATTCCAAGCTAGGAAGAGGAGGAAGTGACGGAAGAAGACGATACGATGATGACATGGCGCTGGAGGTACTTGCCGACCGTTTTCGAGCACCCTGAGACGAGACATTATCAAAAGTGCCCGTCGCACCATTATAGGATGGTCCCGAATAAGCTTGATTCTTTATAACCAACGGAGAAGCCGAGGAGAATAGATTCAGTAAACGATCTTGATCGTCATCCCAATGAGCACGACAAAGACGGTATTCCAACGCAATCGGTTGTCGAGCCACCCGTTCGATAAATCGTCCCCTGGTAACAAATGATTCAAAGTAGGGACCATGGCAATAGGAGCATTCTTGATGTGTTGATAGATACTTTTGAATGTGGTCAGGAGTATGGTCAGGAAGATCAAGTTGATGTCGCACTATAGTTCGAGCACACTGTTCAAACAAAGTAGGAGGATCATGTTCACGCTTGTGGACGAATTCTGTTTCAAAATCGCACCCGTCGGCTACAAGTTTTCGTAATGATTTGATGTTGGCCAATTCGGCAGGTAGATGTTGTAAAGGGTTGTTGCTGATGTTGAATGATATCATTTGTTGTAAATTGGCGATTTCCTTTGGGACCCATTTGATTTGATTGTCGTGAGCGATAATGATGATTAATTCCGGTAAGGAGCCCAATGCTGGTGGTAGATAAGTGATCTTGTTGTGGCTGATATTGATGGCTTTTAGCTTGGTCAAATACATCATGGTATCAGGTAATGTGTCGAGTTGATTGTTTGATGTGTTGAGTACAGATAAATTGTTGAGATACCCGATTGATTTTGGTAAACTTGATAATTGATTGTTCGATCTATATTGACAAATAAGCCAAGTGTTAGTAAATTATAAAACACAACCCGTATTCTTTTACTCCCCCCTTCATGATCAGATGGTTATACTTACAGATTGAGTTTAGTCAAATTACTGAGATATCCTATACCAGAGCTAAGCTTGACCAAAGAACGACCAGATAAATCCAATGTAAATGAAGTTGATTGAGTTCTTACACATATCGAAGAAGAAGCATCCCCTTGATTGTCGCCCCCACCAGGTAATGATGTGTTTCTTGCTGCTTGTGATGTCACTTCGCCCACAGTAATCTTGGCCCAGTTTTCATTGATATTGTCGTTATCATCATCATCATCATCATCATCATCATCATTGTCGTAATAGTCGTTATTATCAGCTGTATCGCCATTGGAAGACGAAGACGATAGTGACAAAGACAACGAGGGTCGATTTTGTTGAAGCCCCGACCCAGAAGTAGTATGGTTGCTCGTCGACGTGAATTCATAATGACTAATACCAGCATAGTAAGTTTCATCAATGTATTCCAAGTCTTTGGCGAGATGATGACGGACAAGAGACATGCGTTTGTTTTGTCGGCAGGTTCGGCATTCTTGTTGTTGAGTAGCAACTACCCATTCTTCTTTATTGATGCTGTCGTTATCATTACTGTCATCGGTCGATGTATTGTATTTGTGAGTTTGTAATGTTGTATTGCTTTTACTGTTACATTGGCAAATAAGTTCCAGTTTGTATAGCTCTGGATGGTTTAAAACATGGTCAGGTGGCATAAAGACGGTAGGTTCAGAATTCGTGTCAATGGCATCGTTGTCTTTTAGGAGTGGTGATTGGTTGTGGTCCACATAACCAAAGGTGAGAGGTGAATGGTCTTTACTAGTACGTTGTCCCATTTGTTAATGTTATATAAAAAGAAGACGATATAAAAGTAGAGGGAAGAAAAACAAAAAATTAAAAAAGGTCAGCCTTTTTTACTTTTAGGCATTTTCGCCCTGGAACTCGTCCAGTTGTTTCCCCGCCTAGCAATCTATTTTTTAAATCCCGCCTATGGTGTTTTTTTTTTTCTTTTCCGCATCTCCAGCATTCAACCTGCATATACCGGTACACCAACTTTAAACGTTTATTTCTATTTATTAGACAGCAAAAAATGACTATACTAAAGCTATATATTACTACTTTCTTGATTACATGGTGCAAGTATATACCTCGAGGATCAAAGCAAGGATCGGAATTCGGTAGTGATTCTTTGCAATTGCCGATTTTGAGCTAAACAAGAAAAAAACTATGTCATTAGTGATCGGAGTAAAGAGATTAAAACAAACCAAAGCCAATGGTTACCTAAAATAGGGAGGAGTTCCTTTAGTATGTCGTGCTTGAATGTAGATTTCTAAAGTAAGCAATGAAGAGAGATATTGAGTCAGGGGTATTCTTTAATTTTTTTTTTTTTTTTTTATTTTTTTATTTTATTTTTTAATGGTTTACCAGTATAGTTGGTTGCCATTCGTCCCCAGGTTCCATTTTCCTATGCATAATAATAAAAAGAGTGAGTAAAGCAATCGGTTCTCCTTCTTGTCTTTTCCGACGTACAAAAAAGGGGGCCCCATGAGCCATTGGCAAAGTTCTTCTACTTTAGATTGTGCATTTTCTTTTGACAGCCTTCTTGCATAGTAAAACATCCATTCCTTGTAATCCTTCGCTGATCCCAAAATGAGTGCTGCAGCCAGTTGATTCTAAACGATAAAAAATGAAGTGAGACAAGGCATGTTTAATACATTTTTTTTTTTTCATCAACCTACTTCAATATGACTAATGGTGATGATATTGGATGCTTCAGTATCAGCTTTTGCCAGGGCCAAAAGTGATTCACTGGAAGGGTCGTTTGATCCAGTTACGGTTAAAGCAGTAGAGAGCCAGCCAAGAGGATGTTGTTCGATGGTGGATGATCCTGAGCCCCAGAATTCCGAGATGATGAACCATGCATCACTGATTCGAAGCCAGCAATTCATGGCAGAGTGGTGAGTGAATACTTGATGGTAGCTAGTGATCACCAAAGGAGTGCCATTCTTCTGAATCCGTACGTCGCGTAGGCTTGGTGCTTTTTGAGGTTCGTCTGTATTATATGTTTGAGCTACACGTAGTAATGGGGCTATTGATACGGATGATAAATGACTTTTCTGATGAATGATATCCCTACATATATTAAATTAATAAATGATTAGTCACACGGTTTACGTTTTCCAAGGTTATATATTCATCAGTACTTACCATGTGTACAATAATCCGGTTGCAGTCAAACATAAAAGCCAATCTTCCTTGCAAGTCATTACTACTGGAGTACTTTCGAGTACAATAGGAGGTAATAGTCTAATATGGAATGTAAATGTCGTTATTCGTTGAAGTTGATTATAAAATATATTACCTTCTTCCAGACGGCGAGTACACCAGAATAGATGCATCTTCACACCCGACAGCAGAGAAGTATTCGTTACCGGTCATCAAAAGAACTGCACTTGCCAGGTAGTCAGCCCATAACACCATTCCACGCCGGCTTGCCACTATTTTTGTGCAGTCAAACCCTATACGATGAGATATTAAGATATCAGTAATTTGAGTATCAATATTCTACACCACACCATCATTTTTTTTTTTTTTTTTTTTTTTTTTTTTTTTTTTTTTTACCTTGTTTCCCTGATTGATTGTGGCATTCCATTACAGTGTTGATACCATCCTTTGACACCCGGTTTATGATTGTCGATTTAACCTGGGGCAGACCGAATCTCACCTGGCTTTGTCCAACAACAGGGGGAATGATGGCTGTATCGATCCAACTAGGAGGGTTTCTACTTGATCCAGTGTCTGATGTGTACTGTGAGGTGATTCCATTGTTGGTGCTATCGCTGTCCTCTAGGCCATTCTTTCGTTTATTGCCGATCACTGCACTTGGTATCCCTGTTCCACCCAAATTCATACAAGGCAAGTCGTAATCCACCACTTCCTGTGTTGTTTTTTTGCTTGTTGATTGTGTCATCTGTGAGGTATGATGCTATGTACCGAGCCCCAAAAAAGGAATAACAGCCAAGTTAGTTCATTAGGTAGTCACTTCATATTCTTTATAATACCTTCCCATGTGCTGTATTGGATGATGATATTGATATCGGTGAAGAAGTTGTCGATGATGTTTGTAATACGGTGATAGGTTGTATGCGTCGTTTTCCATTTTGTGTTACCGTTACTTTTTGATTCTTGATTGCATTCACTTCGTTTGGTGTTGGTCGTTTATTAAAGCTGCTATCTGATGGACCAGTAGCTGCAATGTTCTTCCTATTAGTTCTGTCTAATTCCAGAGGCTTTGATATATCAGTCATTTCAAAGTTCGATCCATTTCCAACCCCATCCATTAAATCAGCCATGCGTTTTGGTATATGTATTTTGCTGGTATTTGACTGTATTGAATGTGCTGGGTTGGCCGCCTCTAAATCCAGTTGGGCGGGTGTTTCAGGGAGCTGTGCATGTTTTCGACCATAACCATACTGTTCCAATCTATTAAGCTAATAAAGAGTGTAGGGGTTAGCGTTGTTTGAGAATAGGTCGGAATGTATACATACGATATCATCATCTGAGGCAGGATTGTTTAGTACTTCCTTTAGTTGCAAGCAAGCTACTGTGCCATCTTGTGAGCAAGCAAACAGAGTTTGTCCATCAGGAGTCCTATCAACCATCGAGTAAACGGATTAATACCGAGTTGTCATTCGTAGAATATTCCTTTTCTTACCATGATAGATCGTATACATTGTTGTCAAACACATCTTTAGCCACACATAAAGGTCTAGTATGTCTAGTAACCCAAATAGAGAGTCCACGGTCTTGACCACCAAGTGCACACACGGCTGCCAGTGAATCCTTATCGTCTTGATTATCAGTTTTGTCGTCCGCGTTCTCTTTATCTTCGTTCTTGTCTTCATCTTGATCATCATCGTCGTTCCCATCCATTCCATAAAAGAGTTTTGGATTAAACGCCTAGAAAAAGAGATACATGTTAGATTAAAAAAGTGTAGAGTATGCATACATTTTTGTTTTGCTACTTACTGTAACTTCAACAGGGACTTTATGGCCAACCAAAGAGACACTAGCAGCCCAATTATCCCGACTGATGACAGCGGAAACACATTGACTACCATTCACAGCATTAGCAGCAGCAATATGAGAGCCTTCAGGGGACCAACTGAGGCGGCGGAAGAAGGTGGTACCAGGTGCATTATAAAACGGATCTTTCACTTCAGCTTCTTGTTTCCAATCTGATGTTCGCCAAATCTTGACCTTCTTGTCGTCGGACTATCGAAAGGTTTTCAAGAAAAGAAGATCATTAGTATCTTTTTACATCCATTCATGTTGTATTGACTGTACCTGCGAAGCCAAGTATTTACCAACAGGATCCCATGTAATACCCTTGACAAATCCAGAATGTTGATCGATCTTGTGTACTTGTTCTAATCCAACCATCAAAAGAAAAAACATCAACCATCAGTCCACCCTAAATCATATATAATGAATAATATCTTACCAAATGTGACAGTATCCCATATAATGATGAATCCATCCACACCGCAAGAAGCAAGATACAGGTTGTTATTCGACCAAGCAAGATCTTGGACATCAGATTCGTGCCCCCGAAGATACTTGACAGCACGCCACGTTTCATGATTGACTTCACTACTACCAAAGACAGACCCACTTCCTGCCCCCCTAGACGCAAAACAATAAGAGGTTAAATGTTAGTTAGGGGGGGTTTTTTTTTTCTTGAGTGAGTTCTTTCAAGATATTACTTACATATCCAATTCCCAGATAATAATTACATTGTCGTTATCCGAACTTGAGGCAAGGTATCGACCATCCTTTGACCAACGGACACAAAGCACTGCACCTAGTAAGCCACGTTATGCAAAAAAAAAAGGCAAGTGAGTGTTTTTTTTGTTTTACTTGTCCCTTGATACCGTCGATCTTGTTTCATTGTCCCAAGGTACTTACCACTATGCAAAGTCAATGTACACAACAACTTGTGACAAGTCGGATCGTTTTCAGCTTTTTCGCAATGTATAGGATCGGTGTTCCATATTTTGACCGTGGTGTCTATAGTATATATAAAAAAGAAGAGTATATCATTAGTTGGTCATGAAAGAAGTCTAGTGACGTACCTAAGCTACCAGTAGCTAATCTTTTGCCATCAGGGTGTACATCAAGGGAGTAGATGCATTGCCTTTTACTTTTAGTGCCTACAAGGGATCGATTCATAAAAGTGTTACCCCGTGCCAGACATTCGAGCAAAAGGTAATTTTTTGAAAAAGAAGGTTAGTTAACAGTTGTGGTAGAGTTTAATGAAGGGCTATGAGTTCCTTACCACCATGAGATATCCAGTCCGGTTTGAATATAATCATCTTGTGTTGAAGTAAGTTTGAATATAATTAAGCAAAAAAGGACAAAATGGTTGAAGGAGGATGAGTAAGATTAGGTGAATCGTATAGTATTATGCCGGTTAAAAGTAAAAAAAAAAAAAGGGAAAGAGAAACAAAAGAAATGTAAAATTAGGATCGCGCCGCGAGATTTTAAAGCAATGGATTTTTTTTCCCTTTGTTATCGTTGTCGTAAGTGACTGTAGAATAGGCGAAATTATAGTGGGTCTTTTTTTATATTTGATATGACTGAATAATCAGTTGCATGAAAATGAAGGGGAGGAGGGGGGATCAAGGTGTCAAAATCAAGCGCACGTATACAGTCAAGGTTTGATCTGATTCTTTTGAAATTATGAGCTACAACATTGGTCCAAGAAAGAGTAGGGTTGTATCAAAGGATAATAGTATGATCTTCTTTCTGCTCTGACAATTCAAAGTCCACTGGTTTTGGCCATGACACCTTAATTGACTTTTTTCATGCCAATAGTATGCTTTAAATAGTAGACACTTGATAAAGAAGGTGATGATGTTTTTTATGGAAATGTTTTATTCTTCGGAACATTCTCTGGAGACGGTCATGCAAGGTGAGCTTCAGTCAGGGAACAACTAGGATACTTTGTCTGATCATGTTGCTCGAAGTAAACTTATAGGGCAAAAGGAAAGTCGGGGTTTAAAAATAAAAAAAGGGTACAAAGCAAGCACTTTGACCCCGTCTTTATGAATCATTAAGGTGATCAAGTAGCATATAGATAATTCATTCAAATCAAGTAAATGTGTTTATTAAAAGGAAATAACATATAAGATAGTATGCGGAATCAGAGAATATTCAAGTTGTCAATGCAAGCAAAAAGAGTGAATTGATTTCCAACCAATCAGGGAGAAAAGCGGGATTTCGAAATTGTGTGCCACGATCTCCCACCCTAAAGGTTCAAAAAAAAAAAAAAAAAAAAAAAAAAAAAAACTTCTTTCTTCCGTTTTCCTTTCTCACTCTTCTCTGATTAAACATGGTGCACCATGGTTTGGCATTGACACTCTCACTGATATCCTCTATGGTATTATGTCAGGCATCATCATTTGTTTATGAAGACCTCCTTGCCTATCCTCGATATAAAGTCGAACTCACGGAGAAGAAGATTCCCGAGTCCTCAGTGTTTGGTCCACAACAGGTAATAACCCCTTTTACTCATACTTGATCCACCTAGTTAACTTTTTTAACTTTTTTTGTATAGCCTAAATCCAAGCAAATCGGTTTATGGAATACCCAAGATCATCGCGGGATTGACCACAACCAAGTTATTATGATGACGGGCCGTTCTCAACCATTCTTGTGCACCATTCCTGATATCACGGCTCAGCAAAATCAACACTCTACAACCAAACCAGACTCTTCTTCATTCAAGCAAGAAACACAAGATACCATTGAACGAGGATTGGAACTGTTGAAACCTTTGGAAAAGACGTGTCTGTATTTTCACGTAAGTTACCCCACCATTCACTCTTTTTATTTTATTTGGTACTAATGACATCCTTTGTCCTTTTTTATTTAGTCCTACGGTTATTGGACTTATGAATTCTGTCATCTCAAGCATGTGCGACAATTCCATGTTGATGCCAGCAAAACAGACAATGATGGTAAACCTATTCTCGACGACAAATCAACTTACATACTCGGCACCTTCTCTCAACAACAACAAGGCACTCCTTCAACAGGCGTCCTACGAGCACAACAACAAGGAGGAACCCACATCTCGACTATTACCCAAGCTGATACCACTCCCATCTCATCAAGCTCATCAACAACTCTTCAACGAATAGACGGACAACATGTGCTGGTACAGCATCTAGGAAATGGGACACCATGCGATATTACCCACCAACCAAGAGCTGTCGACATTTACTTTCAATGTGGAGCAGACACCGACCGTATTACCTATTTTGAAGAAGTCTCAACCTGTCATTACCATATGACGATATCCACTCCTCGGCTCTGTGACGATATTGAACTAGGCGCCAAGAAATCCGAATCCCATCCCATCAAATGTAACCCTATCGTACCTGACCACTGGATAAATGATCATCAAGAACAAGAGGAACAAGGCACTACCGATGACATGGAAGAAACAGCAGCAACACAAACAACTACAGTCTCAGTAATGGAGACCACTGAACCACCGGCAGATGAAAAGGACACTGCAACTACTACCTCTGACGCATGGAACGATATGGGAAAAACTGAACTTGTTGGGATCATTTCAAATTTAGCAAAACAGGTGGAACAATTACAAAATTCCATGGAACAACATCGGGGTCAACAAATCTTCTTTTTGGATCAAAATGGACAAGTGGTATTGGGTCCTGGGGTGTCTCATCATGATCCTTTACAACAGGCAGCAGCAATCAAAAACAAGGACACTATCACTCCAGAATCTCTTATCAATCAATTCCTCTCACAAACATCGACAAAGGATACTAAGCGACAACAACCACGGGATGGGACTGAATCACAAAAACGAAATAAGGAATCTTATGAAAAGAATTACTATAGCATGGATTAGATATAGTAGTAGATAATCTTATTTTATTATAAATATATCAATCTATAAATAAAAATGTGTTTGGTGTACGTTTGACCTTCCTTCTCACCAGTACCATTATTCTTATTGTCAGTTTTATACTAATACTGTAATATATGTATCTGTATAGCTTTTGCTTTGTTTTACTGCACGCACTATAATCTATTCCACTTTCGCATTGTTCCCAATTTAGAATATGTGACACATACATCATAAGACTGGACATCCTGTCTTGACATTATCAAACATGTAGATAAAACAAACAACAACAGTTTCAAGTCAAATATGGATATTTTTATTTCAAAAAAGTTTCTTTACAATGTGGCAATAAATAATGTGTGTGGCATGTGTATAAAATGGGGTATTTATAAACTAAATGTATGATATATGTATGTAAATGTGGTAACTACCCTAATGTGAAGAAGCCTACTTTTTCTTTTTAATTTCCAATCCTTGATCATCCGCATAGCCTTCGTCTTCATTGGTGGGATCTTCATTAAGTGGGGTCAGAATGTCAATATCTTGAACTTTAAAGGTGGGTCGTTGGTACATTTCGTGTTCTGGAGAAGGTGTGGAAGGATCGATAGAGGTGGCCAAGCAAGTCATTGATAAGCCCGCCGTGTCATTAGATGTCATTGTAAAGCTGTTGGATCGACTGCGTAAAGGAGTGCTGCTTTCAGATCCACTACGGCTTAAAAAGCGTCCCCAAAAGTAGCCATCATCCAATGAGTCTTGACTGCCTGTCTTTTTGCCGCCCCATGTAAAGATGTTTTTATCGTCCAGCCATTCCATTCGAGTTGCTTGTTGGATAAAACCACTACGTAAACGAGGAAGTCGGTTTCGCATGGCTGATAGATTAAAGTTGCTGGCGCTTTTGCTGGGAGTCGAGCTTTGGCTTGGTGACAATGAGGAGGCGGTCATTGTACGGCTGATATAGTCGGCTTGATAATAAAAACAATCAAATTGGATTAGTTAGTCAATTGAAAAAAAGAGGGGAGGGGAAAAATCATACTTTACCGTCAAAGTCGTGGAAGGCTCGAGGGCCATATTCGTTGATAATGTCCGTAATGTCCCGGGATAGCTTGTTTCGACTGAGTCGAAGGACTTGAATTCCTTCAGGATCTAGCAGAGCCATCACCAGAGGTTGTAAAGATCTACATTAATAGAGTAAAATGGATAAACGAAGTGGTAAGATGACAAGTTGAAAGAGTATGTATTGAATTAACGTACCTTGCAATATCCATGCCGATTTCACCGAATTGTAGACTTGCATAAGACATGGAGGAGATGACGACCACTGAAGCCAGAGGGATAAATATTTTCCATTTCAATTCGAGACTGGTTTGCACCAAACTGAGGAAGACAAGGAAGCCATAAAACCCATACAAAGTAGGAATTAAGACTAAACCAACCAGTAATTTCCATGTTGCCAATACATCCCGACCTGCAATCTTCACACTGGATCCCTTTAAAGCAGCTATCATCCCATGTAAAAAAAAAAAAAAAAAGAGAGAGAGAGAGCAAGAGAATCAATGTTAATCAGTGTTTATTCATTGTTCCTTTCTTACCATCTGCTTTCTTTTGGCTGATCACTTTGGCAACAACAATGACTGGAAGATTCAAAATGGCCCTAAATACATTAGCAAAAAAAAAAAGAAAAAAAAAAAGTCGGTGGATCATTCATTTTATAAATGAGACTACTTACCCTGGGAATCCACAAAGAGTTAATAGCACCAAGATTAAACACCGTTTCATGAGCAAAACAAAAGTATATTTACCACCAAGATCAGTTTTGCATACTTGATGATCACGAATACCATGGTACTTGAGTAGTTGATTATAGGCCAAAACACGTTGATGTATCTCTTCTACTCTTGGTTCATGTTTAAAGAGATTATAACCAATCAAGAAGCGGCGATTCAAATCCACCACTTGAGAGATGTGTAATTTCCGATGGGCAGGTTTGTAAAGACGACGAGCAGCTTGAATCATCTATAAAGAGAGAGAGAGAGAAAGAGAGAGTCCGTTAGTCATATGATACTTTCCCTTTTCTTTTTTCTTTTACCATGAGTGTTTCGTAACTTCCAGCATTAACAGTAACACTTTTCAAAGCATCATATATAGTATCCAGTAATTTGCCACAAGCTTCTCGTTTTTCAGGCCCACCATTCCGATATCTTTGTACCATATCACGATTGATGGAGATAGGAGTGCCAAATTCAATCACCGCACGAGATCGGAAACGATGAGCATGAAAGTAGTTGAGACCTATGGTTAACAATAAGACTAGTTAGATACATTGAACTAGTTGTTAGATTAATAGATATGCTCACCACATGGGACAATCTTGACATCAAGATTAGGATACTTGGCCATTGCACCTAAAGCCATTACGGTCACACCAGCTAACAAGAGAGAGAGAGAGAGAGAGAGAAATATGTGTATCAAGTAATCATGATTTGGTTTATGTAGCACAATACAATATGGTTGTTCTTACCTTTCAATGGAAGTAATTCAGCACGGTCATGACTCCCACCTTCTGGGAAGATGGTGATACATTGGTTTTGATAGAGCTGGTCATGAACACATCGGTACACCGCGTCTTGATCCACATGAGGCACACATTTATAAGGACTACCATTACCTTCAGACAAGAGAGCCAATGCCTTGAGATCCTTGAATTCTTTCTTGATAACAAGTTCAGTATCCGAGAGTATTCGTACCACCTCTGCTTGACCGGCACCATTAGGTAAAACAATTTGATAATGAGGTTGTAATTGTTCCAAGAATCTTGTACCATCACCAACAATACGAAGAGGTTCGAGTTTCCTATCCAACAATTGTATGGTACCAAGTCCTTTTACTGAAAGATCTTGAGGTCGAATGACAGGTACTAATTAAAAAGAGAGAAGGGAGTTAGTTTTTTGAGTTTGTATTTTCCCACAGTAGCAATATTCAAATCCCGCCAGTGTTTGACACTACATCTCTTTCCTCCTTAATAATACCTACTTGCATTCACCATCCTAGCAAAAAATCCAATTCCTTTTTGATGCATTGATTTTTCAGCAATAAGGAAAGAAACTTGACGTTTACATTCCCTCATCACCATAATAGGGTCGACAAACTACAACAAAAACAAAACAAAACAAAGGAAATGAGTAAAGACCATCAACGCACAGACATTTCCATTCCATTTCATCATCTTTTTATACCACACATCTGGTATACTTACTTGATTTGCATGCGGACCGACCACAAAGATAACTGGTCCTTCGGTAGGGATACGATAGGATCCTCTTGTTCGGATTTCCCGAAAAAATAAGTCCACCAAGATATTGAAGATCCATAAAGCGATGTTGTAAGTCACTTTTTTTGGATCGATTATCATTTCTTTTGATTAATAAAGAGTAGAAAAAAAAAAAAAAAAAAAAAAAAAAAAAAGGAGGTGGGATTTTAAAAAAAAAAGTGGTGAGGAAAGAGAAAGAAAGACGAAATAAAAGGCGGTGGACAGAAATAGCTTTTTTTTATGTGTGTGTGTCGTACAAGCCTGTTTTTTTTTTCTTGCTTGTATATTTTTACTCCTACAGATAGGTTTTATTTGATACATTTGGTATGGCAATCTATCTATGTTACAATAAAAAAAAGCATAGACCATATTATATGACACAGTAAAAAAAAAAAAAAAGAGACATCTCATTTTTAGGTTTGTCCTGTAATAAACCCATCCCATTCCATTTGACACTATTATGTATATTACAACTAGACCCATCCAACCCGCCCAAACTAGATTTTACTTCTAAACAATGTGATTCAACAAAACATAAACAAAGAAGGTTTTTATTTTATTTATTGTAACCATTGATTATACATTTTTAACAACGTCTTTTGACCACTTCCTTTCCCACTATAACTATTCCGTTCCAGAGCAAATATTGCATCCATTACAGTCACCTTCCTGCTGGTATCAATGGTCCTATCATAATCTCTATCGTCAATGTCGTTGTCAATAGGTCGTTTAGTCATAATCCTTTTGTTGTTATCAAGTTGCCATTGTCCATTCCGAGTCTTCCGAGTGGGATCCACTGTCTTGACGAGAATCTTGTAAAGTGGATACCCAGTCAGCCCCATCGGCGGTGGACGTTGGAAAGGGGACCTTCGTTCAATACGATGCTTGGATGCCTTGACCATTTCTTCCACTAGATCTCGGAGTCGAGCTTGAGTTGCCAGTGAGAGATAAGACACCAAATCGGGGTCCACATGTTTGATCGTCAATAGCCGAGCCAGTCTGTCCACCCTTTGTTGTAGTAGAGTCCCGTCCATAAAATCTTGAATTTTCGATCGATCTATACCATCTTCCATTGATAAGGAGCCACCTTCACCTCCGTCTTTCATAAAGTGTTCCGCTTCTTCCTTGAGATCTACACCTGCATAGCCCATCACGTCTGTAATAGCATCGTAATCGATTCGATTGTCTCCACCGCCACCGCTGGTACTGCTGCTGGTTATGGCTGCCGGTACTACTGTTGCTATTGATGGTTCTGGTTTGGCTATTGTTGGAATGGTGGATTCTGTGGTGGATGATTTGGGTGTCGCAATGTTTTGGATCGATTGTTTTCTAGAGACAAGACAAGGTACGTGTTACCAACCTTTTTTTTTTTTTTTTTTTTTTTTTTTTTTTTTTCAAAAGAGAGTGGATCTTTAAAGTAAGGTGACTTACGAGGATGGTATTGATTGTGGTGTTTGACTACCTTGATGATGCTTGAATTCCGGAGTGGTAGATGATGATGATGTTAGTGTTGATGATAATAAATGGCGAGATGTGGTGATGTTTGAAGGGGTATTGGCCGGTTTATCTATTGATCCTCTTGGTGCTCCAGATTCAATTCCGGATTGTTTCATTTGCTGTGTACCACTATAAACAGAGGTTAGTTACAAAAGAATACCTTCCCCTTGACAGTGATATACTTACTTTAGACCTGGTATTATACATTGAGTATCATCATGCAGAGTGTGAGAGGTTGATGGTATTGATTGTCTTCTTTCTAAAGTTGATAAAGTTGTAGGCTGGACAGATGTTCCTGTTGTGGATGATCCATTCCTATCACCAGTAGTCGAATGAGTGGTATTCATGGTATTTGTGTGATTCTTCAGTGTCTCCAGTATTCGATATCCCCGCTCGTCCAACAAGTGCTTCGACTGTGCGAAAAAAGTTTCAGGCGTGATTGTGTTTTTCTATCAAGTACAGTAAGTACATGGAAGAATGAGATCAGTCATGAAATAATGTCATATATAAACCCATGTGTCCTATATTTACCTGTAATTCGACAAAGAGTTGATTGAATTGGTTCTTGTGTTCAGGAGAGAGCCCTGCAGTTATAGTGTCCATTCGAGTCATCGTTCCTAGTAGTAAAAAAAGCATATCAACAACAAGCAAAGTACATTTGCTGGGTCCTTTCTTACCTGATGAAGACGATGGTTGTGTGACAGTACGCTCCTGCTGCTGTTGTTGTTGTTGTTGTTCTTGTAGTGGTGGTGGTATGTTTTGGTGAGAGAATTGTACGGGTGTTTGTTGATGGTACTGCCGCTGGAGTACATTGGGCTGTTGTTGCTGCTGCTGTTGTTGCTGTTGTTGTTGTTGCTGTTGCTGTCCAAAAAACGATACTTGATTTGGTACACCATACAATTGCCTTTGAAATTGCTGCTGTTGAGAGGATGGAGGAGGTAGTTGCTGGTGGTGCTGCTGTTGACGTGGTGGTTGATGACTATTATTGACCTGACCATCTTGTTGCTGTTGATGGTTATCTCTCCACAATGTGATAAAGTCAGTAGTTCCTTGGCCAGAGTGGAATGGAGGAGTAGAAAGCACGTCATCAGAGTCATTGTCAAATAAGTGTTGTAGTTCTGTTGGCATATTGAATTGTGTTGGAGTTTGATCTTCGTTGCGCATCGTTTGGACCAGTGACTGAAAGGAATTATCGTTTGTAAACAAGTTGGTGTCGCCAAAAAGGTTACGGTAGAGATCATCTACTGGTTGATCAGACTGCCCCCGAAAACCGTCTTGGTCTTCTTCCCCATTAGCCATAATGCTTTTCGTAAAAAAAAAAAATAGTAAAAGAAAAAAAGGAAAAAGTAATTTGGGCCTGACTCTATGATTTTATAACCACAGATGATCTTTTCGCTAGCGGCATTTGAATTTTAAACGCAAGCATTTAAAAAGCAGGATCCTCACATCATTACACACCAGTTGACATTTATATAACTTCTTCTCCTTTGCACTGCATCCTAACGGAAAGTATGACAAAGTTAATCAAGTGCAATATAATGGACTAGACTATCTTATCTTAACATGGCTTTTTTCTTTTTGATTAATCAATCCAACTTTTTGAAAGGAGCCGATTTCAAATGCCGGCATCCTTCTGCCCTTTTCTCCTCCTTAACAGTTATGGATCCAATTGCTACATACCATGTCTCCATTAATCTATAATGGAAGTTGTACCAAGTCTATATGAGGATGAAATAAACTTTTAGTGATATAGCTGGGGAGAATTGTCTTTCAGTGATTGAAAGTTCATCTGAATGAAAGCTGTTTTTTCTTTTTCAGGGCAATCTTTCTTTGTAATTGCACACGCATCGAATTGGTCATAAAGTTACCATTTAATGGATTATTCATACAACTATAAAGAATAGTTTGTACTTCTTTTAAAGGTGGTTTGCATCCATCTACCTGTTTCATGCAAATATTGAAGCGCCGATTGAATAAACCGACACAAGTGTCTGAGCGCTTGGCTTCTAAAGTAAAATAAGTGGGGGATGCAGATTATCCCAATAAAACAAAGAATGTAAGACAAAAAAAAAAAAAAAAAAGGAGTTTTATTGACAAGATAAAGAAGCTATACTAAGTATCATATTACAGATATCAAACTGTATAAAGTAGATCAAATGGATGATTCCACCAGTCAATTGTCAGTATCATCATGATTGTCACCGAGACTTGTACTGCCTGAGTAATCACCAGTGTTTAAAATATAAGGAAGGGTCATCATAATTGGTGGTATGTTGACTTGAGGATGATTGGTTGTAAGGTGGTGGAAAGAATACATACTTGTCGGCATGTCCCAGTCCAGAGCCATGGCACGATACATGGGATGATAAGGGGAATAGCATTCGTGTACAAATTCAGTCCCAAAAAGAGGTACCAGTTGGTGCCGGATATCCCATGCAATACGTAGACATAAAGCCCGTGCCGTATAAAAGGAGATCCTATATACAACAGCAACAATAAGAATAGTAGTTTAAATGAAGAAGATGGCATCATTCTACTTACCAAGTGCCTTGTATTTTCAAATTACCCCCAGTTATTTTCTTCAATTGTATATTTGGGTTAAGTTTTATGAATTTATTGATTTCAGACTTTTGATATCCCAACACCTTCCAGATTCCAGTCAAACAGATATCACCTAAAGACCAATATCATGATTAGTATTATTGACATCACTGTATTATAATCATTTACCTTTTTCTGAATCCAATAAAATAGAATGACCATTAATGAAATATTCTTTCACTGGAATACCCAAAAAAAAAGTGCTAAAAGTTAATAAAACCATGTTCATCGTGTATCTATCATCATAATTATACCTGGAATATACCCTCTTTCATCCCAAGAAGTGGCGTATTTGACTTTGGTGACTAGTGGTAAGGTATAGGTATTGTATTGACTCATTATTGAGTAGGTCTATAAAGTGGGAAGTAAAGAAAGAGAGAGAGAGAGAAAAAGAGAGAAAGAGAGAGAAGAGATCCCTTTTATTTCTCCCCCAGAAAGCATTGATTGGATTCTGATTGGTCAAATTGAAATTCCGACTTTCTTTTTCTTTTTTGAAAACCAACAAACTTTGTCCATTTTATTAGTAGTGATAACAAGAGCACCACTACGATAAAAAAGAAGCAAAAGCAAAAGCAGAGTGGCTTCATGCTTCTCATCCATATCATACGCTTGGATCAAGATATTACCAATTTAAATCCCGCCAGTAGCTCTATGATGCATCGAGAAACTTACCATCCATCAGATGTACTGGGAGTAAAACATTTACATACGGTCTATTGCTAGTCATCTTTAATGATTTAAAGTACTATATTTTTGATCATTATACTATAATCATGTACTTTTGGTTTAATGGGTGTGCATTGGACCTTTCACCCCCCCCCCCAAAAAAAGACGGGATTTGAAATTCCATTTTTAAATGGCCAGTTACTCCTCTTGCTTCTCTTCTTTTTATCCCCCCATCTTTATAGCATTTACACCCTTCACTACACCAAGCACTCCAAAGAGGAAACGACAGTGATTCCAATTACGAATAAACTTTTGTTCATAGTACATCTGCCAGTCAAGAACAAGAATGCAGCTCGATCAACACAAATAACACTCTCATCCTCGAAACATCTCTGGTACTCTAATCCTTAATTAAAAACACTTTGGTTAGTCAACCTGGAAACATGCTTTCTCTGCCCTTTTGGTTTGGTCAAGTACAGGTAAAGAAAAGAAATTCATATTGCCCTTAATCTTTGTATTCGCACGCTCACTCACTCCTTCCTTACCTCATAGAAAAGAAGCAAGAGCTTTTGCCAATACCGAACTACTATCTGCAGGTAAAGTATAATAAAGACTTGATGAAATATTACCCGTTAACTCTTCGTCATAGTCTCACCAGGTAGTCAGATCAACATCATTATTGTAGGTTTCAATATGGTCTTGCTCAACCACAGGTAACTTTATATATATCAGACTATACTTTATATTTAATAACCACTCTCTTCTTCTTTATCATACTATCCTACCATACCAGTGTCCTTTTCATTAGACGGCAATCTATCAACAAAAACCAAAAAGTACAAGTAATAATGGATCAACAACAAGGTGGAGTAACAATGACCCTATGCACCGACTCACCATTATCATCAGCAACTACTGGGAGACAACCATCAAAAAGAAACTCAACAATCTATTTGCTGGGAATCTTCCTACCTACGTGCTACGACAAATGTGTGCTCACTCATCCAACAAATCTTCGATTGACAATACCTCACCTTTCTCAATAACACAACATCATGGATGAACCTATCATCAATTAACAATAGATCATACCTTAGAATAGTCTCCCTCCCCTCTTTATTATTATTATTATTATTATTATTATTATAAATGTGTCAAATAAACAATCTGGATCATTTTACAAAAAGTTAAAAGGCGGGAATTTAAATGATACGGAGTACTTGATTGCATGATTCTGATAACATCATATCATATCATTTCATTGTGTGCAAAGAAGTACTGATTACTGGGTGTGCTGCTTCTCAATTTGATAGGAGCTAAAAATAGCAGACGGGATTTAAAATTATTTCATTGGCTGGTCTCATTTCGAGAATCCTCCACTTTCTTTCCCATTCTTTTTTCTTCTTTTTATCTCAACTCCTTTAACAATTATATATTCCATGATATTGGACTCACCTACTATAACTATTAAACAGGAACCTGACGCCCTTCAAGAGGAACAAGATGACGTGGTATTATCTTATTTGAATTCTGATTATGTAACAACCGATACGATGACTTCAACAGAATCAAACGACCCACCTTCACCACCCTACTCGACTTCTTCAGCCTCAACAGACGCAGCACCTTCTTTAATGGATTTGGATATGGATTTGTCTATGGATAATAATACTTCTTCTTTGTACACACAAGATCCCTTTTTACTCCATTTGCAAACTACACTCAATCAACAAGGCATGCCATTCTCTTGGCCGACTGCAACTTGGCCCATGGGTCCCATTCAAGGGGGTGCTGACCCTTGTTTACTAGATCTTTCCACCAATCCACTCTCCTTTTTATCGCCATCACCTCCACTCTATCAGCCCGGTGACCAACAACAAAAGCAACCTGAACAACACTCGAAAAAGAAAGGGGGAGGACGGAAAAAGCGGGAGGTGTCGATTGCCCCTGCACCACTGACACCCATCTTACCAGCAACTACACCAGAACATCACGTGCTCAAACAAGAAACATCTGTCACACCCTCATTGGATAATCAACAAGACGAACGATCACCAGCCGAGATCGCCCATGCCAAACGCCAGGAACGATTGATCAAGAACCGTGCCGCAGCCTTAATGTCTAGAAAACGGAAAAGAGAACACTTGACGACATTGGAAGAGGAACGACAACAACTGACTAACGAAAATCAATCTTTACGCTCAAAAGTATCCAGTCTTGAAGCACGTGTGGTCTCTCTAGAACAAGAAAATATGGAATTGAAACGGAAACTATCATCATCATCTTCTTCTTCTATTGGACATAAGCAGCATCAGCATCATCATATATCATTGGCTACACCAAAGCATGCAAAGACTACGGGAATGGTATTTATGGTAAGAGCAAATAATAATGATAATGGTAATAATATCACTAATCTCATTATTTAATTAATTAATAGATCATTCTCTTCTCCTTTGCCTTGTTTACATTACCTTCATCACATTCACCAGACCATTTGACTGTAGGTGGTAGTGGTCCTGTTAAACCCAATATACCTTTAATTGGATCAAGCTCATCAAGGTAAGTAAATAAAAGACCAATTCCAACAGTAACATACTAACGAAAACTTATAGTGTTCCTGAAATTAGAATGGATCTAGTCGACAACACCGATACAACAGCAACCATTACCTCCACCTCATTGCCCGATAATACGACGACGACAGACTTGATGTTGATAGACCACGTACAACCTGACGACTTGCAAACATGGATCAAGGAAACACTCAACAAACAAGACCACCATGAAACAAGTCTTGTACAATGGCATAATGGATCTACTTTGCCTCTCTATCTCTATACCAACCAATTCTCTCGTGTGATACCGAGTGACACCATGACTGACACTACAGAACGAACATTGTCTATTCTTTGCCCACTGAACCAGACCACTTCATCATGTCCTTCTTACCTCCAAATTGATGTCCAGGTCATTGGGTCAAGGGTGCTGGAGGGTGAACTAAAACATATGGATCGGCAGGAAGAACAACAAAAATCAGGTGGGGATTCGGCCATGATGCTTGGACATGGCAAGGATAGACGTCGGAATATACATCACTTGCGGAAGACAACCATCGAAGGTGCCTCCCGTTTTTCGAGGGTCATCATAGAATAGCTTCCCACCCCCAGTTTATACTTGTAATACCATTTTTATCATATAAATACTCTTCTACCTAAATAAATAATACCAATATAAAAAAAAGTCTTATTTGATCTATGGTCATTGTGTGCTGTTGCTGTGAAAAGCTATCTGCTTGTTAATAAAGGCTGAATACGGAAGGGTATTTTCAAATCCCGACTACACTGGACCCTAATTTACCCACCCTCGCCGCTTTTTTTTTTCCTTCTTGTTTTTCTCTCCCATCGATTCAACATGCATTTCTCAAAAACACTACGTGCCGGCCATCAACCTATGATTCGTTTTGTCGGATCAAGACAAAAGCTATGGAAAGGCAAGTCAACCAAACTGAAAAAAAAAAACGAATTCTCAACTAACTCTTTTGTGTGTGTGTGTTATAGAATCACCACCTCACCATGGCGCTCATCCTTTGACACCCGCTAACCTCGAAAAGCATGTACCAAAGGCCGAACCTAAAGCCGCCGCTGCCAATAATACGAATATCACCGGAAGCATCGAAATGAGCCAACTGCCTGCTCGTTACAGACGTTTACCCTTGTCCGAAGTAGAAATGGAAGCTGTCGAGGTAAATGGACAATGGATAACAAAATGGAGCTACTTGATTACTGATCTTTTTTTTTTTTACTTGACTCTTGTAGCTTGGTGGTGCCAATGTCATTTATTAGTCTATCCTTAACAATAACACAACCCATAAACAACTACTTGTCTTTTTATTTGTATAGTTGATATATGATTTATAATAAAAACACACCCATATACTCTTTTATTTAACCACTGTCCCCATCCATGTCTACAAATGTTATCATGGTGCAATCCGATAATAAGAAGCATGTTATTTTATTAATTATTGGTATATCAAATATATAATCAATCATTCTAGTTAATCTATGTATTTGGCGAGAGAAGACTAGTCCACTTGGTTATAGACCACGTTCGTACAAAGTCGATAGTAAAGTTGGCCCTGTATATAATATCACCTTGTTATACCTACTTTTAATAATGAGTGTAGAATAAAAAGTTGGAGAGATCATTAATGTCCACGCTGTTCCTTATTATCAGAACCAGTCCGACACTAGCCAGATTTAAAAGTAAAAGTGGGGGGGGGGTTTGGTTCAAAAAGCGGAAGAAAAGAAGAATGGTGCGTCGGGAAAAGCGGATAAATGAATTCGGATTTCCAAGACATTTGATTGGCTCGTTCACCGTGAAGCAAGTTGACGATGAAGCAGTTTGCCTTTGCTGTTGTTTACTTCTGTGAATGTTTCCATTATTGTCACTTGATCCCTCGTGTAGCATCGAGTTTATTCTTTTTCTATCTTCAATGAGTATTGATAAAGTAGTCAGAATCCATCTCACCTTTGGTTTATGCTGATGGGATAGTTTGTCGGGTTTAAAATGCCGACATGCGATTTGCGATAAAAGTGGGTCAATGGGAATCTTTTTCGTTCTTCTTTCTTTTCTTTTATTCTCCCCCCCCCTTTTTTTTAAATCACTTTAAATATCTTCCCCACATTAAACATAATATTATTTTATAATGACCATCACTATGGATACCGAAGAAACCAAACTAATGCGAACCCTCCATGGCCAACTTGTGTTTGACGAAAACAGTTTCCTCAAAAAGCTGGGGCAAAAGGACGACACCTTGAATAACCAAGTGGCCAAATCATACCAAAGTTTATGGCAAGATCAAGATAAACTCAAGGATAATGACTCTTTTGTGGATGATCGACGAGAAAAGGCCCAATCGATGACAAATTCGTTTTATGACCTTGTCACTGACTTTTATGAATACGGTAAGCAAGAAGGGAAAATACAAAAAGAAACTGATATACTAACTAGCTACTTTTATCATAAAGGTTGGGGGAAATCATTCCATTTTGCCAGGCTATATAAAGGTAATAATTTATTAGATTCTATGCTAAAAGGAGGGTTGTGTGCTATCATTGGTGGGCATTAAATTCTCTCTCTCTTTTGTATAGGTGATACTTTTGAACAAAATATCAATCGCCACGAAGGTTTTCTTGCACTCAAACTGGGACTGAATCAAAACATGCATGTATTGGATGTAAGTTACATAAACTAGAACATAAAGGGTAAAAAACAGATGAACTAACCATTAGCATGATTAATGATTGTTTTTAGGTCGGCTGTGGTGTTGGTAAGTGGAGGGGAAAAAAAGGTGTATAAACACAACTACTAATCTTCTTCTTAGGTGGACCATTAAGAGAAATTGTTAAAGCATCTGGTGGAGCACATGTGACAGGTATCAATAACAATGCATATCAAATCGAACGCTGCCTGGCCTACTCTACAAAATACGGTCTCTCCTCTCACACGGACTTTATCAAAGGCGACTTTACAAACATGCCAATGGACGATGCCACCTTTGACTCGGTTTTTTCCGTTGAAGCCACCGTCCATGCCCCTCGATTGGAAATGGTGTATGCTGAAATCTTTCGGGTTCTGAAACCGGGTGGTCGTTTTGCCTGCTACGAATGGTGTACGACAGACAACTATGACGAAAACGACATGACCCTTAAAAAGGTGATCCATGCTATCGAACAAGGTAATTCGATATCCAAACTCTACTCTAAAAAGGAATGCTTGGCGGCACTTCGGTCAGTGGGCTTCAACGTGGTCGAGGAATGGGATGCGGCGGATCCATTGGATGGTGCTACTGTGCCTTGGTATTACACACTCAGCAGACCTGACCCTGGCTTACGTGGTTGGTTAAGATCTCCTTGGGGGCGTCGGTACACTGATTATTTGCTTACTTTTTTGAACAAAATCAATATGGTGCCTTTGGGTGTACTGGAAACGTCTCAGCTGTTAAATGCTGCTGCTGATAACTTGGTCCTAGGTGGTGAACTGGGTATATTTACTCCCATGTTCTTCTTCATGGCGGAAAAACCTTTGTAGCATAGTTTAATGTGTTTAGATAGTGGGTTATGTAGTCTTGTGTTATTTTATTATCTTTTACAATTGTTAATCATTCCCTAATAAAAACCAATCTGATACATTTATTTTGTTGTGATACTCGGCGACATTTGAATATGTTGCCATTTTCAAAGTCCAACTCCATATACTTTGACGAATCGGTAAAAGGTACCGCCGCTACACGGTCAATTCAAACAATTATGCCGCATATTATATTTAAATCCCGCCAACAAGCCATGATTTTTTTACATCACATAGATAATGATTTTATTGATAGTAATAATTATAAATACAAAGTTGATAAAATAAAACTAGTATACTAGAGTACTTAAATCTATTGTAGAATGTAAAAGTATACCAAGTCCGCAAAGACCTTATCGATGCACAGCTGTTACCTCTTGCTGATGCCTGGTAATCGTTCGTTGTTGCCAGATTCCAGTTATAGGAGGGTATATGGCTTGACAATGTGCTGCTAATCATATAAGCCTGATAAAAACTCGTAGAGTAGATCGACCAAGATAATAGAAACTAGATGCATTGAGGCCAAAAAAAAAAAAAAAAAAAAAAAAGTCGCCATGAGAGGGATGTGAATCCATGAGCCACCAAGAGGGACATGTATATTGCAACCATAATTAGCCCTTTTGAGACCAAGAATCGAGTAGCTATTAAAACGATGATTAGATTAAGCAAGTCGACACTTTTTGTTTCCTTTATCAACTTACGTTAAAGATTGAGGCAACAACTACATATATAAAGTGGTTTGTGCCTTGATAGTTGTTAATAGAATCATAGTGAGGATGAGTATGAAATGACAAAGCGAAAGAAAGGGAAAGCCACCTCGCCTCCATTTTTTTTTCTTAACCTACCGTATTTCAAATCCCGCCCACCGTCGCCTCATTTTTCAAAAATGACAGAACATGGTTTCACGCACAAAATGATTCAGCATATGCGCCACAAATTCATATTACCATAATTATGAGCCACGTAAGATGTGCCAAGCAATAGATGAGTCTCTTGATAAAAGTGAAAGGGAGTGAAATGCATAACTAGATGTGGTTGGTGTTCTTGAAAGTTGAACTCCCTAAGAAAAAGAACCTGAATTCGGTTAAAGTAAAATAAGAGCCACCTCCTAATAAATTTAGGGCCAAAGGGGGGGAGGGGGTGACTATAAATAAATCAAAACATGATATTCCATTGGTCTACATTTCCATCTCCGACCACAGGGACTAAAAATAGATGGGTTTTCAATTTGCATGAATTGCTTGTCCATTTTGATCAAAGAACATATAAAAGCAACCGCCTTCTCTCTCTTTCCACTTTTTTTTTTTTTTTTTTTTTTCAATTATCTTATAGAAAAAAAAACTGACATGACCAAGAAACGTGTGCAATTTGAAAACACACCACATATCATCTATTACTCTTGCGATGACCTCGATGATCCTGATACCACCTTGGCTCACTTTTACCAGCACCAATCCACATTCAAGACCACAAAAAAACCAAGCTTCAAATCATCTTCAATATCAAGACGACCACATATACCATGCTTGGATCTTTCTCATCTTTATCGATTTACTCTTCCACCTACCACACTAACGAATAATTTAAACACCGATCGTCTTCCTCGACCATTGTCACCACCTTTACTCTCAATAGACACTCTCCATCATACCCCTCTTTACTACACTGCTCTATCCACTTGTTATTTTTGAAACCTTTACCCACATTCTATTACATTTATTAATACTAAAGTCAATAAACTATCTTGAACAATATGCATGCACAGCCTTTATATCATTCACATGGGACAAGCAAGCCAAGACACATATTCCATAAAGTCATGATGGTTAAAAGGTTTATTTTTTATTTTTATATTTATAATAATTTGAGGGTAAAGTTAGGGACTATTTGGGTAATATATACTAGAGGGGAAAAGCTATTGACAGTTGATATAAATGTATGTCAAACTATGTACTAAAGTGACATTATCGATGATTACTGATCAAAAACAACAGTAATGTCATTATTACTAGTCGTCACCTTGAGAGATCCACCATGTTTTTTGATTCGATGACCTTCCCGATCATTCCCCTTTTTGTCATTGTTGTAAACGATAGCATCTTGTCGATCCTCGATTGTTACAGCTCTGTTTTTAGATGTCGTCAATTTAAATTCCCCTGCAAAGTTCGATGGCTAAGATATTTATATAAAAAAAAAAAAAGTGACATTAAATACCATCATCATTATCAAGACATATTTTAACCTACCATATGGACAATAATGGGAGCATTACTAGTAGCAACTTCGATATTGATCTTGCGCCCGGACCTTCTTTCAGAAGGCTTGACAAAAAGACGGAGAGGGGCATTACTTGTTTTCACGACCAAGGACCGAGTTGGTTGAGCATGGAGGACACGGATTTCAGCATTACTAGTGACCACCGAAATATTCTTGGCGATCAGAGCAGTGGTATCAAACAAAAGACGAGCATTGGAAGTCTTGATATCCAAGTCCCGTTTCACACTAATGTTTCCACCTGACAAACCCACAGTGGCGTTCGCTGTGTGCATCTTGATATTGGTGGCGTTCATCGATTTCCCCGTCCACTGAACCGCACCGTTCACGCTGAGTAGTTGGATACTCCGCCTAGCTTCCAATGATCCAGATACATTCACCATGGCGTTTTTAGTTTGTAAAAAGAAGCGTTTGCCTTGCCAAAGAGGTTGTGTCCATTTCAATGCCTTGTTGTTTTCCTTTTGTTCCACTGACGAGGATGCTCGTCGTTTGCCACGACAACGATCTGATTGTGACGAATGGCTAGAGGCGGACGAATAAGAAGACGAGGATGAGCTTGAGGACTTTTCAGAGGAGCAAGATAATCGCCGTGCCTTGGAATGACCAGAAGGACCAGCTGATGAGAATCTTGTTTCACTAGATGAAGAAGGACCAGCTGAGGAAGATCTTTTTATACTAGTTGAGGAAGGACCAGTATGAGAGCAAGACCCAGAGTCAGGAATACCAGGTCGTTGTCCAGTGTTTTGAGAGCCAGCCAGACCAAGTGAATATGTTGGAGGTAATGTTTCTGTGTGAAAAGAAGAAGATGCACTTCTGCTATGGTCTTGACTGATTTCAGAATAAGGTGGTGGAGCGTCCATGGTAAAGCGATATTTTGAGTTAAAAGAAAGGAGGAAAAAAAAAAAAAAGAAAAAACCAAAAGTTTTTAAAAGCGCCAAGGCTTAGCGGGGCTTGAAAATGATACAGTGCATAGTCAAGGATAACATACCACAAGCCAAGCTCTTACTTTTTTTAAAAAATCTACAAAGTTGTAGTACTGTAGATAATGATTTTTCATTTATGATACACTGACATGCTTTAGGGTAAAAGGACGTTTGATTAGATGTAAAACCTATTATACAATAAAACGAAATCAAGTGCATGCATACAAATATGTTATAAAAGCGTTTTTATTAGTTAGTATAAAATGTAATC
The DNA here is from genome assembly GCA_025330725.1 of Chlamydoabsidia padenii. Classification (NCBI taxonomy): domain Eukaryota; kingdom Fungi; phylum Mucoromycota; class Mucoromycetes; order Mucorales; family Cunninghamellaceae; genus Chlamydoabsidia; species Chlamydoabsidia padenii. Next base: position 118,683 of record JAIWND010000012.1, read on the forward strand.
CAAATGTGTGTGAATAGATGTGGGGGAAGAATATGGTAAACTGTAAATATGGCGAAGAGAAGAGGAGAGGGGAATATAAACTACAATGATTACAGATGATCATAATCTTGATTTGATGACTGTATTGGTTTGGTTGTTATAAGCGATAACATTGGAGTCATGCTGGAGTTGATTACTGGCAAATGTAATCAATTGCTGAGTAATCCGTAAAGTGATACCCCAAAGAATGACAGGTTCGTTTTGTTCGACTTTATTAGGTATCGTACTTGTTGGTAAAGTAATAGAAGGTACTTGTACAACACCAGGTCGAGGATCTTCTAATAATCTTTGTTTATCAGGTATATGAGTGGCAAATGGGTCGTAGTTGGTTGTGGGTGTCGATAGTAGATATTGTAGTCGAACCCCTATAGGTCAAATGACATAAAAAAAGTTATATGACTGTAGTTTATTATTTTCATGTTTGATGTGCACTCACAATGGACAGCAGCGACTTCCCCAGGTTGTATTGTTAGTGGTGGTGTTTTAGGTGCAAGTTGAAGGAAGACTAGACAAAAGACAAAAAGATTAGTAAATGTATGTATAATCCATATAAAGAGGGGACATACCAAAGGGCACAAGAATCATCATGAATTTATCACCAACTGATGTAATGGTTATGTCATCCAATTTCCCCAAATGAAGAAAGTCAGGTCCACCCAAGTCAAGGCCTACTTCTTCATCCACTTCACGCATGGCTGTATCCAAATCCGTTTCGTTTTCTTCGCTTTTACCTCCAGGGAATGCAACCTACAAACATAAAGCTAATTAGTACTTTACTTTACAATCATGACAAGGCAGTTCTTCTTCTTCTTTTCTTTATTTTTTACCTGACCAGAAAACATATCACCAGGACGTTTGGCTCGTTGAATAAACATCAGTTCCAGTTCACCGGGTTGAGATTTCATTTGATTCATAAAGGATGCCAGTATTGAAGACGACCCACCAGTCGTAGGTAGCGCTGATACATCAAGCTTGTTCATTGTCGAGCCAGTGTCATATTTCCAACGTAATATGGCTGCCACACCTGCACGCCTGGGATGAGATGCCGGTGAAGTTTTGTTGACTATGGGTCTTGCATGGAGATTATCAATTAGGGTTCGTAATTCTATTCTCAAACCAAAAGGATCGTCATTAGATTCTAGGGCAAATTGTTCATTGAGGACGAGGTAATCTTTTAATTATACTTACCTTGTAGAGACATGGTTTATTTATGTATGTAAAGTCGAGTGGAGAAGAAGAAGGATAAAAGGGATATCAAGGGAAAAAAAAAGTGTGGGGAAGAAAGGCGATCAACAAGGAATTCACCTTTTCAACCTTCACATCTGTTCAATCGGCGCTTCAATTTCCAAACTTCACGTGCGTTCCACTGACAGGGTGCTTACCCGCAATAAGTAAAAAAAAAAAAGAGATTGAGGATTCGCTACTAAAAAAACATAATAATATAAAGCCAAGATAAGCAGAGAACCAAAATTACTGGATATAAAACTAAAGCCTTTCATTTTAAGCATTGGCCTGCAACTCGAGGAGTAATGGTCTTTTCAACTTTGCACGTCAGCAGTCAGTCGGGATTTCAACAGATAGGATCGGGCTACGAATTTAAAGTACACCAACGACACAAACCTTCCCTTGAATCTTTGAAGGGCTCTATTGCATGAATGGACACGTAATACTAATGACAAAAGTGGCCATGTGCATTCATTCGCCTATTTCCAACAAAGTTTACATAATGGCCAATATACCAAGTACCTTGTATGAACCAATATAGGCTCAAGATTGTTTTAACCTGACTTTTGTAAAAAAAAAAAAAAAAAAAAAATAGCAGAATGAAACTGGACACACAAGATAAAACTTATTTCAAAACCCGCTTACCCTCGCCTTGAATCTTAAGAGAGCTCTATTGCCTTAATGAACAAGTGATGCTAATGACAAAAGTGGCTATGTGCATTCCTTAGCCTATTTCCAACAAAGTTTACATAATGACCAATGTACCAAGTCCACTGTGTAGAGCAGTATAGCCTCAAGATTGTTTTACCCTCACTTTTGCAGAATGAAAATGGACACACAAGACAAAACTTAATTCAAAACCCGCTTACCCACACCTTGAATCTTGGGAGTGCTCTACTGCTTCAATGGACAAGTGACGCTCATGATAAAAACGACCATGAGCATTATGTGGTCTATTTCCACAGTTAGATCATGAAATTCCAGGTTTGACCCATGGTAGTCTCATCTTCACTTTTTGACCCCGTACAGGGGAGTATGAAACTGACTTTCTGGTTGAATGATTCTGTTTTATGTATCTTTTTAACTTTCCAAGAGAGGGACTTTTAACGCGAGTCTGAAGTTCATTGATTTTGTGCTATAGTTTATATTTAGTGAATATGTAAAAGGAGGGGAAAAAAGGCAATGAGCGCAGTCGATCAAGTACAATAGCCCAGTTTAATGCAAATGTGAGACCCCAAAATGCTTTATTATTTTTAAAAGACAGAGTAAAGACGAATGTAATATAGTAATTTATTATAAAAGATAACATTGTTGGGTATGTTTATATGTCTAAATGTAAAATGGGAATAGCCAACTATAGATCCGACAATCCAATCCAAGAAGTAGCGCACCCAGCACCTAGTAGAGTCACCTTACCATCTTGAGGAAGACGGACAACCAACGGCACCAACACCTTGTCATCATCAGTTGTACAGTTCCCATGTTCATTCCACCCCCAGGCCACAATATCACCACTATCCAGTTGAGCAAGTACATGTTCTGATCCAGATACCACCCTCACCACCCGTCGCAGTCCATTTTGTACTTGCCCATGATCATTCTTCCCCCACATGAGCAATTCACCACCATCGGTTAATAACGCACTATGGTGCCAGCCTGTTGTCAATTGCCATTCATGCCGATCACCACCTGACCCATCGTGAACAAGTGTTGGCAACAGTACCTTGGATATTCCCATTGACCCAACCTGTCCATTCTTGTTGACACCGCAACCATATAGTCCGCCTTTGCCCATAAATATCGTATGTAGATGCCCGCATGCCACCCGAGTGATGTGTTCAGGAAGACCGACGAGACAAGGAGGAAAGATACTTGAAGGCTTTCCGTCAATGTGCTGTATCCCGAGTTGTCCATGTTTTCCCCATCCCCATCCATAAACCTTGCTGCCTGTACGATCTAACGCTACACAGTGCCGCCAACCGCAAGCGACAGAGTCCACATTCACCAAGAGATCCGGGTCAATCGCACGTAGATCTGTGACATCTTCTTTGGATACCACGCCGAGTTCGCCAAATGAGCTGCTTCCCACACCATATACATTGCCCTTGTCGTTGACGAGAATCGTAAACGCCCAGCCGCAGGCAACATCCTGCCATTTATGTTGAGAGTAGCATTCGTTGTATCTTGTCCAGTCGTATGGTAATGTCGCTGATCGTTCGTCCGATGGTTGTTCCTTTTCCCATATCTTTTGTTGTCGTGACCCTAGTTGTGAAGACCCTGCCATAAATAGTCGCCCAGAGGAGGTCAAGACTGCCGAATGATTTCCACCGCCTACCACTTTTTTAATTCGTTCATTGCTAGGTATGCCAATACAGCGTTGAGGGATATTGACGTCTTTCAAATGACCCAAGCCCAGTTGACCACTTCCATTTGATCCAAAGCCAAAAAGTGTATTCATTAAAAGAAGGAGAAAAAAGAAAAAAAAAAAAAAAAAAAAAAAGAAAAAAAGAAATTCATAGAGCCAGAGCGGGATTTGAACAATTGACGGAGAAAAGCTCCCATTTCTCTTTTTGTCTTTTTCTTTCCTTTAAACACCAACCAAACAAACGGTACTTTTTACATTCATATCCATTTGTCTATTATTAAACACTTACTATTTATATCTTTAATATGTAATATGTACAACTCAGACAAGTGAAAGGATGTACTGGGAAAAGGAACAACTACTTGGATTTGTTTTGTCAAAAAGGTAGTTGGACGCGGAAGACAACCATGGAATAGAAGGTATGAAAACAGAAAAGCATAGATAAACCAACTTCAAGTTTTGATTTTGGAAGCTCACTTTAGGTAAAACAAGATCTGGAATAATTGGGACACAATACTCCCTCTTCTTTAACTACTTGGTGTGGATTATCGTAGACATGACTCGATAACTTGGATATATCTGGTTTGCTATTAATAGTAAAGGTAAGTATTGTAGTTGCATTGTATGATAATATGTTATGTTTTATGACAAACTAATTACTATAATACCATTACTTTACTTGATCCTAGGGTATCGACGAATACTGGGGAAAGCAGCCTCGCATCAAGGCCTACAAAGAAGAATCAACAAATATACGACTACCAACATCAATGTTATATAAACAGTATCGGCTGACATAGTAAATGGCAAGTCATCGTCCCTGATCATAATGGCTTGTTTGGCTACCTGGCTGCCTATTTAGGTAATCTGTTTTGGTTTCACGACTGCATATAATCAATTGATATTCCAAACTCACTCTCTCTCTCTCTCTCTTCTTCTTTTCTTCTTTTCTCGAATATCATTACAACATTTTATATATTGCCCACTAAATCTGAAAGCAAAGAAACAACACTATGCGATCTCTCTTTGTTAGTGGCACTTATGAGGAACCTGTCATCCTTGATAGCTCCTTTACTCGTAAATACTGTGGAATCATGTCATTAAGGGCAGGGTGTGCCTTATCATGTATTGCTTGGGTGGTAAGTATGGACTGATTTTATGTGATCTTGTACTAACCTCTTTTGATGATACCAAATTAGACGATTGGCCTTTATGGAAGTATTTTGGCTTTCCAATTCCAAAGTCGTAAGTGATATAAAAATAACGAATTATCTTTCTCCACGGTACTAAACATTTATCTCTGTTGTTATTGTTGTTTTTACAGCTATCTTCTCTTATATGGATCAAGGTGCATTGATAGCGCAAGGGGTGATCTGTCTATTCCTGGTGATCGCAGGTGGAGCGGGGCTTACGGGTCTTTATGCCGAATCAATGTATATTCTCAACCGGGCACACAAAGGGGCATGGTTTGCTGTATTCACATTTTTAATCGACTTTTTTGTGAATATCGTCTTATTTGGTATACAACAAAAGAACAATGCTATCTGGTGCTTTGACAAATCAAGGAACAGTGTGGATGAACAAGTTTCTATCACCAACATCAATGCAACAACCACTGCCACCAATACTATACCATATACTCCGCCTTCCATTAACGATTTTTATAACTGCGATAAACTTTGGCAAGATGAACTCAAGTTTGCTATTGCCATTTACATTATCTTTTTAATCTTTTTTGTAAGTAAAGCATTTGATGATGCATGAATATACTCAATCTGACACACTTTTTATCTATTGGCTAGTTGTATTGGGCATGGTGTTTATGGGCCTACACTCAAAAACTGCGGGTATTGAAGGATGCTGATTATCATACAAGTGAAGAATTCCAAATGCGACAAAACTTCCCTGGTCCACCTCCACCTGGCTTTATGTACAACCTTCCTCGCGAAAAATCAAGAAATGATCATCCTCCTATCCACAACAATGACAATCAGCAAAGCATGGCTCAAGTGGCAAGCAATTTTATATCCCGCCTCAGGTCCTAATATAGTCACTCTCTCCCTTAACCTTTGTAGCTATAGATTACCAATGCGTTTTACCCTTTTTTTATTTCAATTGATTCCCTCGTTTATAATAAAACTACATATCATATTATCACCTACTTTTTTTTTTTTTTTTTTTTTTTTTGGCACAAAAGGGGCGTGGTCAATGCATGATTTGGTAATAGTTTAGGTAACAATCAGAGAATAATTAATCATCCGACTGTTATCAAGGAAAATTTTTATCCTCCCGATCAATTCCAGTTGACATTCGATGATCATCTAATAACGACATTCAACCACCGATTTATTTCTTTCATTCAAGTGTGATATCACATTAAACCAATCTGATGTAATAAAGATAAAGCGTGCACGCACTAATACCGGCGGCAACTATAGACAAAGAAGACAGAGATGAGACAAAGAGGGGGGAATCGTTTATTGCATTTTAAAAGGAGAAGGAATGATAAAAAAAAAAACACAAGATACCTTTTTTTTTATGCAAAAGGGTATGCTATTTTATCCTAAAAAGAGATATAAAACTAGATGGAGGGGATAAACTAACCGTTAATGGATAATGCAGGAGATGTATCTTGAGACCCATAGAAGCAATATTTGTTGACCAAATCAGAGTAAGAAGCAGAGGCCAATGGATGATTACCGGTGGATTGGAAAAAATCTATCAGAGAAGATGATTCGGGTGAAGAAGGTGCTGATTGTGATTTTCTTGATGATGTGTATTTAACATTGTCGAATGATGATAATGATGATGATGCTGTTGATGGAATATTGATGTTGTTGATAGTTATGCTGTCGGAGATAGGTGATGGTGGTATAGATGGTGAAGAAGATAAAGGGGGTGAAGAGCAAGGGGAAGTAGGTGCCGAAGATAAAGGCGAAGATAAGGATGGTTTGGTGTTATGTTTCGCTTTAAATAGGGATTGACCAAAATCGTACCGATAAGAGGCCGAGCTGGTAGATGATTTGATAGGTAGTGATGATGTAGGTAGCAAGTCGTTATCAAACCCAAGATCATTGCGTTTTGTACTGATAGATGATGTTGGTAATGATGATGATGAATCCATTGTTGTTAATGATGGTGAAGATGATGTTTGTGGCCTTGATGTTTCTACCACTTGAATTTGATAATTATGACCATCATTGTTGTCCCAATAAGTTTCTTCCACGCCCGATTGATTGTTGTTGTTCTTGTTGTTTACTGTCGCCATCACCGTGTACCGCACTGCCATGTCCACTGTGACTCTGACATACCCACGATCGGCCATACCTTGTTCAATATCGAATTCATAAGTAAACGTGTCCAAAGAGCCCCGGCTATGCAGATACCCCGCCTTGACATTCTTGACCGTTTGCCATCCATCCAGAGTATATCGAATTTCAACTTCTTTGTGATAACCCAAGTTTCGCACCAAGACTTGACCACTCAAGACAGAACCACCTTCCAGCACCTTGAGAGATCGTTTCAATTGTACATTTTGTTGTTGTTGGAATATCGTATGTTGAATGGGAGGCCAATGAGAATACAACACCTTGAATGGAGGATACTTGTTTTCTTCATATCTTGGTACTTCGTTAGGTGAGTGGCTGCCTTCAAAAAAGCACACCTTTTCAAGATGGAAAGGATCAAACTTGACTGATTTGCTTGGTCCATGTTGAGGAGAGGTAGGTGCTGATACCACTTGTCGAAGTGATGACTTGAGTTTACGGACTTGATTGTTGTTATTGATAGTCGTCGTTGCATTCTTCTTGTTATCAGTGTTGCTTTCCATTATGGGTTGACCTTGTCCGGAATCTTGTTGTAAACGTTGGAATAAAGTAGGATCCAATTTCACCGCCAAGGACCTTCTTTTGTGTAGTTCTTCCTTTTGAGCAGTAGCTGACATATTATCGTTTTCACCATCACTAGAAGAGGAGTCAGTCGAGAGTTCTTGAGTTTCTGTTGGTGTTGATAAGGACGATTCATGATTAGTAGATCTATTCAATACTACTTGACGTTTCCAACTAGAGTTTCCATATTTTGCATGTCGAGGGAAAATGGTAAACGACATTGTTATAAGAATGAGTACAAGAAGAAGAAGAAGGTAAAATAAAATAAAAAAAGAGGAAGAAGCACCAATTCGATGACCAGCACAAAAAGTAAAGTGTAGAAGAAGGAAGAGGATGGAAATCAAAAATTCTATCGATTGAAATCTTTTTGTAAGCCTATTTTCAAATCCCGATCCATCACCTATCCTTATCATGTCAATGCTTTTAAACAAAAAACAATTCAACAAACTTTATTTCCCCCAAAACCGTTTTTCACCATCGCGGATCTAAATAATCATCAACATGTATGTGTGTATTGTTAAAAAAAAAAGGAGTAACAACTACATTATCTAATATCTATCTAAGGATCCGAAGGGCAGATTTATTGGAGTAAAGTAGACGGTGTTGATAAGAATGAACTTGAAGCTTGATTTTCATTGGTTCCAGGCACCCCACCAAAGGGATTGCGACTAGGACTAATCGAGGATTGTTGAGGTGGTGGCGATTGTTGGTCCGTGTTGATCAAACCAGGAGAAGGGAATCCGAAGGCCTATCAATCGATCCATCGATAAATAAGATTAGTATTCTATAATTGGCAAAACATATCCATCGTGAGTATTTATTCTAAACCTTACCACATCAAATCCTGTTGTTGTCGAATTCCCCGCTTTGGCCATTTCTCCATTTTCCTGGGGTTTGATAGTATTTGCAAATCCCGTCCCACTATTTTGTCCAATGGAAGAGAGTTATGCAGTTTATATATATCAAAAGTATCATATTAATATAAAAAAAAAGTCAGTTGTCGCCATTTCAAAATTATCTGAAACACTATGATATGTAATAATAAAATGACATCTTTATGATGTGATGTATAGTTACTTACAGTGGAATTCGAAGTGAGCCTGTGTTGCCGAAGGTATCTATTCCATCACTAAAAAGATAAAAATAAAGTATTAGACAAGAGCTTTTTTTTTTGTTTTTTTGTTTTGTTTTATGATAAAGTTGTCGATTATACTTACTCCCTTGCACCCAACAAGGAGTTTAACTTGTCATAGCGTGGATCATTAGTTGTTTTGGCGGTCTACAAAAAAAAACCAACAGCAATCAAGTATTAGATAAGGGCGATTGATTTAAAGTTTATACCCCGATAGATATTCTTGTGATTGTGTTCAACTTACAAAAGGTCGAGACTGTCCAGCAGTAGAAGGTGAGGATGGCATAAACGGTTGTGAGATGCCAAATGGATGCTGATTGGTGGTCGTGTTGATATCGTTGTTGATTTCAGTTGTCGATTTGAATGCATCAAAAAGTGATGGAAGTGGTGTAGTGTTTTGTCCAAGGGAAAAGTTATTATTGGTTGATTGTTGAGATTCTGCAGATTCTTGTTGTTGTGCAAAAGATGTAAACACCTGACTACCCTGGGAAGATTGTTGACTGAATGGGTTTCTTGATCCAGTAGGCATAGAGGCTTGAAAAGGTGTAGTAGTAAATGGCGCCAAGAATCGTTGTTGTTGAGAAGGAGAAGGATTGTCAGAGAAGGCAGATTGTCCGAATGGTGATGGTGGATTGAATGTAGTTTGTACCTGTTGTTGTTGGATATTACCGAATGGACTAGGAGTACCTACCACGTGAGGGTTCTGGAATTGTGATTGCTGAAATGCCGATGGTTGTTGTTGTTGCTGTTGCAGGTAAGGGTTATTCACAGGCTGATATGTTACACCATTGACCATCGAGTTATCGAAGAATTGACTGTTACTATTTGTGTTCGACATTCCTGTAGTATCTTGTGTCCATGCGATTTGTAAAGGCTGTTGTTGCTGTTGTTGCTGATCATGAGTGCTGAAGAGTGCATCAAAGGTGGTATTATTGTTGGCCTGTTGCTCCTTTTCCTTGGCTTCTTGTTCACTGAGTTGTAATGCCTTGACCAAGTCAGCCTCTTCCCTATAAATAGTAATGTAGTTAGTATAAATAAACTCTAATGTATATTTTTACACATTGACATATTATATATATAGTATAATTCCCATCTTTTACTTACCCAAGTCTTCGTTTTCGTTCTTCTTCAGCTGCCTGTCTTTTACTTTCTTCCATTGCCTTTTTCAATTCATAGTCATCATCCCGAGTCTGAGCTTCTTGTTGATTGCCATTTCCAGTCATTTCACCCATATAATCACCAACACCTGCCATACGATCCCGCATCTGTTGTCGTTGTCGTCGTTCTTCTCGTAGTCGATTATCGTCTTGTAATAGATTGGCAATATCTTTGGCTTTCTGACGGACTAGGGTTCAAAAAAAAAAAAAAAAAAAAAAAAAAAAAAAAAAAAAAAAAGAGAGAGAGAGAGAGGGATGAGAGTCCATTCCAAGTTGATCTATTTCTATTATATATATATATATTACCATTTGCACCCACATCCTTGCCATTTTCTTCAATATGTTGGAATTCCTTGAGAGTCTTCACCACATAAACGTTTTCTTTAGCATACAAAACCACGTTTTCAGATCCTACATGTAGACAATAATCCAACAGTAACAATGCCTGTAAAAGAGAAGAATAAAGTTTAATTCAAACCCTTTTGCTCTATTGCCAAAAAAGTGAAGGTTTGTTGTGATCCTGCTGTTACCTTGAATACGTGCCGCCAGTTTTTGCCCTTGTCATTCAATCTTTTGTCAATCATATCCATCACTTCAATAAAGTCGTGCCTATTATCATTAACAAAGATGAATATCATTATATCCCCTACTCTATCGTTCACTTACTGGTTATATGTCAGTTGAGCGATTTCGTTCATCAGTGTCCCACTAGGTCCCCAGGAATCGTTCGAAGTAGCTTCTCGTACCTTGATTTGGACATCACTGAAACCTTTTGTGAAGTTTTTCCTACAATGAGTAATATTAGTTGGTGAATGAGTATTATCATACTAGTTACCTAGATACTTACAAACTACGAACCACACCTTTACCTGACATGAAATCAAACTATATATATAGTATAAACAAAAGAGTAAGTAGAAGATGGGAGTTTTTTGTTTTAAAAAGATGAATGTAAAAGAGGAAAGAGAGATGAAGCTTCTCCTTTGTCAATTTACTTTTCTATATATTTCAAATGCCGCCATCGCAGAGAGAAAAAACGTGCTGGATTTGAAATTCATGTACCCCTTTTTGCCCTCGTTTTGCATATTGGAATAGATTGCCAACATAAATCACCATTGACATTGGCAAGTTTCGGATCAAAAAACCAACTATGCTATGAATAGTAGTCAAGTGATACATAGATGATCCGCATATACTACACCAATATATAAATAGTCCCCCTCCAACACAACATGCTTTATTCAATCATTACAATCAGATAACTATAACTATAAACATACAAAAGGGATTCTATAAAAGTTAAAGGCAATATCCACCAAGTGTTTTCATTCTTCGGGTTCGTGATTTTCGGGAGCCTCGTCACTTGTTTCTTGATTTATCGTTTCAGTGGGTGTAGAATCACATTTGGTCAACTTCAATTCGGCCGCCTGGGTCTTGAGTTTTTCTAGTTCCGTTTCCAGTACCCTGATCTTGATTTCCCGTTGAGAGAGTGAGTTTTTCAAATCTTCATTTTCTTTACGTAATTCATGGTAAGCAGCTTGATACTATTTCCAAAGAAAAAAAAAAGAGGGGCAAGGAGGGAGAAAGGTCAATACGTATTCCAATTTTTTTGTAGTTTTAACTTACGTCCTTGTCGTTAGAGGCAATTGTAGTGTCCTTGGTTTCTTCTGGTTGAGCTGTTGGGTTGAATACCTTCTTTTCCTTGACCGTGAATCCTGCTTCGAGATCCATGGTGTTGGGGTTAGCATCCTTGCCTTGGAACCATTCATCTGCTGTCAAGGCGGGTTCGTCGCTGATTGCTGGAGGGAAAAGATCAGATTGAAAGGCATCGGACTATACATATAATAGATAGATTAAAGTGTTAGTCCTTATTTAGTTTTCCTTTTTTTTTTCCCTTCTTACCTTGCGAGGCACAGTGAAGGAAATGGGCTCGATCAAATTTGTTCCAACCTTGTAAGCCCTAGCCACTTCACATTCACTGACATTGATAGCACGTTTAGGCATAAAGGCCATACCTTTGTTAATTACAAAAGTTTAAAAGGTGAGTAAGAAAAAACAAAAGGTAGATTATCATATTTACCACGTTGAGGATCAATGGACTTGAATTCAGACAAGTGATAAAGTTCATCATTTTCATATTCATAGTAACGAATCATACCATCCCTATAAAACAAAAACAAAAAGGAAATTGTTAATTATGTAATGTAGCTTGTTTCCCCCCCCTCCCCCGTTGTACTTACCCTTTTCCAGCAAGATAAAGCATCTTTGTATCAATATCATAAAAGGGCATGATAACACCAGAGGAAGTATCCAAAAAGTCCGATTTGAGAGGTTTTTCCAAATTAGAGGTATCCCAGAGATTGAGCTGACGATCGCTCATACGAGAGAATCCAGTTGTCACCAAACGATCAGTGTCGCCAAGCCAAACCACACGTGATCCCTTGATACCTTGATGACCATTTCCTTCTTGAACGATCTTGTTGCTCCGGACATCAAAGATACGCAGACGCTTGTCCCGGCAAGTGGTGGCAATAAGTGATCCATTATAGTTCCAAGTAATTGATTGTATGATTTCCGTATGTCCAGTGATTTCTTGTTTCTCTTGACCTTTTTCAATATCCCAAAGTTTCACCGTTAGATCCATACTTGCTGAGGCCAATATGTTGTCCGCTACTGGATGGAAAAGCACCTGCCCTACTTTTCTATATCAGAATTAAAAAAAAAAAGGAGAGAGAGAGAAGAGACAATGATAAGTTGGTGGTACACACACACAAAAAAAAGTCTCCCCCCCCCTTTTTTTTTTTCACCTTTGATGTCCAGAGAGTTTGAGTACAGGTGCCACCTCTTCAAGGTTTTCGTCGTATTCTTCAGGGATATTCCAAATCATGACCTTACTATCTTCAGATCCAGAGGCTACCACATAATCATTGAATGGATTGAAGACTGTATCCAAAACTGGACCTGTGTGACCACGATAAAGAGGATAGTTTTCAGGGAGTTTGCCTAGGGTGGAATAAGCGCCCATGAGAGATAATGGTTAGTATTGGTTCATAACATCCCTTGTCAATCATACTTACCGACAGTTGATAAAGGGATGACAGCAAAAGCACCTCCGCCAGAGGATTGCCAGTTTACAGACAAAAAGAGCTAGTTCAAGAGAGATGAAGGAATCCATTAGTATCAAGTTTCTTTACCATTTCCTGTTTTCACCCCCCCCTCTCTTTTTTTTTTTTCTTCACCTACAGGATTAACATCTACCATGTTTGTGTCCCAAGCGTTGGCACTGACACGTAAATTGTCATAAGATGCTTCCCTTTTGGCACAAGTACCATAAACATGACGGTATTTGGAAGGACGGACAAAGCCGAATCGAGACATTCTATACAGATAAGAGAAGAAAGTTAGTAGATGGCAGCAACCTGATAAGCAACAACAACTTACGCAAAGTTTTTAAAAGTTCGGGCTACAGAAAGGAGATGGAGAAGAAAGAGGGTTTTTTTTTCTAAAAGTTGTGCCTTAAAAATGAAAATCAGGACGGAATTTGAATTTACCTGTTGGCCCTGCCTGCAGGATATCGCACGCCAAGACTATTAGATAGAATGAGACCAATATCATCTATTATATATTTGATGCATAACATTAACAAGAGTTGCTATAACAATAGGATGTGTTTATTATTACGATTGATTAAAAAAAAATATACAGTTCTATAACTATGAATGAATGGTGATGGTGATGGTGATGATGATGATTTGTATAAAAGGGGGGATATGTATAAAGAAGAAGAATAAAGAGGGTTTCATTCTAATCTAAGTATAACGCAATATCATTATCATAAAGGCTGTTTTTAAATAGGAGTAGTAGTAGAGGAAGAAGAAGAAGAAGAAGAAGAGGTTGATGTTGTTGTTGTGGATTTAAGAGGAGGGATATAACCAGCGCCTACCACCGGTTTGGCGCCACGTTCGACCACTTCAGTTTTGACAGGAATCTTGTTGCTGACGAGACGGAAGGCTTCCTTGGCAATTTCCTTGCGCATACCACTGATTTCAAAGATGATCCGATTGATAGGCACCCGGCACGCCCAATAGTCAAAAGTACCTTTACCTTTACCCATACGCACTTCGTTACCTTTGCTGGAGACAGGAATATCGGGAAAGACCCTCATCCACATACGTGAGCCCTTGACCGTCTTGATTTTGCGACGCAGTGTGTTGTGTACGGCGGTTAATTGTTGAGCTGTCAGTCGAGCACCTTCTTTAATCCGTAATCCATAATCACCAAATTCCACTGTAGTGCCTTTGACTGAGCCCCCGGTAGGTAGAGGAATTTTCCCTTTGTGTGCCTTGCGATACTTGGTACGTCGAGGTGAAAAGTTGGACGCATGACGGATAGACATTGTGAGTGCACCAGGTCGTTGTTGTTGAAGTAGGGAATGTGTCAGGGTGTTAGTCGAAGGCAAAAGCATCTTGTTGACAAGGCTCAAGCCAAGATTCATTGTCGTATTCCATACCCGGTTCTTGTACAAGTTAAACATGGTAAAGAAGTAGAAGAGAGAGAAAAGAATCAAAACAAAAAAAAAATCCCCTCTTCCCCTCCAACTCTCACCCTTCACTTTGGTTTTTAAATCCCGACATTTTTCACTCACTCAGTGGCTGAGTGGTCCATCCTTCTCCAGGATTCAGATCCCGCTTGCATGAAGCTTCTGATTTACCATTCTTCTGATTTTGTTGTTCTAAGGAACCAATATTTATTTACATCAGTAAATATACTATTCAATACAAGTAAATTACACCAGTTATAGGTTAATAAAACCCCCTCTCCTTCTCTCTCTTTCAAACCTTTCTCGAAAAATAAGGAGTGATTGATTTTGGAGGGAACAGGAATACTAGTCATCCGCCTTTTGCCCTTGCCATTCATTACGAAACATATGGTAGATACATAAGAAATGAATGAAAAACTTCATCTATAGGGATGACCCCCTTCTGTTCTGCTTCTCTCCTAAAAAAGTATAAACATGCTAGTTACCTCGGTCTCCTTTCATCAAAAGAGGTACGGTAACTGGATGAAAGGTGTTCCATGATTGCTATTATCAGTGTTCCTCATTCTCATTTTATCAAAGGGGCCTGAAAGTCGGTATTTCAATTTCTAACTCCGGTCGACTTTTTTCATGCAACATTCTCTTTGGCCCACACACCCATCGATCCCATCCTCATCAACTATGCAGTCTACATCAACTTCACCATTATTCAGATAGATAAGCATAAAAAGAAGAAAAGACAAGTTTTTACTTTTTGAGAAAAGGGGTCCCACCAGTAACAAGCATGAGGTAAAAACAATAGTGTGTTAAAAACCAAGTCTCTCCTTCTATTCAATGGATCAAATATGTTCATCTCAAAAGAAACCAAGAAAGTAGTTACTGTTTTCAGAGCTCATCTACATTTTAAAGGGAAACAAGACATAATCCTGGCGGTCGTTACTTTCCCTCAAATCCAAAAAAGGAAATCAGAAAAGGGGAAATCCTTTACAACAATCAATCTACTAGATTTATTTTATGGGGGGGGGGAAAGAAGGAGATGATATAAAAAAGGGGGCCCCATGATCATTTTAAGTTGTGGTGAGGAACATCACACTGCACAAGGTGGGTTGGTTTTGCCGTGTCACCACTTGTCATTCACGAGAATGATCCACCAGTATTCTCTATTTCAAAAAAAAAAAAAAAAAAAAACCTCACTTACGCCAACTTGATGATGGGTTTAAATCAGAAGTCCAAGAGTTACCCCCCTTTTTACACCCAGTGGAAGGGTATCCAACCAACTACTCGATGAGAAAAGGAAGGAGGTCCTTTGTCGTTCTCCCATGGGATTTGGCCGAGGCTTTTACTTTTTCCCCAATACATGAAACATCCGTGCTGCCTGCCAATATTTCAAATTCCGATATGTGACACGAGCGATGAATGGTCTTCCCTAATTGATACAAGTCTCTGTTGGACAAATTACCAATGTTTTTGCATTATGTCCGAGCGACAACCTTATTGATGCTATTGAAATGTAACCTATCTGTTTTTTATATCATAGATACAAGTTACCTTCTTTCTAATCAAACATCATCTAATAAATAACAATGTTATCCGTGTATCAAATCGTGAATACGCCTTCTGAAAGGATGGTTATGCAGGGGAATCCGAATTTATAGTTATATTGCCACGATTTGGTAACAGCTATGCTTTGTCAAGACGAATATGGGAGTGATCTGATGTTGATAGGCCAAGTGCGAGAGAGATCAACAGACAAGTGACACATTTCAGATGTCAGCTATATCAGATGACATGTCTCTTTTGGCAGCTGCAGACCCAGATATGGCCTAAAAAGAAGAAGAAAAAAGGAGAAGAAAAGGAGGGCAACACATTTAATTGTTTACAATGAAAGACAGTAGGAGGCCAATAGTTTGTTTAAAAAGTATTCTTTATTTATTGCAGTAAAGTTAAAAAAAGGGAATTATCGTAACAAAATGAGGGGATATGTAAGAGAATGAGTACAAGAGAAGAGATAAAAAGTGTGCAAGGGAATTAAGCTATTATGTAAATAGGTGATGAGGGGATGATTAAGAGGATGACACATCAGTAGGGTGAATCAAAGTAGATGTAGTTGAAGCACCCAGTTTGTCCCAACAAGTTGGATCCATTGGTGATGGTAATGAGAATGTTGGCAATCCAGTATAGAAACACATGTTAGAAGAGTGTGTTGGCATCATTGCTGTGAATGAGTAATTGTCCATGGATGATAAATCCCCACGATCATCTTCATCGTCCATAAAGCTTGATGTTCTTCTTGAATCAGTTGCAATTGAATAAGGCGATGATGTTAATTGAGGAGCAAGTGGTGTCATTGATGTGGTAGTAGTAGTAGTAGTGTTTTTGTCTTGTGGCTGGGATGGGGTTTGATGCTGTTGTTGATTCATCATTTGGTATTGATAAGGTTGATGGTGGTAACTTGGTTGAGAAGAAGATGAAGGATGCATAGGAATATCACAAGTGCCAATCATTTGTGGAGATACTAGTTTGCTCTCTTGTTGTCGCAAATTCAGTTGCATGATTAATTGTCGGTTTTCGTTTTGTAGTTGCAGTATTTGATATTGGTATCTGTCTTCTTTATTGACGCTTTGTCGTACCCAATCCAAGGCCTTTTCCACAATTTGTCCTTTGGAAGGTCGTCGATAGTTTTGAAGATTAGGAAGAGATTCAGCCAGTTGTTGGAATTTGCCATTCAAGTTTTCCCGCCTTGCACGTTCGATCGCATTGTGTTCTGCCCTTTTTTCAGCTTTGCTGACAGATGTTCTATAGAGAGTAAAAAAAAAAAAAAATGAGATAAAGTGTATTTTATTGTTAGTTTGATATTACCTTTTCATAAACATAGAAGAGGTAGAGGAGTTGGGTTGTTTGTCAAATAAGGCCAGGTCAGGGCCCATGAAGTTGGTTTCCAGATTCATTGAATCAGACATTGCAGAATGATAGTATATCATGTCGTTTGAGATGTCCATAAGTATCACTTTTTAAAAGATAAAGGTAATGTATAAAAAGTAGAATAAAAAAAAGTGAAAGTAAAAAAAAAAAAAAAAAAAAAAAAAAAAAAAAAAAAAAAAAGTGAAAGAGTAAAAAGTGAAAGAGAGAAAAAAAAGACCAAGAGCCCAAAATCCTTTTTTTACGTTTTCGATTTCAAATCCCGACGACACCCACTCCACCATTGTCCTAGGGCTTCCTTTTTTTATCTACCCTGTGATACATCAAAGGAGACCCCGTGATCATTTGCATTGACTTTTTCACTTGGGTGCCAAACGACGGTACGGATCGGAGTTACTTGATTTGTATTGGCCAGGTCTCTTCATGGGGGGGGGGGTACAAGTTCCATTGATTTGGGTTTCCAAACTATTTAAGAAGAAAAGTTTATTCGTTAACATGTCAATCGTTGCATTTATTTGACGCTAAGATCACAATGTGTATGTTTGTGTCTTCCCCTATCATTTTATACCATCTTCTTTCTCTGATCAATCAGTATAATCAAAAAGGCGGGTATTCAAAGCCCCCTTTTTTTGCATGATTTGGATTTCTCCATCATCAAAGCAACCTCCTCTTCGTCCCAAATTTTGAAATAACATAGGAGTTGGCGGGAAAACGATCTTGTTTACTATGGTTTATATAGTAAGTCAACATGAGGATTTTTTTTTTTGTACATGCTCTCAATGTTTACCCATCATCGTGGTTGGGGGATCGTTTCGGCGAAAAAAAAAAGTGGGGGGGGGAGAGAGGAAGTCAGGGCGGATCGAGAATCAAGGTAACAATCATTATGATGGGATAATGACAACTTGAATGCATAATAATGGTGAAAAAGAGATGATCCCTGCCTGTATTACATGGATCATCTACTGTTTCATGCATCTTATGGTTCTTACCATCAAAGTAAATAACCAGTACCTATCACAATGCAAATTATACCACTATCGAACATATAAAAAGGTCGTTTGTCAGTGTGTTTTGTTTTTCGACCATGCAATTATCGTGATGGTCGCTCAAAAGCAAATATTAAAACACCGAACAATGCTCTTCCCGTTTTGGACTGAAACTTTACGTATAACTCCGCTGAAAGTGTCATATTATCAAACCCATCCTGGGACGTAATAGGGAGGAATGAACAAAGAAATCGGGTGCCCCGATGAGAGAAGCCAATTTTACAATCAATATTCAGTAATTAAACACTAGGAATCCAGTGAATGCATGATCTAGAATCATTTGAACTGGGGACCCTGATGATTTTCATGCAAACGCACAGATCGCTTTTCTTTTTCTTCTTTTATTAGGCATCCGCTCTGGTCCGAGCGGAGATGGGAATATCGAAAAGTAGTATGTATAATCCGTAATACCATTGAGCTGGACAAAGATGAAGGTTTTCTTTGGCGTTCTCGAAAAAAAGAAAAAAAAACTCCACTTAAAATTGAAATACCGCTCTCATGCATTGGTCGCACATGGTCTATCGAAAAAGTACACACCAATCGACCCTTAAACACATTCGGAGATATTCTATGCGATAAGGGTAAGGTGGTACCAATTTCAAACCTCGATCCCTATCATGGTGGAAAATGAAAAGAAACTTCATCTACATATAATTTTGTTTTCATAGATCTAATAGTTGAGCCATGTGAATGATCACTTTCCGGGGTAAAAAGTTATACACCTTACTGTGAGAATGTTAGGTGACCTACGGGAGCTTAAATATATAAAAAATGAAAAAATCTGATCTTTACTCATCATCTTGAACCTTGATGGTATCTCAATGAACAGTATGTATAGATGGGGGTAACTGAATATAGCATCTGACAGGTCTATTAAAAGATGGAGGGTTGAGATAAGAGTTGGCTGGAGAAGAGGTATTCCTCGGTTCAGTAGATCAAAGAAACGACGGAAAGCGGAATTTGAATAATCCAGGGGCAAGGTGAGAAAAAAATAAAAGTGTTTTAAGACTTTTTTCCTTTTCTTTCTTCAACTTTTTATACATGAAATGACATCTTCTGGTGAACACACACGAATTCAACAATGGGCACTCGGTCACTTCTCTGAACATTCGTTTATCTACAAGCTCTTTTTTGGTCCTGATCCCAACAAAGTACGTCCCAAAGTATTGCTCATGTTTGGCTTCCTGTGTGTGGTGAACATTGTTATTTGGGTGGTGTCTGTTATTGTCTATAAGCCATATCCTTCCATGCTTGGCACTGGTGCTCTTGCTTACACCCTTGGTCTTCGTCATGCTGTGGATGCAGGTAAGATTACATACTAGTAATATATGAAAAAACAGTGTAATCTCTCAACTCTTTATCTTCTTTTTTTTTTTTGAATAATATACATAGATCATATCTCGGCTATCGACAATGTAACGCGGAAACTCTTGAATGATAACAAACACCCTGTCAGTGTTGGTCTTTTCTTCTCACTTGGACATTCCACCATTGTATTTATCGTCTCTGTCATTGTAGCGGCGACTGCCAATGCGGTAGCCAACGGTGTTGATCACTTTTCCGAAATTGGGGGAATCATCGGTGCATCCATCTCGATTGCATTCTTGGTGTTGATTGCAACACTGAACATCATTGTGCTTGTAGGGGTCCTTCGTACACTACGTCGCGTCAAACGGGAAGGGATTTATACTGAACTGGATATTGAAGATTACTTGAACAAGAGTGGTATTCTTGGTCGCTTCTTCCGCCCGGTATTCCGCTTTGTCGATGCTTCTTGGAAAATGTATCCTTTGGGTCTCTTGTTTGGTTTGGGATTCGACACATCTACTGAAATCACCTTGTTGGGTATTACTGCTATCCAGGGAGCACAAGGCATGAACATGTGGTTGATCATCTTATTACCACTTTTGTTTACTTCGGGTGAGAGGGCAAAAAGAAAAAGAAGAAAAGGTCTCAAGGAATATATTCTTTTTACTCATCCATCTTCTATTATAGGAATGTCATTGATTGATTCTTTGGATGGTATGCTCATGCTCTTCACCTATACTTGGGCTTACATCAACCCTGTACGCAAACTCTACTACAACCTTACCATCACGATGATCAGCGTGGTAGTGGCTGTTTTGGTGGCAATAATCGAATTCTTCTCATTGATTGGTGAACAATTACACTTGGAAAATGGATGGTGGAGCTTCTGGTACACCCTCAGCGACAGTTTTGAATGGATCGGGATCGTCATTGTTGGTGCATTTATTATGACCTGGGTTATTAGTGCCATTGTATACCGCTGGTTAGGTTATAAAGCTCTGGAACGGGAATTCGACTTGAAGGGGGCTAATGTGGATGTTGACAAGGTGGGCAGCAAAACTTTGGCTGTGATGGAACAAGGAAAAGAAGATGATACTTCTCCTGATAATGAATTAACTATTGAAGGTGTTCCACTGGACGAAAAATCAAGACCCTCTCCTTTGACTAATGATACTAAATAGGCTGGTCTAGTTATAGTGTTCCCTTCCCTTCCCCCCTCTCACTTTTACGTTTGTGATTAGTATAGATGACCATTTATTGTTTAATTATTACCTTTGTAGATACTTCCTTTGTATACTTTTACATATCATTAGTTAAATTTACCGTACATATACTTCTAATCAATAAAACATCATTTTTAAAAATCATGATTGTCATATGTCTGGGTTTTAAATGTAAATCCCGATCAATGCAAAAAAAAAAAAAAAAAAGTGTGTCTTCTCCACATCAAAGCAAGGCTATGTATTAAAAATACAATAGTACCACTATGGGTACTAAAAAAATAAAAGAATTTTATTCCAAATACAACTATACACTAAACTATAACTAGTCCGCCTTGAGTATTTTGGAAGCTTCATGGAGTTGTTTGGCAGCACGTTCAACAGTATGAACGACAAGTGCATCGTCAGCTTCGTCAGTAGCTTCGACAATGGCGGGGAAGTATTGTGAATCATAGCCTTGCCAGAGGGAGGGAGCATACACCACATGCTTATACCAGGGACGACTAGCAATACCTTCGGGATCAATAAAGCCACGTTCAAAGTAAGTTAAGCGCTTGTTGGCCTTGCTGACACGATTCCGTAAGACACTAGGCAAAGCATCATCCTTCACATCCTTGTATTCTTCCAAACGTTCTTGTAGGTGAGCCAGACGTTGTTCAAATCCACGGGTTCGTTTGCTGAGTTTTTCCGAAGCAGTGCGCAGGTTATCAAGTGTTTTCCCTGTGTACTCTTCGATACTGTCGACATAGTTGGAGAGTTCATCAGCATAGTCGTTGGGGCTGATAGGTAAGACACGGTCATCGGAAAGACGAACGAGGAGAGCGCTGACGATACGTGCCATGGTGGCGTGGTATTCAAATGTGGGATCCCCAAACTTTTCCATCCAATGGAAGCTGTCGTAATTGCTGTGATAGACGCCGTAATCACCTTCAAATCGAATATCCACACTGGCAATACCCACATGTTGTAAGAAGGATGTAAAGTCAGAGCCACTTCCAAGGGTGCCGACAGGGGGAATGTCGCTATTGGTAAGATTAGACCACGCATTGTAAACAGAGCCACCAGTACGAGGATCATTTACATTCTTGGTTACTTGATACAAGAGCTTTTTCAATGAAGGAGACGCTCTGGCGGCAAAGTGAGGTCCAGACACAGCAGTATCCATATTGATGTAAACAGTTCCTTCCTTGTTCAACCAGTCGCGGTTATCTTCCACCCATTCAGTAGAGCCAACTAGACCATATTCTTCAGCATCCCAAGAAGCTAATATAATCGTACGACGAGGACGCCAACCTGTTTTCAATAATTCGCCAAACACACGAGCAGTTTCGAGCTAAAGACGACAATAAAACATTTGTTAATCAATTGTTCAATTTCTATTCCATATTTTTTTTTTCTTACCAAGACGGCAGATCCAGAGGAAGGATCCACAGCTCCATATACCCAAGCATCTCGATGATTACCAAAGATTACTGCATGTTCCGGTTCTTCAGTTCCATTGATAACCCCAATAACGTTCCAAATCGGTGTAATCTTGTTTTCAATATGGTTGGTCAAAATCACGTCACCTTCGGTAGGACCAGAGTAATAATCCACTTGATCCAATCCACCTTTCCATTCAGCAGAAGCCTTGACACCACGGCCTTGAGTAGCCTTAAGTAGAGGTAAAGCATCTTTCCATGATAAAGGCAGAGAGGGAATATTCGTCAATGCAGGACTGTCTTCGGGATTAATGCGAGGAGCATCCTTAGTTGCAGCATAGCCTGGAGTAAGAGGATCGCCAGCAAGGAGTGGCAAGTACTGCACAGAACCTCTTTGCGCCGAGCTTTCAGAACGCCTAATCAAACATGTATATATATATATAAAGTAGTTAGTTTTCCTTTTCATACCTATTTGTTGATCTTTTTTTTTTTTTCTTACCATGGTCCTTCAGGATAGGATTTATTGAGTGAAAGGAAAGGCCATTGGTCCTTGTTCAATGGTCCATCATCAATAGGGTCGGAGTAAATAAGAGCACCAATACAGCCATAATTTTCAGCAGCACGCAATTTAAGACCACGTAAGGAATCACCATAACGTACAAGAGCAATAGTACCATTGAGAGTGATGCCTTGATCAACCAAATATTGAAAGTCTTCAAGGGTACCATAGTTTGCATATACCACTGGGCCAGTAACAGTACCATTCTTGGAATAGCCTAAATCAGAAAAAAAAAAAAAAAAAAAAAAAGAGTTGATATTAAATACAGTTCATCCTAATACGTTATTTTCTTTACCATGGAAAGTAGGTACCACATCAGGATCATGACTTGTTTCATCTTCATCAACAGGGTCTTCACGTAAAGAGGCTTCAAATTGCAAGTGCTTGGGACCAGATACCAAAGCCAGACGACGAGCAATAGGGTAGTTCAACAAGGGGTAGTAGGTCTCGATTTTGCTTTCAATGCCGAATTCAGTAAACTTGTCCAGAGTCCATTGAGCTTGACGTTCGTCGCTTGGAGTACCAGCCAAGTGAGCTTCAGAGGTATATTTTTTCAAAAAGTCGCGGGTGTTTTGTGCAGAAGGATGTTCGATCACAAATCTTTCAGCTGGACTGGATTGATGTTCTTTTGGAGCTACAGGCAAAAAAAAAAAAAAAAAAAGTAATGAGTACTGTATAAAATGACCCCTTTTTTTGAACAAGCAGTCTAGTGTGTATTTCTTTTATCTTCTTACCTTTGTTATCAGACTTTAACCAGCCAATAGTCAGAATAGTTACAATCACCAAAGTAAAGACAATGAGAATGGACGTGATAATGAGCTTGATTTTGTGTTGGCGACGTTTTTTTGCAGCACCAGCATCAGCTAATAAGGGAGCTTGTTCACCTTCAAGTTTACCATCAAGCCATAGTTGGAAGCGTTGCCACCAGTTTGATGAGGAAGTATCGGATGGCAAAGATATAGGTCCTGCCATTAAAAAAAGAAGAAGTTGAAAAGAAAGACGAAAAGATAGAAAAATTGAACTGCGTTTTAAAACTTATGCCTAAACTTAAAAATGGTAAGATGTCCTTTTTTAAGGAAAATCTCCGCTCCTGAGATTTAGCCGATCGCCCGGAGTGTAATTTTGCAATGGTGTGATTAAAGTACACTTTTATATAATCCTGTAGCGTGAGACCCGCTTATCTTTTGTCCAAGCTTCAGTCATGCAGTTCTTGACCAGGTCAATAAATTCAATCCCCGCTTGATTGCTACACGATTCCTTTTGACCTGTAACTTGCTAAATAAAGTCCAATGTTTAGTATAAAAATAGATAAAAAAAGTAATTTTATTAAGTAAAGTAGAGAAAAAAGTAAGGATGAGGAATGGCTAGACTAAACATAATAGATAAAAAAGGCATCATTCTGCCACCACAGTATAAGCACGGATCTTCATGATGAGACCATTGACTTCACCACGACTCTTGTTGACAGCCACATGAAATTCATCCGTCGTATTCCCGGATGCCATGGTTGCCGCAGCCAAGTATGTGAGATCTTGTTGAGTGAGATGAGTCCATTGTTGATATTGATGCTGCAAGTTGTCTTTGGCCAACACCAGCTGTTGGAAGCGAGCCGATCGATCCATCATATAAGAGTCCATGAGCTTGATTACCATTGCCATCAGGTCCTTGTGGTAGCGAGTCATATCACGGGCACGATCTTGTACCATAGCGAGTTGTTGTCGTAGTCCACCTGCTTCCCGAGTAAAACGGCGGTCGAGATGATCCAGTGAGCTGTGTAACACAATCCGTTGTCGTTCCCATTGTTCCTTCTTTGTTACTGCCATGTCCCGTTCGCGTGCCAACACTTGCTCTCGTCGCCGCAACGCCTCCAGTTGTTGTCTTGATCGCATAGCTTCGTCTTTCAATGTCTTGACCTGGGATTCCATCGATACCGACGATCGTTTCGTTTCATCCAATGTTTTTTGCTTGATCTCCAGGATCTGTGTCAGGCCTTCAATGTGGATTCGGTATTGTTGATTGGATTCTGTGTAGACCTTTGTTTGGATATCATGTTGGTATTTGGCATATCGAGTGTTTTCGAGCTAAAAGGAGCAAAAAAAAAAGTAAGAGTTAATGGTTAGTCAGCTATTCTATTAAACACTGCTCATTTTTTTGGGGGGAGGTATACTTACTTGAGTTTTAGTTGCAGAGAGTTCCTTGAGTACACGTTCCAGTTTATCTTGCAGTTGTTGGACAATATGATTGGTTGTGGAGATACTTGGTTGAGGTGCAGTCGAAGGTAAAGAGACAAGAAGTGGTTGTGTAAAGATTAAGCTATTACTGTGTGATAGAGATTCTCGTATTTGAAGCATGATTATTATTTGTGAAGAAGAGGAAGAAGTATGAATTAAGAATGAGTAAGATATAAGCAAATAGTGATAAAGGAGATACAAAAACCCCTTCCACAAAAAAGGGTGATCATTAACATAATACCGACATATAAGCTACATATAAAAAGAGAGGAGAAGAGGGATACAAATAAAAAGAGTATTGCACGTTCACCCCACAGGAGCAATAGGGGAAAAGGAAGACGTAGAGGAGAGTGGTGAAAAAAGAAAAGAAAAAAAAAAAAAAAGGAAGGGGGAAAGACAATGCCGAATTCAATTGCCGCCAAACTCTCATTGGTCAAATGTACTCAAGTGGACCCGAGACAGAACAAAAAAACCCCTTTCTTCCCAAACATCCCCTTTTTACTTTGACCTACTTGTAAATGCTTCTTTCGGAAACATGACCCCATTCTATTTATATTTATATATCTTTCGCATCAACCTATCATTGTCTTTCTCTTGATCAATCCTCGCCACTTGCCACTCTGACTCCTTTTTATTCCTTGATGGGCTTCTTACACTTGGTATCGCTTTTCCTATGACAGCAAACTCAGTATTCGCAGCCTTGATGTTGTTGCCGTCAACCAGTTGATAATCTAGGGTGACATTGGTGGAGACTTCTTGGAATAATGCTTTTGAAGGTAACAAGAAAAGGGAAAAAAAAAAAAAAAGGTTTTGAAAAGGTACTCATCCTCTTTTAGCTCACTTTGACGATAACATGACTTGTATATCAGCAGGATCACGGACAACATTACCTTCATCACAAGAAACAAACCCGGCCATTAACTGCTTACAATGAATGATATGGGCCACCACTTGACAATAGCGACAGTAGCAAACACATACATAAAAATGATACTGGTGTAATGAGCCCAATAATGCAACAATTGCTCTCCCACAACACCATACTCATAAACCCACTAGTGTATAGATTCCATCTGAAATTGCTTTTACTTTTAATGTAGCTTATTATTTTACTTGGTGTGTAATACTTTAAATAAAAACCATTTATATCTAATCATTATACTGTATACACAGATTTGTCCCAATTATATGCCTGTTGTTTCAATCATAAATAAGTAAAATAGGTGTCTTTATTAGTTTATCAAATAAGAGTGGGGGGAAGGGAAGGGGGTAATATCACTATATCTAAATCTATAGATCGTCATCTACTATGACTGAATCAAAACTAAAAGGCTGGAAGCCATATCCATCTGCCGCATAGAATTTGCCGTCAAACTCGACCCAATGTAACCGTAAGGTGTGTAGGAATGCTGACAAACCTTCCATCCCAATCAAGATGAAGCAGGTCAACGAAAACCACACAGCAAAGCCAATAAACAAACCTATCGTTCCACCAATCCCACTAAAGTTAAACCAGATCTTCAATGTCATATCCCATAATACACTTGATAATTCTAAGTTTATAAGAAATGATAAAAGATTAGTGTTAGTGTTAGTTTAAGGTAGGGAGGTGGGGATGTCATCTTACGAGCATGAGCCAGTGATAACGCCCAAAGACGGAGATAGGAGGCAGTGTTGGAGATACAGTTTAAGCAGAATTCAATGGTGTGGATCGTTTGATGGATCATTTCTTCGCCAAAGTCAAACTACAGAAAGAAGGAGAAAGAAAAAAAAAAGAAGAAGGTTGAGATGATGTTCATGCTGAATATTCATTTTGATACATACCTCTTCTTCTTCAGGATCATCGGCAGCACCAGTACCAGAGGGAGCGTGTACATTCAAAGCGTCTTCTTCGTCAGTGGCATGTTCATCATCAGCCACGGAAGCATATTGATGCATACTATGTTGTTTCTTCAGGTAGTAAGGCTTTCCAAACCACATCCAAGGGACACAGATCACAGCAATAAGCACCAAGAAAACTTGGACGACACCCTATATAAATGTAATCAAACATAAAAGGTTAACCAACATCCCTTCTTTTTTTTTTTTTTTTTTTTTTTTTTTTTTTTGTCATCCTTTAGTTACTTTACCTGTCCAGAGTACAATTGCTCACCCGGAATGATAGTGCCAGGAGACAAAAACATGTAGATCAGCATATTGAGTAGATTTGGAGGTTGACCACGTAAGAGTTCACCATCATCACCCCGAGCGTACCAGTCCACGCTCCATTTGTACATTATGCAAAACACCAGATAGCCAAAAATAGATTCCATAAACAAGATCTGTGGTACGAATTCCAGCCAAATAAACATCTTTTTGTTAAAGTGAAGATGATTGACTACATTGAGACAGATGGCGAAGGACATCTAAAAGGTAAAGATAGATTATTATAATGTGAGTATGTACAACCATGATCGCTTAATATATTTTTTTCATTGAAAATTACATGTATGACACCGAGGATGATAGCTTGTTTCATCTTGTAAGGATTGGTGAATAGTAAAAAGTTTTCCGCACCATGCCATGCCTATATTATAATGCCAAATCAGTATTGAATAATACTATTACCCAACATCATCATTATCTTTATGTTCTTACCGGATCAAGACCCATTGCATAAGTGTTTCCATTCGGTATGCCAACCACAGAATCAGTCGAGTTATAGTCCGTTGGCCAATCAAACCCAGATTTGAATGTTGAGAGTGACAGAGAGAATATATCGTTGTACATAAATCCAGTGAAGATAGAGAAGATAGCCATCATGAGCATCATATACCGACCACTAAAGAACATTTTGAAGATCTACCCATACATAACATGTTAGTCCATTATCCCGATCTTTTCTTTTTTTCTTTTTTCTTTCTGTTACCTCTCCATTGTTGGATTCCAGTTTCTTTTCATTGAGTACCATATATAGAGCAGCGAGTAACATCAATGCACCATGACCAATATCACCAAACATCACCGCAAATAAGAAGGGGAAGGAGATCAAAGTGAATATACCAGGATTAACTTCACGATATCTTGCAATACCATACGCATCAATGATTGCTTGGAATCCTTCAGTAAATTTGTTGGTCCGCTGGTAAGTTGGTGGTTTCATGTTGGTTCGGAATTCCGTTACAATTGCTGATAAACTGGTTCCAGATGCATCCTAATAACAAAAAATAAAATATAATAAAATAAAATAAAAAAAAGGTCAGTAAGATACAAATCATACACAGTAGACATTAACTTACAGTTGCTTCTTTCAGTGAGAGTCGGACCGATGGTATATCAAAAGTAGGGCACCAACCTTCAGCAATCAAGCACTTGCGGCCTGCATCGTAGCTAGCTAGATTCATCGTATGGTAGATCGCCTTTTCTTTACGCACCATAATTGTCCACGCATTGAGATTTTCAGAGATGGTGATCAATTCCGCCCGTCGAGTTTGATTGGTATTTGATAGCACCTATTAACAACAACAACAACAAAACATATACGTGAGACACAACTTTTTCATATATATTATTTCTACATACATTGTTTAAATCTTCTATTCTTGATGTCACCTCCAGTAGGGAATCCCGCCTGACATCTTCCGATTGATCAATGTCGTATAACGTCGCCCCCATACTTTCAGAGATTTTCCGGATCTTGTTGACAATTTCGTTACCATGGGCAAAGACAGCAAATACATTCTTGTCTATAGCGTCGTCGGTTCCAACATCCAGTATAGGTTCATCGATTTCAGTAGAATTCATATACAGGTTACCACGTAAAGACCGCCATAAGACCCGTTCAAATGTTTGCATACGTGACCGAGGGATCACACCTGTAACAACACCAATCGATAGTTGGCCAAGTTCAAAGTTCGCATATTCTTCGTCTTGTTCTAATAGAGGTACCACATCGTCAGTATCATTCAAATTACCAATCGTTGTCACCTCTTGTCGAACTTCAGCCTAAAAGAAGAAGAAAGAGGATCAGTAAACACTGTTTGTTAGATAATAAAGATATAAAGTCATAGAGACTTTACCTGATCAAAAAACAAGGCAGTTTCACGTAAAACATGTCGTAGTTCTGTTAGGTGGAGGTAGCGTTGTTGTAGAGATTCATATGAGGTGGTCATTTCGTTCAGTCGTACTTCGTGCTCCCGTAGCATTTCTTCCAGATTGTCTACTTCTTGAGTTGAGCGAGCACGTACAGCTGTATTGGTGACAGGGCGGAATGGAATGCTGTTACGTTTCATTTGTTGCTGAAAGTAGCCTATAGTCAGAAAAAGAAGAAGAAAAAGTAGGAAAGTGAGTGAGAGAATAGTATAGTATCAGTTTATATTCTACATACGGCATTGTCGTTCCATTTCGTCAAATCGTCGGATTTCATTAACAAATGATCGTTGGAAAGCGTTAACTTCAGGATTTAGCTAGTTTATAAAGGAAATAAAAAGCGGTTAGTTTTACAAGTTAGTTGGACCATATATCAAAGATGTTACTTACGTCTCGAAATTGGACTTTTCCAAGATCGCCAAGTTCAGCAATACAGGGTTGCGCTACTTCCATTGGAATATATATCTGTAAAAGAGACATTTCCTCCGAACGAAATAGTGCATTTGGAGCCATGTTGGATTTATAAAATTACAAGAGTGAGAGAGATGAAGAAAAGAAAAGGGAGAAAAAAAAAAAAAAGAATCGACCATGAAATTGAGCGGTGAATATTGAAATCCCGCCATTTAATGTAATTCGAAAAAGTGCATGGTTTTCAGGGCCACTTTTGAGTTCTCCTGCAGAAGCTGCTATGTGACAGTCTCTATTTTTTTACTTGGATGATGATGTGGCATATTTTATGTGTTGTTTTGGATCTGATGTGTTAGAAAGTGCATAGCTTTTTCAAAAGTATATAGGGGGCTGTTAAATATAAAGACAGATTCAAATTCCTACTGTCCTAGATGGGCCACAAAACCAAATATAGAAAGTCACGTGCTATTTTAAATCCCGACGTTGTGATTTATATAGAACCAAGCGATTTTATTATCAGAGAAGGGGATCTAGCTCAGATGGTAGAGCGCTCGCTTAGCATGTGAGAGGTACTGGGATCAATGCCCAGGTTCTCCAATTCTTTTACGTTTTGCCTCCCGATCGCGGAGTTTGAAGTTTGTTGATTGTCGGAGATAAAAAGTGATTTTCTCTGGAAAATTAGATATCAATCTGGAAATTTCTTTTTGTCTCTTTCTCCTTTCTCTTCTTTCTCTTCTTTCTCTCTCGATAAATCTTTTAACATCTAGATGCTTCGATATAACCAATTCAGCCATAGACTCCGATAATAGAATAGTATATATATATGTAGACTTCACTTTTAATAAAAACATTATTCTTCACCTGATATAAAAAAGGAATACTCGTCTTATAGTTCAAACGACACTGGTAGCTTGTGGCTAATTACGATATCTCAACGATGACCGACAACTTTCAAAACGTAGACTTGGCACAAACACTGCAAACATTGATGATCAGCACCAAGCTTTTGTTGGACGAAAGGAAGGAACGAGAAGCAGCGACTA
This sequence comes from Chlamydoabsidia padenii, assembly GCA_025330725.1. Lineage (NCBI taxonomy): Eukaryota > Fungi > Mucoromycota > Mucoromycetes > Mucorales > Cunninghamellaceae > Chlamydoabsidia > Chlamydoabsidia padenii. The sequence goes on from JAIWND010000012.1 coordinate 149,307, forward strand.
TGGTTAAGGTACCTCCTCCGCCTTGTTTTTCGGGCATTCGTAATGCAGTAATGGTTGACAGTTGGCTCCGTTCGGTGGAACGATATTTCGAATTCACTCGGTTGGCAAACGATAGACAGGTGGATTATGCGGTGACTTTACTCCGGGATGGTGCAGACGTATGGTGGCGACGAATGGAGACCAGAGGCGAAGATACGGTGGATTGGAATGACTTCAAAAAGCTACTACGCTCGGCTTTTAGACCTATCAACGCTCATGAAGAAGCTAGGGACCAACTGGCCAACTTACAACAAACTGGATCGGTACGTGAATATGTTAATGCCTTTCATGACGTGGAGCTGCTATTACCATCGGTGACGGACGACGAATTTAAGGATCGCTTCATTCGGGGATTGCAACCCATGGTGCGTGCGCATGTTATGAAAGAATTCCCAAAATCCAAGGACGCGGCGGAAATTTTGGCTCTCTCTTTCGAACAGTCCATGGCGATGGTGCAAGGCATGAATTATCTTACTCCCCTTCCTCCCCTTCGACCAAGCAATGGGTATGATGGACCTCAACCGATGGATCTGGATTACGCCACGACACGCCGACCTTACCAACCGCGCCAACCAAGACAGCAACAAGAAAGGAAACCGGTAAATAAGACAATTCGGTGCTTCGCGTGCGAAAAACAAGGACATGTTATCAAGGATTGTAAATGGTTGAAGGATTTAAAAGACAAGGCACGCTCAGATTAAAAGGTGAATCTGGGGCGTGCATGACAATTACAACTTCGAACTCACCTTCTACCCAGGCGGATACGATGGATACGATGGACTGTATCAAGAACAAGAAACACGAATGGGAATCGAACAAAAGCCTCGACGAAACTGGATTAATCGCGGATATGGTTGTGGACACGATGGACCGTGCCACTGATAGTAACAAAAAAGAAAATAATTGTGATGGGGAACATGACACAGAAGAGGAATTAATGGAAAATGAAGATAGTGAAATTATTTATCAATTAAATAAACGACAAACTAATTTACCCCTTTACCACATGCTGTGTAGTGACCATGACATAACGGCATTATTGGATACAGGAGCTTCTCATACTTATGTGCACCCAGATTTGGTGGTGGGATTGCCTTTGGAACCAGTGCGACGACAAACGGTGGAGGTAGCGAATGGCAAGAAAATGGTTATCAAGTATAAAGCACGGTTACGACTGAAGAAAGATACATGGTGCTGTACAGTTGATGCGTATGTGTTAGAAACAAGATTTGATCTGATCCTCGGAATGGACTGGTTTAGACAAGAAAATCCTGTTCCTGAATGGCAATACGATGTGTGGAAACTGGTGGACACTCATGGGCGGACGGTGTTATTGACACCTATGCAAGATCGACAGCTTTACTACAAGAATCTGGATTACATCATGACCGAAAAACAACTGGACCGAAGCTTGACCAACAACCAGATTGACAACTGCTGGTGTTTAACACTAACGACAGATGGTGGTAATGGTCCGACAGATTCCATAATTGAGCCTCTCCTTCAAGAATATAGTGATGTGTTTACAGACAAAATACCTGGTTTACCTCCGGATCGTGGTGTGGCCCATCTAATCGACACTGGTGATGCGCAACCGGTTCATCGGACACCTTACAAGATGTCTCCTCGGGAGTTAAAAGAACTGAAACGACAATTGGATGAACTCCTGGAATTACGACTGATACGGCCAAGTGTATCGCCTTGGGGTGCACCTGTGCTGTTTGTACGAAAGAAGGATGGGTCCCTCCGTATGTGTATCGACTACCGAGCTCTCAACCAAGTAACTCGACGCAATAAACACCCGTTACCCAGAATCGACGAATGTTTGGAGCAACTCTCTGGCGCCCGGTACTTCTCTAGTATTGACCTTAAAAGTGGGTATCACCAAGTACGAATACATGAGGACGATATACCTAAGACGGCGTTTACGACTCGATACGGATCTTTCGAATTTGTGGTTTTACCTTTTGGGCTCACCAATGCTCCCCCTACCTTTCAACGATTGATGAACAACATATTGGAAGATGCTCTGGATCAATATGCTCTGGTTTACTTGGACGACATACTTATTTACAGCAAAACGAAGGAAGAACATTTACGACATGTGCAACTGGTGCTCGATAAATTACGTAAGGCCAGATTATATGCTAATATGAAAAAATGTACATTTCTACGGGATACCGTTACTTTTGTTGGATTTAAGGTATCAGCAGCTGGTATTCGCCCTTCGGATGACAAGTTAAAGGTGATCCAAGACTGGCCGGTGCCTAACAACGTGCAAGAGGTGCGTCAATTCCTTGGGTTGGCTTCTCATTATCGACGATTTGTTAAAGATTTCTCTTCAGTGGCTTCTCCATTATCGGACTTGACTAAAGGTGTTGGACCCAAACGGCGTGGAATAACTTGGACCCCTGACTGTCAAAAAGCTTTCGACCAATTAAAGAACGCGTTGATAACAAGTCCGGTGTTGATGATGCCTCGTGATGACTCTTCTTTTGTAATCGACACAGATGCTTCGGATTATGGAATTGGTGCTGTACTACAACAATACGACGATGACGGCAAACTACACCCAGTGGCATTCGAGTCGAAGAAACTATCAGCAGCAGAAACTAAGTACCCGGTGCAAGAACGCGAATTGTTGGCAATCCTTCATGCTTTACGAACCTGGCGATGTTTTGTGGATGGCAGACCTTTTGTGGTGCGCACGGACCATAACCCGCTTAAGTATTTACGAACTCAGATGACGCCCACTCCAAGATTGACGAGGTGGATGAACGAAATCGAATTGTACGACCCTACTATTGAATACAAACCTGGATCTCAACATGTGGTACCTGATGCTCTTTCTCGTGTGGTGGCAAGATACGACTCTTCTGGTGATAACTCTACTGTGGATATGCAACCTGACTTATTGTATGCAATGGACGATAAACAAGTGGCTCCTCAACTCAATCATCCGTCTGATTGGCCAGTTTACTATCTCTGCGATCAAGAAACAGTACCTAGCGATGCCAAGGATAATCTCAACAAGCACAAACAGGATTACGTGGTGGAAGACGGTATAGTTATGAAAAAAGTAAAAACAGATGAACAGATTAAGCTCGTGCCTTTTATTACCTATTCAGATCGTGCCAACTGGTTGCAAAAGTACCACGACGATCTTGGTCATCTTGGTGCCGCTACGGTATTGTCTCATCTCAAATCAAGAATGTACTGGCAATCCATGGAAACTGATGTAATGAACTGGCTCAAGCAATGCCGGGAATGTCAAATCAACGGCCCTCAGCAACGATCAAGACATGGTGCTCCGATGAAACCCCTGCCGGTTCCTGCTCCTTTCTCTCGGTGGCATCTGGATTTTATTGGTGAACTCCCTCAGACAGCAAAAGGCAACAAGTGGTTACTGGTGGCAGTCGATTACTCTACTAACTGGCCGATTCTTCGTGCCTTACCCGAAGCTACTGGCGCGAACATTGCCAAGTTTATCTATGAAGAAATCACTCTGCGATTCGGCTGTCCCGACGAAATCTTGACTGACCGTGGTGCAAACTTTATGTCCAAGATTATGGCAAACTATGTATCTCTCATGAAAACCCATCACTCGTGTACTTCGGCTTTTCACCCTCGGACTAATGGCAAGGTAGAACGTCTCAATGGTATTATCAAATCTATGTTGCGCAAATATGTACAAGGTAATATATACGAATGGGATAAATACTTACCCCGGGTAGAGTGGTCTTGTAGAACACGATATCACAGAACGACAAAAACAAGCCCTTTCTATTTGGTTTATGGTGTACACCCTCGACAACCTCCGGACGAATTTTGGCCAAATTTAATTCCTGAACGACAGCAAGACGAAACAACGATGGACGAGCTGGTAAATGCCTCGACACCTCGACTACTGAAACTTCAACACAGGCGACAACAGGCGAAGGAACTTATGGAAAAGGAACAGGCAGCAGACAAGCAACGCTGGGACGATCAGGTTAAATCACAACGGTTCGAAATAGGCGATTTTGTTTTAGTACGACACGAGAATCCTCTTGGTCTGGAACCTCGTTGGTTTGGTCCCTACAAGATAGACAGACGAAACCTCGACAATGACATTTACTCACTCAAGGCATTGGACGGCGGCAAACCCTACAACTCTTGGGTACACACAGATAGACTCAAATTGGCTATTCCCAAGGATACGATAGAATCTTCCTGGTATCACCCTGCTCACACTCGTGCTTTATTTCCTCAACCTGGTGATTTGACGGCTACAAGAATCGTGGTCGATTCTTCTCCCCGTGGGGAATGATGTCGGAGATAAAAAGTGATTTTCTCTGGAAAATTAGATATCAATCTGGAAATTTCTTTTTGTCTCTTTCTCCTTTCTCTTCTTTCTCTTCTTTCTCTCTCGATAAATCTTTTAACATCTAGATGCTTCGATATAACCAATTCAGCCATAGACTCCGATAATAGAATAGTATATATATATGTAGACTTCACTTTTAATAAAAACATTATTCTTCACCTGATATAAAAAAGGAATACTCGTCTTATAGTTCAAACGACATCTGATGTGTTACGGCTAAATGTGTATGGATTTAGGTAACGTGGGTGTTTTTGTGTTTTTGTGTTTTTATATGAGTGTTGTAGATATGTTATTATCTTTAGATAATGTAAATTTGCGTTTATAGAGTCCAAATAGGAAATTCAGGAACCAGTCAAAGTGTGCTTGGTTCGGAGGTTAAATTGATTTTCTTTTCTCTCTTGTAGAGATGGATTGATTCAAGTAGATCGTTTGAGTTTAAAAGTAGTGAGTACCAGAATATTTGTGGTTAATATTCAACCTTTGAAGTAAAATAATAAAATAAAATAAAGTCAAGACTTATAGCCTGAAGTAATAAAATAAAGGACTTCTATATCAATGATAGAGTCAAAAACAAATCAATTTTCTATATAGATGATAGAAACAAGGTAAAATAAGACAGTAGTTTTGGTGGATCAAGGTCCTTTGTACTGAATTTTATATAAAAGGGTTGAGTAAATAATATATATTATACTTATGAACTTATAAACTAAAGAAAAAAATAAAAAATTGTGAAAAAGAAAAGTGGGGTATTTATACTAGTTTGAAGGCAGTAACGTGATGACAAGTGTAAGGGGCGAGAATATGGTGCATATGTGTGGCGTGTAAGGGGGAGACACTTGTAAGGGGAGCGAGAAAATATTACAATTAAGACTATTCCAATGCCCAACCCAAGGTCGAACTAATCCCAAAGATGGCATTGAGAAACTGATCCATAGCGGAGTCCAAAATTTGCTAAGGTCTTGTCTCAACACTGGTAGATATTGGAGTATTTTAGGTTCAGATAGTAGGTCTTGTATGCTTAAAAGAGTAGTGAGCATCAGAATCTTCTGGGTAAGATTCAATTTTTTGAATGTTGTCAAAAAAGTTTATGCAAGAGGGATCCCAATTTGGAGATCGGGATTTGAAAATTCGTTCCTGTACCAAAGTAAGATCACAAAAGACAGAAATTACACTTGAAAAGTAACTGTATATAAGATAGATGGCTATAGGAATGTCTTTTGATATTGTACTAAAGTTTTTAATTGATAGAGAAACTTTTTAAAACTGAGAAGATAGAAGGATGCATGACAGTGACTAAAATTCCTGCGGCGGGGTTTGGATCTTTGTCCTTTTTTATTTTGGTAATGAAGCTGATAACTGCATTCACGTAAAATGTCTGATTACATATGTTATCAGTTGACAGTATCTTTTGGGGGAAAACAAGTGTATTCCGCAGAATCATTCGATTTACAAGAAGAAAAAAAAAAAAGAAAGCTCGGGGCTGTAAATGAGAAACAGTAATCAGTCTGTCATTTTTTTTTTTTTTTTTTTTGGTTCCACTTTATTCGGTCGTTCGAATCCAGGGAACAAGCTTTGCCTGAAATTCAAAATGGCATACACCATCTACGCGCTCTAAAAGTCCCTTGTAATACTTTTACTCCATACTATTTTTATGCTGAAACCTATAACCTTTTTTTTTCTCTCTCTCTTTTCTATTTGCACTAATCATATTTGCCAGACCACTGAAAAAAAAAAAAGAGAGAGAGATTGATCTTTTAGGAAGTTGATTTTAAAACTGTTATTACGGCGCTGATCATAAACAAATAAAACATAATAGATGATGCCAAAAAAGCGCCCAAGTCGTTTATTTATGCATCAACAATTTAAAATGCCGACATCACCCGGGCACTCTTGTCATTGGGACCTATTAATAGACGGCAACAAAGATATAAAAGAGAGCACATACTCTATCAACTTTCTCTAAACCAACACTATAACTAAATACTGACATTATGAGTAAGTACATTGTTCTGGATTGTGTATCAATGGGGTGCGTTTGAATTGATCTTACTTCTTCTTCTTCATAGCTCACAATAACGACGGCATTATCAAATACGGGTAAGCCAAAAAGGATAAAGTCAGCAACAGTTTGATGGTTTTTCTTTTTTTTCTAGTGATGAAATCGAGCTCAAGCATGTTGCCACTGGTCGATATATTGGCACAGATGCTAATCAATATCAATCTGGCAGTAAACAGCAAAACGTGTTTGCAACCGAATCTTCATCTACCAAGTGGGTCGTATTGCCACCCGAAGGTTCGGGCGAAGAAAAAGGATATGAAGTTGGATGGGAGGACGAGGTGCTTCTTCAACCTTTGGATTTCCCCGACCAGCGCCTACATTCAAGTTCCGACGCAGTGAGTCAAATCACTGGACAACAAGAAGTATCCTGCTATGACGGTTCTGATAAGAATGATATTTGGAAAGTGATTCAAGAAGACGAAGACGAAGGTGATGATGTAAGTTTGTTTAAATAGTGAATAGACTGAATGGGAAATTGATTACTTTGTGCATATAGTTCTGGCGAGTAGGTCAACGCTTTTATCTCCAACATAGTACAACCAAAAAATTCTTGTAAGTGATGGTTTCCATTATGGTCAATATAATAGGCTAACCTTCTGTTTTTCTTTTTTACTTGTAGGCACTCTCATGAAATCCGCTACTTGAATGAAACAAATGAAGTAACAGCCTTTGAACGGGATGAAAACAGCGTATTCATTGTTTAAAAAGTTAATGCTTCAAAATAAATTGAAATCCCGAATTTGAATTTTTCCTTTTTTTCTTTCGTCTTCTTCATCTTTATTTTTATTTTTATCTCTCTTCCTTCTCCCACCACTCATTAACATTACGAATGACTGTCAATACGATATCCATAGACTCTGAAAAAGCAACTATTGAAGTCAGAATCGGCTACAACCAACAAGATAATTATTCACCCAAATCGACCACAGCAACACCAGCATCAGCACCCGCGATTGTAATAGCTCATCCTTATGGTCCTCTGGGTGGAAATATGTATAACAATGTTGTCGTTGCCTTGCAAAAGTCACTTATGAATAAAGGATACATCACCGCCAGCTTTAACTTTAGGTAATTAAAACTAAAAAAAAAAAAAAAAAAAAAAAAAGAGACTACATGGTCTTCATTTACAAGACAAACTAATGCCTTCAAACCTTTATGTTATAGAGGAAGTGGAAACTCAACTGGAAGGACAAGTTGGACTGGTATACCTGAACAAAAGGACTATAAGGCTGTGGTGGACTATCTTCTAAAACAAAATGATGGACATAAAGACCTCCCAACTGTCTCTCATCTATTGGTTTGTGTAAGTACAAAAAAGAGAAGAACCCCCCCCTCCCAAGGTGGCACGATCCTGTCGTCATCCCCTCAGTTTTGTGAAACTAACACTTGATATCCTCATATCCGTATTGTATAGGGCTATTCTTATGGAAGCATGATTGCTGCTAGTATTCGGGAAAACAGGGTGCCAACATCCTACCTTTTGATCAGTTACCCTCTACGAGTCGCTTGGGCCTTGTCACTAACCAAGATGTCATACTTTAGGTCACAGGTGAATCAATTACTAACAGCTTCACCAACTATCATTGAAACAAACGAATCTCAGCAACAATCATCACCATTAGTACTACTTATATTTGGGGATCAGGATCAATTCACCTCAATAAATGCCTATCGCTCTTGGGTCAAGACAATTACTTCCAACACAGCAAAAAGTATTATTGTAGAAGGTGTGGACCACTTTTGGGCGGACAAGGAGAATCAACTATTAGATCATATGTATTCTTGGCTATCAACAATACCATCATTATCTTCAACTCAATAAAATCCGATGGTTTCTTTTGTCTCAAACGACACTCTCCTCTCTTAAAGATTAGATCACACCTTCAGGTAAGAGTTTGATTGATGATGTCCCAACTCCTCATTACCTTTTTATTTTTATTTTTATTTTTTTTAATAGGACAAGGATATGTAGGTAGGCTCATTTACGGGAAACTGTATAACACACTTGACGGAACCCTATGAATCTAATTCTATACTTTACTCTTTTTGTTTATAGTTATGATCTTGTCTCCAATTTTTGCATATCGATGAAGAAGAACAAGGTTGTACAGAATATTGCATGATCAAGACCAATGGGGCAACTTGGTGGGATGCTCTGAAGAATAGCTGCTAATATAGATATCATTAGTTATAGATTTGCCCCTCCCCTTCTCCCTTCTTTGTCTTTTATAATAAAATCCTTCTTATACCATATTGATCACATTCGGTCTGGTCAATTCCTTTTCCCCTGAATTTCTCATAGGGTACATTCAGTGGTGGCTTTTTCTTTTTTATTCTTTGGCTCGGCGTCACAAACTCAGAAAATTTTTTTAGGTATTTTGGCTCACTGAAGTTTCGATCCTTCTTTTTCTTTTCCTTCTCTTTTTTTCATCCGACATATTCACCATGTAAGTAGAACACACCAAACTCTACCATGTTTTTACGAAGGATATCATATAGTTGATAAACATAACATACGACGCTTATGTAATATCGCCTGTTTGGGGGGGGGTGTGGATTTGGAAAATAAAATGGAATCATGGATATGGCATATTTGACTAAACTTGCTTTTCTTTTCTTTTTAATATGATACTTATAGGGTCAATTTGCGCATCCAAAAACGTTTGGCCGCTTCCGTTCTCAAGTGTGGTCAACGCAAGATCTGGCTCGATCCTAACGAAGTCAACGAAATCTCTAACGCCAACTCTCGTAAGTGAATGCAACCTACAATACTTTATTTGCTTATAGATTGCAATCACCTTTAACTGACATGATTTGTGTTTTTTTTTTTTTTTATGATTCTAGGTGCTAACGTCCGCAAGTTGGTCAAGGATGGTTTGGTCATTCGCAAGCCTGAAATTGGTGTCTCTCGTTTCCGTGTCCGTGAACGTCATGCCGCCAAGCGCCTCGGTCGTCACATGGGTCATGGTAAGCGCAAGGGTACTGCCAATGCTCGTATGTCTCGTCAAGTCCTCTGGATGCGTCGTATGCGTGTCCTCCGTCGTCTTCTCCGCAAGTACAGAGAAGCTGGCAAGATCGACAAGCACTTGTACCACTCTCTCTACTTGAAGTCCAAGGGTAACGGATTCAAGAACAAGCGTGTCCTCATGGAATATATTCACAAGGCCAAGGCTGAACAAATCCGTACCAAGGGTCTTGCTGAACAAGCTGCTGCTCTCCGTGCCAAGAACAAGGCTATGCGTGAACGTAGAAAGCAACGTTCTGAAGAAAAGGTCGCTGAACAACAATAGGTTTAGTTTATTTAATCTAGTGTAATAGTGATACTTACTTCCCCCTTCCCATGTTTGTTTTATTTGTTTACTAATTCAATAAACATAATGATTAATTCATTCACTTTACTATTGTCTTTGATGTAGATCTAGTGATAATGCTGTGATCGCTACTTGTTTTGCCTTGGAAAAATGCTTAATAGGGATTTTTAAGATCCCGCCCCATTCCATAAATTCACATCGACCTTTTTTTTTTTTTTTTTTTTTTTTTTTTTTTTTTTTTTATCGTCTCTTCTTTACATTCAATCTTTTTTATTCATACATTCTTCTTTTACCAAAAAGAGGAAACTGCATAGAAGAACATTCTACATCAAGAAGAATGCAACAGTCTTCTATCACAAACGTTGCACCACCACCACCACCACCACCACCACCTCATTTATGTGATAATGGAGAAAGCCCTGCAACACCAAAACCTTCTCGATTGGAACAGTTACCACACAAAACATCAACAAAATGGTATAGCCCTTTACGACTATCTTCAAAACGCAACTCTCAACAGTATTATGGCCACAAACAAAGCACCACTGCCGTTTCACCATACTCGAATAGCAAAGGAAAAGATTCTTTATGTAAGCATCCTTCAAGTATGGACAACTCTTTACTTTATATTAATCACATTCACTTTATTCCTTCACTTGTAGCTCCGGCACCTTCTTTATCAACCGACCTACCTGACAATGGATACAACAGAACGGACGATATTAAACGATCAAGAAGTTTTGCTTACGGCTCTATGCCTACCACCATTACCAACAGCATCACCTCTACCACCATTACTCCGACAATAACTAATTTCAGCATATATCCGGCTTTATTATCACGTGTGGCCTATGAATTCCAACAAAACATGATACTAACAGATCACTTCAAGAATGGAATCGAATACAAGAACTCTTTTACTGGTCAAGAAGCAATAGTAAGTTATAGAAAAGAAATCAGTCAGGATAGAAATATAATGTATCCAAAAATGCTCAGCTTTTGTTTTATTTATACACAAACCATCTATTATTTAGGATCATCTTGCTCGGATCATATCCACCAATGATCGCTTCCTGGCTCTTGTTATTGGTCGTGCTTTAGGCTCTCAGCGATTCTTTCATGATGTTGGTTACGAAAATCGGTTAATGGACTCGGCCGAAGAGCTGTATCAACTTGAAAAGGAACCCAGCTTTGCTAACAACAATAATAACAACAATGCAGGATTATCAACTCACCATCACAACGACGAATATCTTTTACAACAATGCGACAGTCCCACCACTACTTTATCTCCTGGTGGAACAACAGCAAGCAATAGTAGCAGCGTGAATGAACTTTATACCTCACAACCTAACAACCTGACTCGATTGGATCAGCATACAGTATCTTTTCCTAATGGAATCATCACTAGTCTTACCTATTGTTATTCTCCTACCTGCCACGATACCTCTCCTTGCTACAGTTACACTTGCCCGAAACGACGATCCATCAAGGTAATGAAAATATAACAACAGAACTTGTCTAATACTTTTTTTTTTCTTTTTCTTTTATCGTATAGCGTCCTGTGATTACTGGTCATCATCACCATCAACTCCATCCTCAAGACCCTTCACTCTGGGCTGATTTGATACCTGAACCTGAATACAACACAATACCACCTAAAGAACGTAAACGGCAAGAAGGGATATATGAATTGATATACACGGAAACAAACTATGTCAAAGATCTCGAATATTTGGAAGAGGTAAACTGTGTTTATGAATCCTACATGTCAACATGATCACTAATGTATCTATTAACAATTTTTATAGATGTGGGTCCAACCTTTGATTCAATCAGACATAATACCCGAATCCAGGCGTTCTATCTTTGTTGACACTGTCTTCTCCAACATCTCCTCTATTTATACCATCAATGTACGCCTAATGACAGCTTTATTGGATCGACAAAAGGAACAACTCGTGGTTCATGCAATTGGTGATATTATGCTGGACTTTGTGGTGGACTTTGAACCTTATATCAAGTATGGCGCCAGACAACATGAAGCTAAATATGCGCTGGATCACGAACGGTACATCAATCCTGGATTTGATTGGTTTATCACTGAAACAGAGCGCCACCCTAGGTCTCACAAGCTCGAACTGAATGGGTACCTGACTAAACCAACAACTAGACTTGGCAAGTACCTCTTACTTTTGCAGGAAATTCTGAAAAGAACACCTGAAGGCCATCCTGATTGCGATGATATTCCAAAAGCCATTGCTATCATCAAACAATTCCTGGTTCGGGTGAACACTCAAGCTGGTCGAACAAAAAACAGATTTGATTTGGAAAAAATTCACGAGAATCTGGTATTTAAAAACAAGGCTGATTCAATGGTAATGTATATATGTACAAAAGGATGGAGAATGGAATCTGTATTGATACTGATGATTTTTTTTTTCTAAATAACAGGATTTGGGATTGTTAAAGGAATCACGGACAATCATAAAACAAGGCGTGCTGCGGAAAACACCCAACAGTGAATCAACGGAATATCAAATTATCTTATTGGATCATTACCTGGTGGTGGCAAAAGTCAAGGTGGTCCGTGGGGGTGCATTGAAATATATCATACAAAAAAGACCTATGGCTTTGGATCTTTTGACAGTCTTTGTACCAAAAGAACCCAAGGAATACTTCTCCAACAACTACACTTCCAGCAGCTCACAATACCACTCTGTCATATCAAACGTTACAAGCTCCAGTAACAACAACAACAACACAAGTGAACCCAACAAAGCAGCAAACCGACATAGTTTATCGAATGCACTAGGCCAATTTCCACAGAAACGTACCAGCTCCATTCTACCGTACGTCAATATCAACAACACGAGCTCCCCAATGATGTTGCGCCCGTTCAACGACCTATCTTACTACCATGTATTGCAGCAAAATACCAATGGAAACAACAAACCTAGCTCGTTCAGTATAACTCCAGCCACGATCATACATGAACGCGAACGAAAAGTTGGATATCCTATTGTGTTTGACTATCTGGGACGCCGAAGCGACAATGATATCTTGATATTATATGCCACATCAGATGCCACACGTAAACCATGGGTGGAGAAGATCATCAAACAACAAAAGGAACGAAATAAACGAAATAAACCAATGTTTGAACTTGTCACTGCGGTGGAACCGGGGAATTTTGGGCTATCCATTCGAATCAACCATATTATAACTTTTAGTAAGTTATTTACCACCTCTATATTATCAGCTTACTAACATCATTACCTTTCTTTTGATCATGACAGATAATGGGCAACAATATATCTTGGCAACAGATGACGGCGTTTATGTCGGGCATACTTCAGGCAAAAAGAAACCTCACAAGATTCTCAGCATCCCAAAAGTAACTCAAATACAGGTGGTGGAATCTGCGCAGATACTTCTCGTATTATCAGACCGTACTTTATGGGAATATGGTTTGGATGTTGTCAACGGTAAACCAGAAACACAGCCTTTGGGAAATCGCGTGCAGTCGCATGTACCTTTTTTTTATGTCGGTCAATCCTTACAACGTACTTTGGTTTGTGTGCCTCGTGTCTCCACTCTTAAATCAATCATCACCACATTTGAACCTATTGTCACTGGATTGGTGGGTAATGATACAGTGACGAACAGCGGTGACAACAATAATGGGACTGATGCATCGAATAATTCTGTTAACAATAACAACAATATCGGTATTGATGCCATATCCTCTCGACTCTCTATGGAATACCAACGGAGGAAATCAATGGGCTTACTAGATCGAATGGGAATGCTACGTGGATCTCATCAACAATCGAATCTGCATTTGAAACGACTCAAAGAGTTTTATGTCCCTTCCGAAGTATGGGCTATTGAACTCTCTCCAAGTAAAATGTTGGTCACAACTTCTCGGGGTATGATTCTGGTGGACATCAAAACGGATAAACCTCAACGTAAGTGAAAAAGAATGGGACAGAAAAAAAAAGTAGTTTATTGATTCATCTTTTATTGTTATAGAGCTCCTCGATCCGGCTGATAAAAACCTAACCTTTGTCACTGATCGCGAACGAGAAGAGGCTTCTCATATTGGACAACCTATCAAACACATGGCCATATTTCGAACTCCTCGCGGTGATCACTTTGTTTGTTATGATGGTAAGGAACAAGCACCATGAACATGATAGTTACTAACCCCTTTATATATTATCATGTTAGAATATGGATTCTATATTGATGGCAAAGGGAATCGACTTTACTCGAACTTTTTGGTGGAATGGGAAGGTAGCCCAGAAGCATTTGCGTATCAGTATCCCTATGTTATTGCCTTTGAACCATCGTTTATCGAAATACGACACATCGTTACGGTAAGGAAAAAAAGAAAAAAAAAAAGACTTCTTGACTAACACTTGATGATCTTATTATATAGGGCGAATTAGAACAAGTTATACGTGGTTCTCATATACGATGCTTAAATAATGGACATAGAACTGAAAAGCCTTTGATCTTTGGTGTCATGTCTGATGAGAAACGTCAACAATCGTCCATCTTCCAGCTCCAACTTACCAACAAGAATGCTGCACCATCTGATTTCGCCTCTACTTCCCAACAGTCAACGTCAATCCGGCACACATGATTATACTAATCAATGATACATAATGCCCTTATGTCACATATACACTCCCCATATTTGTAGCTTATATCTATTGCTTTAACCCTTATCTTTAATGTTTTTAATCTCTATTATCATCTTTCTTACTGTATCTACTACTTTTAACTACTACTCCCTTCTTTGTATATCTACTATTGTTATCTATATTATCCATCTTTTTAATAAACGTAAATGATTTGTGATACCATCTGCATGTTGTATTAAAAAAAAAAAAAGGATTGTCTTCTTAAGAGCTGGGTAACAACATACTGTATTGCATGATCTGACAAAACATAAATCCCGACTCCGACTGCCATCATTTTACAATCACCGTGATGATTTTTTTATGAAAGTAGAAGTCTACTTTGTAGACCACCTATAACTTCAGAGTGGGCATACCGGACTAAGAAATTCATGCAAAATTGAGTTTACAGTTTAAACCCCGACTATGCTACTACGACACACGTCCCTTTGGACCATGTATTCTTATACTGTAGTTCATAAGATATTGTCCGTAGTCAACCCCCACCACCACATTCCATCCCCTTCCAAATATATCAATCAAATAACAAATAACAAAAGTAAAGCGATTTTATTTCTTATCAAACAAACAATCAATTAATTAATCTATAATTCTATAATTGAGATTTTTTGTCTAGTAATGTTTTAGCATTGGCTGCACTACAGAGATCATGTATCAATTCCAAATGAGGCAAATCCAACCCCTTTGCTTTTCCACGTCGAAGAGGAGTTCCTAGAATGACTTCGACTTCCATTGGTTGTTTTCGTTCCAGATCGAGTTGCCTACAAAAAAAAAAAAAAAATCAAGATAAAGTTAATATAGAGCCAAGTCAAACAGATTCACTTACATTGAAGGTTTATAATTAAGTGCAGTCGCTTCGGTTCGACCAATCATCGCGTCCATTTGTTCTTGTACATCAAAGTCGTATCCCATTGCATTGGCCGAGATAATGACTTCCTTCATGACACTTCGGACACTATCCAAAGCTTGTTTATTTGCTAATACTTCAGAAGTATTCATACCTGTGATAGCACACACTGGTGAGAAGGCGGCGTTCCTAAATAACCAAAGAAGAAGGTATATTGTTAGTCATGGAGAATCTAGTGTTTTTTAATTGGGCTTGTTTCAAGTGTGTGTGTGTGTGTGTTTTTTTTTTGCTTTACCAAAATAACTTTTGCCATCGAACTCGTTCAACGTCATCCACAGGAGTAGTATGCACATCACCTTTTTGTAAGAGATCAATAAAGACTTTCTTCTGTTCCGTATTGTCTACTTTTGAAGGTAGATAATTCCCCACCACCAAATTTTCAGAGCCGACCATGCTGATATGACCAGGACTGACCTGAGAAGTGCCAATATATGCCACAATAGATATAATTGGATTATCAGGAAAATGTTCGACAATAGGTTCCTCCACACCTAACAATAAAAATAAAAAAAAAAAGGAGGAGGGGTGTGAGCGAATGAATCCATTGATAAAGTATGACATGTGTATGTTTTTACCTAGACCGTTTTGAATGAGGACAATGGTGGTTTTACCAGGAGTGACAGCCGGACCAATGATATCAGCTACATTGTATATTTCAGGTAAGGCTTTCATAGTGACCAAGATATAATCAAAAGGAGTGTCACCATTAGCTTGAGCCGCTTCAGATACCGTGCGCACAACTAAGACAGAAGAAGGAAGAGTTGTTGATTAGTATTGAAGATTCCCCCCCCCCTTTATTGGGTTTCTTTTTCTTTTCTTTTCCCTTTACCTTGATGAGGTTTGAAGACTTCAGTACCAAACTTCTTGGAGTCAATGAAGAGACCTTGTTCATGGACAATGTTATAGTTGGAACGACATACCGTTGTCACTTTAGAAGATTTTGAGAGTCGCCAACTATAGATAGCACCAATGGCACCCGTACCAACTAAATTGTTAAAAAAAAAAAAGAAAAAGTAAATTGATCCAATGAGTCTGTTTGTTGATTTAGGATAGATAAATATAAAAAGAGAGAGAGAGAGAGAGAGAGAAAGACGAGATTAATAAACTTACCGGTAAGAATATGAGGTGGAGACGACATTGTGGAAATTGAATAAAAGCGAGAAGAGAAAGAAAAGGCCCTTTGAGATTGACTAAATTCGATTTTTAAATATCCGACAGATTTCCTGCCAGCACGTAGAAAAGATGTACCCCTGAAAATCATTCCCCACGGTAAGAGCCTTTCTTTAATTATGACGTATTCAAGTTATTGTTTGAAGAAAGAAGAAAAAAAAAAAAGATGGTGTAAAGAATATCAAGCCTATTAAAGAGTGAGGGGGAGAGGGACGCAGCTTTCTCACGTTATCTTGTTGACACATTTTTGTTTGTAATGACAACTCCGTTTTCCCGGAGAACCGAATTACACCAAATCTGTCTTTTAAAAAAAATACAACCACCCCAAAGACTTTATTTTTACTATGTAATAGATAACTACCAAGGTATCAAACAGCTACTATACAGAAGAGGTTTCCCCTTGATTACTATTAAATTGATTAACAACTATATTTTCTAATCTAATGTATTCCGCCAAAAGGTCCGTATAATGAGATGTGACTGAGAGATCAGGCTGACAAATCAATTGGAGCTGATCATTTTGTTGCTGGCATTCTTTGATCATGTCGTCAAATGTAGTTGTTGTATTCGAGATTGTTCCATATTTTGCCAATAGAGCACCACCCAAAGAAGCACTATTGGATCCTTCTTTTTGTTTGTAGATAGGGACACCAAATACGTTGGAAAGGACTTGCAATAAAGTATGATTCGCCGAAGCACCACCAGTAGCCAGTATACGCTGTAAACCACCATTGTTACCCGCCATCATCCGTTCTAGTCGTGTCCTCATGGATAAAAACTGTGATTCGATCATGCATCTGATATTCACACCTGCCACCGAAATGTTATTATTGTTGTTGATAGTAAAGTCGCCATCTAGTAATTTGCCTTGATCAAACCGGTAGATTCCTTTTGCAAATGGGATGATTTCTTGCATCCAATAGTAGAATCCCATATAGCGTGATGTCAAAGGTGTCTGACCCAATAAGTTGCCAAATATTTCCCAACTGCCTTGTGCATAAATGTCCCTAAAGTGCTGTCGAGTAAGAGAGCCATTCTATTTTGAGGGAGGGGGATGAGTATATGTTATAAAAATAAAAAAAGTTTGATTTGATCATTCCCTACCTTGTAACACAGCATACCCATATAAGCCGAGCTGTCAGTTGGATGAGCCATCAAATGAGATTCCGTGGTTGGTTCAGCTTGTTTGAGAGACACCAAAAGAGTATCCGATGTTCCGAGTGAGACAACACAATCACCAAGTTGAAGGTTCATTGACACCAGTGTAGCCGAGTTGTCACCAGTAAAAGGCATAACTTGACATTCTATAAATGGAAAGCATTGTGGTTAATATTATCCAACCAATCGGGGCTTTTTTTTTATTACATTATACAATACCTGGATTAAACCCGTATCGTTTCACATAGTAAGAGCTGATTGGTGCTAAAGGAGTCGCTTCCACAGGTTGTAAACTAAGCTTATGTCGCAAATCAGGGCCACCACACTTTTCAACGAGTGAATCAATCCATTGATGTGATCGAATATCCATCATATTTGTACCAGAAGCTTCAGCTGCATCCATGGGTCCAAGTGTGCCTAAAAGTAAAGTTGCCATAAAGGAACTGACCAATGTAATCCATTTTGTTTCATCATATTGTTGTTTGTTGTTTTGATAAATCTATTGACCAAAAAAAAAAAAAAAAAAGATGTTGATTCCTTCATGTTGTTGTTGCTACTATTTACCTTTGCAATTTGATTTCCAGTGAATCGTTCATACGCCTTTGATCCAGTTAGTCGAGCCAGTGCTTCGGGACCACCCACTGACGCTTCAAGTTCACGGCATTGTTTCGAAGTGCTAGAGTCTTGCCAAATAGGAGACTGGTCGATGGAGAAGGCATGGTCAAGTTGGTCCTTTAAAGTCCTTGTTGAATCCAGTTGTTGTAGTTGTTGCGTACCTTGTTCTGACCAATACACACTACCATGTTGCTTCAAAGTAGGAGGGAGGAAGGGGAAAGTAGTTGTTAGAAGGAATGTTATAACGACGAGGGAAGAAGAGTATTTACCTGTCCAGCACCAGATATAGCCACGATATTAGATATATAGGAAGTTTCAGCCAAACGATTCAACAGCATGTCCATGGCTTCCACCCACATTAAGGTAGGAGAAGTGACAACGTCGTTCCCGTGAGAGATAGTGCCATTTTGAGTGTTGTAATGAGGTAGATCGCGACCAAAGTTCACAGCATCTTCAAACACAATAGTGTGCGTCTGATCAATCAGGGTGCATTTGAGTTGCTGTGTAGATAAGTCCAAACCGAGGTAATACTTCATGGTGGAACGGTATCACAAAAAAAAGTGAGTGAGAGAGAGAGAGAGAGAGAGAGAGAGAGAGAGGAAGAAAGAAAACTAAAATGCACGACCTTTTTCTATTTGAAAACGCCGGAAGCGGGATTTGAATTACGCTATATAAAATCCGCAATGTGAGTGATTCTTTTGTTTCTTTCCTTCTCAATCAATACTTCTTTAATCCTTGAACCCGTCATAACAATGGGTGTTTCTGGCTTGTGGGATATCTTGTCTCCAGCAGAAAAGAAATACTCGTTGGAAGAACTTGCTTTGGATCGTATCACTCGTCATAATAAACAACTACGCATTGCGATTGATTATTCCATTTGGAAGATTCAAGCACAATCAACTCTAGGTGGCAAGTAAGTAAAGAATTCATATAGTCAATAGCAGTACTAACCCTTTATTCTAGGAATGCTGGTCTTCGTACTTTATTCTATAGATGTTGTCGCCTACATGCTCTCGGTATTCGTCCTGTCTTTGTATTCGATGGAGAACAGCGCCCGGCCTACAAACGCAACAAAGTAATCAACACAAGTCTCTGTGACACTGTGGAACATCATCTCTTTATGGCTATGCTAAAGTTATTTCGATTTGCTACTTGGCAGGCAACTGGTGAAGCCGAAGCGGAATGTGCGGTGCTCCAACGACTAGGTTATGTAGATCTTGTCTTTACAACAGATGTGGATGTGTTTTTATTTGGTGGACAACGAGTGGCTCGCAGTTGGCCAGGTACAGATTACGAACCTATCGCATGTATTGATATTGATTGGATTCAACAAATGACCTCCTTGGATCGCAGTGATATGATCTTCATGGCTCTTCTCAGTGGCTCCGACTATGGCTCTGGCATCAATCAAATTGGTATTCAAGTATCTCATGCACTGGCTAAACTCAAGTCTCATCGGCCAATTTTGGATACCTATCAAGCAACACTGGAAAACAATAATAATGTCAATTTAAAGCCATTATTGCATGATCTGATGGAAGACTTGCAGCATGAATTAAACACCAACCAATCAGGTCACCTGCGACGTCGACAACACAAGCTGGATTTAAAGACTTTGATTGATTATGACCAATTCACAAGGTTGGCCATGGACTGGATTCGACCAAATACTGCTATTATGGATACCAGCAACATGGAAGCAGCTCGAATGATGGATCGCTTACTAAATGATCTAGATGTGACCCCTGAATACACCTCACTGGCTTGCTTTTGTCAAACTCAATTCGATTGGTCCAAGGCGATAACGATCGACAAATTTGCAAGGAAACTATACCCTGGTTATATGCTTCAGCGGATTATCTCTCAAGCTCGGGCGACATCTTTATCAACAACAAAAACAGCAAACATCAGCACTCACCGAAAACGACATCACCCATACTTTGACAAACATTATCGCAACAGGGATCTCTTTTATACGAACGACATACGACCTGATGATTTGCAACATATACATATGATGAAGGACGTCCGAAAGAACAAACAAGATATTCGATTACAGAAACTATCTAGGTGTCGTGTAGAATGGCAACCTCACACATTGGAAACATTCTTATCTACGGTGAAAATGGAACTTTTGGACGATGTGGGGACGGACGATGATTGTTGTACACAGGCAGTTATGGACAGTCAAGCAAGTGACTTTGATTCTCAAGTAATGGACAAGGCAAATGATCAAGAGCATAACGATGATGATGATGATGACGACGACTGTATAGATATTACCACGACATGCTATTCTTCAGCATCACCACCTTTGGCATCTAAACCTCCTCCTCCATTGATCAACTCTGCACCACCACCTCTGGCATTTAAAGAACCTCCTCCACTGATCGAATCTACACCATCAACTACAACAAAAGGATTTTGGATGAATGAATACTGTGATGTCAAAAAGTGTTGTCGCCAATGGGTCGGATCAAACTTGATACAAAAGGTGTACCCTAAAATGATGGACGCCTTTACAACAGCCACCAAGAAAAAAGCTAGATCGACAAAGGCAACTCTGGATGGAAATCAGAAAAGTCTGGATGTCTTTTTTACAAGAACAAATACCACTTCTTCGATTAACCTCTCCTCCACACTTGATACCAGGGCCGAATATCATCAACCTCCAACAAAGCAGCAACAGCTTGGGCCACAACTGATTTTACCAAGTCGACGAAGATAGATATATAGATTTATTAGTATATCCATAGTATAGTCAATTATAAAATGCATTGAAATAAATCTACCTTTTATAAATTATGCCTTGATAAATTTGAAATCCCGATATCTGACACTTTACCAAATCGCCCCTCGAATGGCTGGATCCACTTTCTTCCTACAAGTTTTATCATTGTAAGTGTTGAACGACGAACCATCCACATCGACAAAAGCAAAAAAAAGGATAAAGAACATGGATATATGATATCGATCGAATAGAATATAATGGATGGATGGATGGATGGATGGACGAAAAAGAGGGAATACGATTTACCGAATTGGGAACAACAGGATAAAAAAGAATGCCAAATCAACTCATTCCCCCTCTTCTTCTTCTTTTTTTTTTTTTGGACTCAACCATAGATGTCTGCTCACGAAGAAAAGCCTGCTCAAGTCAAACCAGCTCAAACCAATGCTGAAAAGAAGGCTCGTAAGGCCATTTTGAACAATGGATTGAAGCCTGTGCAAGGTATTAACCGTGTCACCTTCACTCGCGCTGGTGGTATTGTATTTGCCATTGCCACTCCTGACGTCTACAAGAGCGTCAACTCTGATACCTTTATCGTGTTTGGTGAAATGCAAATGGAAGATATGCGTGCCCGTGCTCAAGAAGCTGCTGCTCAACAATTGGCTGCCGAAGCCGAAGCCAAGGGTGAAGAAGAATCTGCTCCTGCCGCCCAACAAGAAGAAGAAGATGATACCGAAGAAATCGATGCTGGTGATATTGAAGAAAAGGATATTGAATTGGTTGTCTCTCAAGCTAATGTATCCCGCAACAAGGCCATCAAGGCTTTGAAGAACAATGACAAGGATATTGTCAATGCTATCATGGTAAATGAGGGGAAAAAAAAAGAAGGGGTCACTTATGGTAACGGGATGAACTAACTGGTTGTTTTGCATGATTTATAGGAACTCACCATGTAAAGACGTGCTTTGAATTGATCACCCTTTGATGTAGTTTACTTTTTTTTTTTTTTTTTGATCCCCCCTCCATTTTTAATCAAAATAAAAACAATAAAAATGAATTTGTATCAAACAAACATTGGCTTTGTATAATGATAGTGATAATAATATCTTTTGTAGTTTACTCTTGTATTATGTAAGTCAATCACCTGCGCTTAACCAAATTGACATTCCGACATTCATGCAAATTTGCACATCCCAACCCTACCGATAAGTGAGTCTAAAAAAAAACATACGTGGTGGTTTTGGTCTTTGTAGTTGAAACCATACATCTCTTGTTTTCTCCTCCCTTTGTTATTGTGCAGGTTGTAATCTACGAGTGAACAATCTTATTGACCTGACCAAGTTTCTCAAGTCAGAGGACTACTTCAAAGACCACCAAGTAGCGTTTATTCAGGTTTTTATAGAATGAACTTTGTTGATAGCATCCCTTTCTTGTTGTGTACTAAAATACTCTTTTTTATCGATCCATTGTGGGGTCGTATTTGAAACACCGCCATCTTCGTCCTCCAACGAGCGGGATTTGATTGCATGACACAAGTGTGAGTCAATTACTTTTTTAAAAGCGGGACAGTCGTCCTTTTTTTCGAAAATCTCTCTCTCTCTTTCCACTCTTTCATTTTTATGACAGAATGCTGAAAAAACTGTTACTCCATCCACACAAGCTTCCTTCTAAACGGATACTATTGAACTATCGACAGTTCTCTGTAATATCTGCAGACAACATCACAAAGGTAATAAACTGGTAATTAAGTGTATTAATATCTGACAACTCTTACTTTTCTTAAAGGGACAACAGATAACAGAAAAAAACGAAGATGTCCGGGTAATAATAAAAGAAGAAGAAGAAGCACTGATGGTATCAAATATGTAGGATTAAATATAAAGTTATCTTGTGGTTTATAGGAATTACTAGTCAACCTTATGGATACGGCACCAAGTAAACGCGAACTACAACAATTCTTGAAGCGATATGTACCTCAACAACAATCACCCTCTATCAACGATCTTGGACTTGGTTATGATAGCACCAAGAACACGATATCACCTAAAGATTACGTGTCTGATTTACTGGCACCCTCTTATACCAGCCAGATTGCTTTAACCAAAGTACAAGGACCTTTTGCTAAAGGTGAATGGCAAGCAGTTGGCAAAACACTCTTCAAACTTCAAAAACTGGGACTGACTTCTATTGTGGTGGCGGACAACTTGACATGGGGAACTGAAAAGGCATACTCTTCCTTAAAAGACCGGGGACTAATGATGGTACGTGAAAGTATGGCGCTGGTGGAGGCGATTGAAAGAGCCGGAGGCCGTGCTCAACTCATCTATGGTGGACTATTGGAACACAATACTGGTGGTTCTTTGGATGTCAACTTGGATTTTATACACTCAGCACTATTCAATCAACAAATACCTATCATTGTTCCTATTACATCACCAACAGAACAACAACAACAACCGATTGATGCAAATGATGTGATGATTGCCTTGACGGAAAAACTCGTCAATAACAAGAAAAGTGCCATCGATACTCGACTTTCTACTCCATCCAAAATTGTCGTCATCAACCACGAAGGCGGTATCCCTAATCATGAACACCGCGGCAATTCAGCACACAGTCTGATCAACGTACAAGAAGAATATGGTGCTATTGTCGATGCATTCAAGACCCAACCTTCATGGCAATCGACTTACCCAAGCGCCCTCTCCAACCTAAGTATGATTCGATCTTGTTTGGCCGAATTACCACCTACCACATCATCAGCTGTTATTGTACCGACGTCCTCTTTACCTTCAGCACTGATCGCCAACTTGGTCACCGACAAACCTTTGTATTCGTCCTCTCTTCCTATCAATAACATTCAACGTGTCAATCAGATGCGCACCACAGTACTTCGACATGGCATCAAGATTCAAAACTATACAAGACTGGACGACTTGGATTTACCTCGACTGACCGAGCTTTTGGAAGCTAGTTTCCAAAAGAAACTGGATACAGATAGCTACTATGATCGTTTGAAACCTATCTTGGCAGGTGCTATTATTGCTGGTGATTACGAAGGTGCGGTGCTGATGACGGATGAAAGCAAGAACAAGGCGGGTCCTATTTACTATCTCGACAAGTTTGCCATTGCTCCCACTAGTCAAGGAATTGGATTAACTGATATCTTATGGAAACGGATGTGTGATACTTACCCGGAACTCTTATGGAGAAGTCGAAAGGATAATGGGGTTAATAAATGGTAAGAAAAGGAAAAGAAGAAGAGGTTAAAGGGGGGAGGGGGAGGAAAACTAATTAATCAATCAACCAACTTGTAATGTATGTTTTTAGGTACTTTGAACGATCTAATGGTTATTTACGACTCTCTGATACAAACTGGGTACTGTTTTGGCATGGATCGAATGGATGTCATCAATTAGATGCTTATGCCGATATTGCAAAAGGAATTCCTGCCTCTTTTGTATAGACTTTGTAGTTATAGACCCCCATATCCATATTCCCATATATTGTATTCTTTTTGATCTTGTCATGTGCTGTTTTAATAAATAAATAAATAAATAAAACTATCCATCTGTCTGTCTTTGCGGGGTCATATAATGGGGTAATGGGAAAAAGATGAACCAGATTGATTGGTCAACGAAATCTCATAACAATGCAAAAGAGCCGATCCTAATCAAATTAACCAATAGGTTACCCAGCCTTCAATTACATCACTATTAATCACTGCTTGCATACTTGCATATCAAAGAAAGAAAGAAAAAGGACCGTTTTAAATCCCGCTATTCCAAATGACTTGTGATTGGCTCATACATTATTGCTGACTGGCGCATTTATCAATCTCACAGGCGGGATTTTGCCTTACTAACCCGTTTTTCATAAATTCCTTTTTTTTTTTTTTTTCTTCCCCACTTTTTTTTTTTCTTCTTCTTCATTCTTTCTCTCCTCTCCAAATAACACAATGGCTTCTCGTCTTCAACAAGTATCTGGTCACCTTACTGCCTCCACTACCTCTTCCAATAAGATTGGTGTCAAGTCCCCTGAAGACGTTGTGATCGTTTCTGCTTTGCGTTCTGCCATTACTCGTGCTCGCAAGGGTGGATTTAAGGATTCCCTTCCTGAAGGTAAATAGAAGAACAAAAAAAAAAAAAAAAAAAAAAAAACTTGTCATACTTATCTTGTTAACTTGATAATGAATTAGAAATGTTGTCTGGTGTCTTCAAGGGTCTTCTCGAACAAACCAAGATCGATCCTGCTTTGGTGAATGATATCACTGTAGGTACTGTCTTGGCCCAAGGTGGTGGTGCTACTAATGCTCGTATGGCCGCTCTCCATGCCGGTTTCCCTGAATCCACTGCTATTAGCACTGTGAACCGTCAATGCTCTTCTGGTCTTCAAGCCGTTGTTCAAATTGCCACTGCTATCCAAACTGGTTTGATCGAAGTGGGTGTGGGTGCTGGTTTCGAATCCATGACCAAGAATTACGGTGCAGGTTCCATGGCTCCTACTTCTGAAAAAATCGCTGATAGCTGTCAATCAGCTGCTGACTGTCTTATTCCCATGGGGTAAGTCATTGTTTGTGAATTTGTCAAATAGGACACTAACCTTCCTTTTTATCATTTTGATAGTCTTACTTCTGAAAACGTGGCTGCCGATTTCAAGATCTCTCGTGCTAAACAAGATGAATTTGCTGCTGCTTCTCACACCAAGGCCATTGAAGCTCAAAAGAATGGTTGGTTTAAGGAAGAAATCGTCCCCATCAAGGTCACTGTGGAAGACAAGGATGGAAAGGAAACTACTGTGGTGATTGATAAGGATGATGGCGTTCGTCCTGGTACCACTGCTGAAAAGCTTGCCAAGCTTCGCCCTGCCTTTGATGAACAAGGTTCCACCACTGCTGGTAATGCTTCTCAAGTCTCTGATGGTGCTGCCGCTGTTTTGTTGATGAAGCGCAAGGTAAGGAAATGATTACTTTGGTTGTTTTTATAATCTGTTACTTATTTTTTTTTTGATGCGGGGGGGGGGTATCATGATCATTTTAGACTGCTGAAAAGCTTGGTTTACCTATCATTGGCAAGTACATCACTTCTGCTGTGGTTGGTGTGCCTCCTCGTATCATGGGTGTTGGTCCTGCTTATGCTATCCCTGTTGCCCTCGAAAAGGCTGGTATCTCCGTCAACGATGTCGATCTTTACGAAATCAACGAAGCTTTTGCTTCTCAAGCCCTCTTCTCTGTAGACCAGCTTAACATTCCTTATGAAAAAGGTAAATGGGATGCTAACCTGTTGATAACATTTGACTCATCCCTTCTCTCTCTTTCTCTCTCTCTCTTATGTATATAGTTAACGTCAATGGTGGTGCTATTGCTTTGGGTCATCCTTTGGGTGTCACCGGTGCTCGCCAAATCGCTACCTTGATGTCTGCTTTGAAACGTCAAAACAAGAAGGTTGGTGTCACCAGCATGTGTATCGGTACTGGAATGGGAATGGCCGCCGTCTTTGAACGCGAATAGATAATAGTTGCTTAGTTTAATGTAGACATACCCTCTCATGTGTATATATTATGGTCTCATAGTAATAATAAAAAACTGTTGATCTTTTTTTTGTTTTATACTTTTAATAAATTGTCTTTGCTTTCTTGTATAATGTTATAACAGATGATCTGTTGGTGTGCAGGTGCATGATATTTCCAACCCCACTGTGTAACTAACCTGTCTTTTTTTTTTTTTTCTGTGGGAGCTTAAACCCCCAATTCCTTGTTTGCTAATGTGTCTGTCTTAACATTTCATATCAGTTTAGGTGCAGACAGTATAAGACAACAATCTATCTATCACCTATCTTTTTTGTTGAGGGAGGAACGCACAAGTGATTTTAGGTGATGGGGTTTGAACGGGAATTGCTAGGCGCGCGGATATTCGGGGGTTGAAAATGAAGTTTCCTTCCGTCTTGAACAATCTTCGTCGCAAAGGAAAGTAAAAGTTATCGCAAGCTCGGACAGACTGACACAAGGGGTTTAGTACTTGGCTTTTGCGGTAAAGTATGTTGGAAATATGTCATAGTATCCACATCGCCACTTTAATCATTAGCATCCGTTCACAATTGGAGCGAGTAGAGCCCTTTCGAAATCTTAGTAGAGGCAAGCGGGATCTGAAAATGAAATCTGGTTCCTCTTCGTACTTTTTTTATTCAACAAAAGTCAGGTTAAAACGATCTTGAGGCTATACTGCTCCATACAAGGTACTTGGTACAATGGTCATTATGTAAAGTTTGTTGGAAATAGGCTCAGAAATGCTCATGGTCACTTTTGTCATTAGCATCACTTGTCCCTTGAGGCAGTAGGGCTCTCCCAAGATCCAAGGCGAGAGTAAGCGGGTTTTGAACCAAGTTTTGTCTTGTGTGTCAATTTTCATTCCACATCCTTTTATTTACAAAAGTCAGGGTAAAACAATCTTGAGGCTATACTGCTCCACACAGTGAACTTGGTACATTGGCTATTATGTAAAGTTTGTTGGAAATACGCTATGGTGTCCACATCGCCACTTTAATCATTAGCATCCGTTGACAATTGAGCGAATAGTGCTCTTTCAAAATTCCGTGCGCCTATGATAGCATTTCCCGTTTGAACAATCGGTGCCTTTTTTTTTTTTCGTCCAACAAAAAGATTATCTGCGTTGAAATTTCGAAACAGACAGGACGCATGAGTAAAAAGAGTTGTTTGATACAGTTATTGAAAGATATTTTAAATAATGACAGAGAGACAATATAATAAAAAAGAGGTGTTTTTATTTACAAATTGACTACTATACTATGTTCTAATATATTAAATACTTCTACCGGATTTACTGGATATACTGGGTGTGTTTTTCTTTTGATGGTGATGATTATGTTGTTGTTGATGGTGATGATAATTAGGATGTAGACCGGTTTGAGAGGGAGAGGCCAGCATGGTAGGTCCATGATAATGTTTGCCCAAGAGTAATCGCCCTTTAGTCGTCAATTCGTCCAAGGTAGACACTTCTTGCTTGTTTTTCTTGTTGTTGACGGATGCTTCAATCATTGAGAAGGAGGGTTGAATATGTTCAGGTACTTCTGGTTTGATGGCTATTTTCCGTTTAAACCTATGAAACAAAAGGATTAGTATGCATTGTTATGATAGAGAAGGTGTATATACATACTTGTGAGTCCATGATAGACTGTGTGTCGATGCTGCTGTTGATGATTGTTTCTGGTCCATAAAAGGATCTAAATCGATTTCGTGTGATGTTGCTGAATGTAGTGAAGTATCATCTTTGTTGTTGTCCATGTCATCACTATCACTGTCACCACTACCATCTTCCCATTCGTATGTGATCTGTCGAGGAGATATTTCGGCCACAGTAGGAATCATTGCTGCAAAAAAGTTTGACTCTGCAATGGAGCCGCTACTGGTCAATGTGTCGTTTCGTGGATGTCGTCGTATCGTCAACTTTTCCTTTAAAAGAGCACGACTGTTGTGTACCAAAGCTGCCCGCATAAAGTCTAGATATATACATGTATGATAATTAGTAAGCCATTATATGGTTCAAAAGGGTTTTTGTTTACCTCTTTTGATGTTGGATAAAAGTTCGAACCAAGACCAAGTTTTGTTGCGATATTCGAGATAAGGTTGTTGGAAGGCGAATTCTCTTAAATCTTCAATATTCTTCTCTTTTGGACCCTGTTGAAAGCAAAAGAAAAAAAAAAAGAAAAAAAAAAAGTAAGTAACCATATATTGTCATCCATCTATTATTAATCCAATTTACCTTGTAGGTGAGACAATGCTTTGTACCAGGAATTTTGACCAAAATAAAAGTGCGGTTTCCAGAAGCCCGTTTCTTCATGACAGAGAGATCATCCGACAAATGTGCCTCCTTATTCTTGTTCCTTTTCGATGATTTGGCATGAGGTGGTGTTGGAGGATTCAATAGGGCCACAGAGCTACCATCACCATTTGCATCCGTCGTTTCTGCTACTTCTTTTGTCGGGGTTGTTCCTGAATTTGATGTGGGTGTCGTTGGTATTTCCGATACTATTGATGTTGACTGTAGATTATCCGTTGTTGCAGACCTTGGGTACCCCGAATCATTCTTCATGCTGTCCTTGTCCTTGATTTCTAGATTGGCTGATGCTGATTTATGAAGAGCATCGCTTGAGATCGAGTTAGTATCACTACCACCTCCGACTGAGCCATTTGTAGGGAAGGATGCATTGTTGGGTGAGCCTACTATAGGAGAAGATGTGATGTTGTTATTGCTTGTTAATTTTGCTGATGATGACACTTGTTGTTGCTGTTGTTGCTGATTGTCCTTTTGTCGTCGTTCTGCAGGGAAGAGATAGGAGGCCATTGTTTTACCAAAGTCATAAGTCATTTGGCACCGCAAAGGAAACAAGTTGATTTCTAGATGCTGGATCACAGGTATACCACCAACAGGAGCCAAAGCTTCCAGATAGCATCGGAGCATCTTGTGCCTAGAGAAGTCGGGGAGCTTGTTTCGTTGATCCACAAAAGGTGAGAGTACTTCTGTATAGACATGGTTATCGGATGTGTTTTTGACTTGAAGGAGATCGACTTCCACAGTGTTGGTATGAGAATGATCTTCTTTGCTGACCAGGGTGAAGGTTGTGTTGTTGAGATTCCATTCACAAAAGGGAGTTTCACTGTCGATTCGCATTTCCCAGCTGAGTTTGGCGGCCGAGAAGATAAATTTCCAGTTGCTTGATGGTTCATGGGAGCGATCGTTCCTGACATTGGTTTGTAGCAGCTTGAAGGCTTCCATTCCGAGGTATAGGTCTTCACAGGTGTCTTGAAGTGTCAGTCGAATCTTCCTAAATTCTTCCAGTTGACTTTGATCCAGTAAGGTGATGTTTTGTTGATATTGATCCCGTAACCCCATACAATGGCGCACCCGATGTTGTAATTCGACAATGTTTTCCGTCGCATCATAAAGACTACCTTGATCAGCAGCCATCATAATTTCATGCAGTCGTTCGAGTCGCTCCTTCTTTGCCGGTTCCTTGTATAATAGTAGATCCACCACCACTTCATATATAGCATTGTACTGAGCCGAGTCTGCCGTGAGTGCCAAGTTGGGGAAGTTCAAATGAACAGAATCACACCGTTCTTCAAATGGAAGGTATCGAGTAAAGAGAGCACTGTGTGTTTTGAGTCGTAAGCCGTTGTGTCTGTCGATTTGTATTGTTGGTGAGAGTTGAGTACCCACACGCTGGAATTTGTCGCTTCGTTTTACATAGTCGATGAGCATTTCAGATGGGATCCAGGTAAGCCAATGTTCGTGCCCTTTAGCTCCATAGTGATTGTCGAGAAGTAGATCCACCGTATCGAATTGCTCCTTCTTGGCCACAAAGAATTGAGTGTTGTCGAGACTGACGATAGTCCTATTCTTCACCAGTTGCATTTCCAGATCCATTTCCTTGTCTTCAGTGATGTTAAATGCCTTGGCTTGTATTCGTTCATTAGACATGAGTACCAGATTGTCGGGATCGCAGTCGCTTTGGAGGCTGATTTGAGGGTTGAGTAAATCGATCAGGTAGCTACTTTTCATGCTATAGCCGGCAGGGATACTTGCCAGTTGTCGATCCGGGCTTTTAACATTGTCGTTATTAGACATATTAACGTGATCGCCGTCTGAACCACCTGTTGATGTTGGTAATTCCGTTTCATTTGGTGCAAAGAATTTGGTTGTTTGCTCCGACACCAGCTGGTCCAAGAGTTGCTGCACTGTTTCACTGTCGAGACCACCTTCATCATCTTCCACAAAGAATTGTCCAGTTTTGTACCGACGTTGCTTTTGGTGTTTTTTAGTGAGATCCCGTAAGAATTTGACAGCCCGAGTAGACATATAGTAGGATAATGCCCGCTTGTGTGCTTGTAGATCCATAAAGTGAAAGACGATGTTCCGCACCGAGTTATTCCAAATGATTTGAGGATTGTGGACAGTGTACCGTACCTTGAAGTGCCCCATTTTTTCTTCCCACCTTGATATTGAGTCTTCGCCAAAGATAGTCGAGTCGGAATGTGCTGTTGTTTTTGTTGTAGAGTCATGAGTGCATCCTGGCATGGCATCCTTGGACAAATCCCGAAGATAACGTTGAAGCAGGTTGCGTTTTTCGAAGAGGATTTCCGTTTTTTTCACTATGGTTTTTGACTATAATATATATACATATATATATATATATTAGACAAACGAGTCAACATGCCACCAAACCTTGTCTTACCTCTTTCAGCAGCTCCTTGTCATCAGGTTTCACGGCCAGTTTTCGTTCCACATTGTTTAACCTTGTTTGATGCTTGCGAATCTGGATTTCAATATTCTGACGCCGTTCTTCTAATAGTGACAGTTGCATTTCCCGAGTATCTACATTGTTAAAAAAGAAAGAAAGAAACGAGAGAGGAAGAGATCGTTAGTAAATTTGTCGCGAAAGTCCAAATAATAAAGGATTAAAATTAACTTACCGGCCGCCGTTCCGATAATACAATCATGAGTACCACGTAAGTATCGGTACTTTTCAACATCATCAGGGTTGCTTTGTTTAATATAGTACATACAAGGAGAGAAGGCAAAAGGCAAGACTTGCACCTTTGGTATAATATCCGGAGTCACCACATTCATTTCGACAAAGTCTTCCATATCCAACCAGGTCGAGTCCACTTCATTTTCGTCCGCCCGTCTGTCAGTACCATCCATAAAGTCAGGATCCGTTTCTTCTTCACTGCAAAAGCCATTGGTCATGTCGTTTGTATGAGAAGGATTGTCTTGATGAAGATGAGTTGAGTGATAA
This sequence comes from Chlamydoabsidia padenii, assembly GCA_025330725.1. Lineage (NCBI taxonomy): Eukaryota > Fungi > Mucoromycota > Mucoromycetes > Mucorales > Cunninghamellaceae > Chlamydoabsidia > Chlamydoabsidia padenii. Next base: position 181,186 of record JAIWND010000012.1, read on the forward strand.
CTAGCCCGCACCACCCGTAGATCAATATTCCGTAGTTCGACCTCCGCTTCGTTGATTTGCCATCCAGGTTTAGATGATCGCTTCATGTTGTTAGATTTCTTCCTTTCGTCGATGGTTTCCACCTTGGCCTGTTCACGTTGCTGATGGATGTCTATGCTGAATGTCTTCACGTGCCCCTTGAGTCCAACCGTATCACCATGCCCAGTCATAGATGTATTAGAATCATTCACAAGGCGATCATCCTTGTAAAAGTAACCAAGTCGTAAGGGATTGACCACCACCTTGTATTTCATGGACTTCATATGAGCACCCAGTTTTTTAGGAGTACGCATATCAATACGAGGATAAAGAGAGCCAGTGCGGAGCGGGTAGCTCATGTTGCCACCAAAAAGTCGACAGGTAGACAAAAAGTGATCCAAGAATCCAGGGGACAAGTAGAGCGCATTAACCAGAGAGCTATCGGTGTCGAGTTTAAAGTTGCATAATGGCGATTGGGTGTATTCCTTTTCCGAGAGTTTGATGATACTCAACGAAAGATGGATAAAGTCCGACCGGAATCCAGCAAAGGCATCATAACCCTTTTTTTATATATAAAAGTTAGTATCACAATTGCATTACCCAACACCACCAATCTTACCTTTCCATGATCAGGCATATTTTCCACAACATGAGGAGCTTTGTACTTAACCAAGTAATGCGGACGGAAATGCAAATGGCGGCAGCGTTCTTTTTTTCCATCACAGTCTGTGCAGTCGCCCACACATAGACGTTCCAAGTGACAACCCAGACCCATACGAATACCACCAGTAAACCGAAGAGCCACCTTGAGGAATTCATTCTTTGGCTTTCCGTTAACTCCGTCACCATCATCAGATAATAGAGACTCGTCGTCGTTTTCCTTCAATGTCGTTGCAGTGCTGTCGAGAGTTTGCTGATTATTTGAGTCACCTAGGAGTCCATCCGAGTATTCTTCAGGTTGGAATAGCAGGTGAGGCACCCGGTAACCACCATTTACCAAATCAGGGACACCAAAAAGAAGGTCTTGACTGAGAACTTGCATAAATTCGCCCTGAGAATTGTTATGTCCGATCAACCATACCACATTTTTCTTCCAGAGCTTTGCCAAACCAAATCCCCGATCGGTCAAATCATAGGGATCTCTTGAGCCCTTTAATACCAAAGCCAGATCACCGCCACCAACAAAGGAGATGGTTGCTTGAGTGTGAATCATCAGTCGTATCTTGTCCCAAATCCCCACTTTAGAAGAAGGATCCACAGGTGGTCTTGTAAAGGTGTCCATTGCCCGTGACAAATCTTGAATAGCAGGTTGATAAGGTACACACCAACAAATACTTGTCAACTTGGGAGTATGGACATCGATGTTGACGATTGAGTAAAACTTGGGTGGTGATGCTACTCTGACAGCGTCCATTGTGTAATAGATACCATTGTTGTCCAGAATAGGCACCTCGATAACCCGGGTAGATTCCAAATCACCTGCTTGATCGCCAAATACATAATCACCAGATAAAGTCCATGCTTTTGTTTGAGTGTTGTCACCATCTTGAACTTCGTCGTATCTTGACTCACCTGAGACATGCATGAATGGGACAGGATAATCACGAAGTTGAGCCCAAGTTTCACCGCCGTGCCAGTCGAGATGGAATGGTGCCAAAGTTGTAAAATCAGTATCCAGAGGTACTCCTTTGCCAGTGTCGTGTACGAATTTTCTTGTTTGATCCAATGGGAAATCAGGAGGCCGTATATTTAGTACCGTTGACCTGATTGTAAAGTCCAAAAGAGGAAAGTGTCGAGGCAGATCAATGACGTCGATATCGAATAAGCGTGTCGCAGCTGAATTCAAATGAGCATGGTGATCATCATCAGCGTCTTGTCCTGAGTATCGTTGTTGTTGTGATAAAGGACTTGTACATAGACCATCGCTGTTTGATCGGTAATCCTGGTTCCGTAGTTCGTCGAATACCAAAATTTCTTGTTGCATTGCCGCGTTGATGTGTTTCATCCAGGTGTTTGAGTTATGTTCGTTCAATCGTTGCCTTGCCTGGAATACCCTTTCTTCGCCCTCCGTTCGTGCCTTGACTTCAAATGCATCAAGCACATCCAATCTTGACTTTTGTTCCATCAAACCAGTCCGCCATATCAGTCGTAACCTTGCTTCGAATGGGTCATCTTCAAAGTGCACCACCAACCTATTGCAGCAAATGTTAATTCTTGGCACCAACATAGGATCATTCTTCAATGTAGGACCAAAGTAGGTGAATGGTTTGGCACCAGATAACCGAGGATTTATAGCCTTGAAGTACTTGATAAGATTAACACCATTGTCAACAAGATCGGCAATCACGTAACGATAGGGTACCCGTACAAAGAGCTTGACCATAGACAGCTGGTTGACTTTTTGTCCCATATTATTGCGCTGTAAAGTGTATTGTAAGTTGTCGATTTCCAATAGCTGATCCCATTTCGAATCATCGTTAACCGCCACGCCAAATAAAGTAGCATTTCGCACATTCACCAAGGGTTGACCAAGTCCAATCTTCTCCAAGCGAAGGCCATCCAAGCGCAGAAATAGTTCGACGTTCTGAGGTAGAGTGATACGAGTGTCGGCCCGATTTAATTGGAAACGCACCTTTTCCAATGCCCACCATGCCAGTTTTGTTGATTCTTGTTGACCATGTGTTGTTACCTTTGTCAATTTGAGCTTGTTCTTGATGCCCTTGAGAGAATGTAATACCAGTAAAAGAGCATAATGATTTGCAACCGAAAAGTGTAGACCACAATACTTCATTACTGTTGTTAGACTAAAGACACATTTGTCATCACCACAGCCGATAGAGAGAGTAGCAGTGAGACGCGGCATCCAAAAGACCAGATCATTCAAGTTGCTATTACCCAGTCGATGTGTCCCAAACAATCGCACTATCCGGACAGTTTGGACGGTAACCTGTAAGGAGCTTTTTGACAACATTCCATCAGTGTTGACTTCCGAGTCGCCGAGACCACGATTGCCAAGAGAAGTCGATTCTGCCGCCATCATGCTATGTTCCGATTTGTGTAATGCACCATGATAACATATGGAGAATCGTTCGATCATTGCTGCAACAGTAACATATACATCTTGTTTTGGTGAATTGTCAATATATCCCTGTGGCACCTCCCGTTCGCCATGTAGTTTTTTGTCAAGACCTTCGCCCACCAATTTCAAATGAGACATGACAACATTGATACGAAACCATTTTAACCAGTTTTCCATCAAAAGATTGATCTTTTTTGCTGCTCCAAGTGTTGGTTGAGAAGGTTTGCTTTTGGGTTGCTGTAAATGCTGTAGTTGGTGGATAATGCCCTTCCAAAGTTCGAGAGCCAATAGAGAAGAATCACCGCCAGGGACTGTGACACAAGGATAGAGAGAGGGACAATTGATGTTGATATCCACCTCGTTGCGTTCACTTGACACAGTGCAGACCACCATCACAAACCCATCGGCCGTGTTGAGAGTAGGCATACATGTCCCAATCGCACCTTCCACCGCTTGAATTGATAGAACCGGAGAGCTTGCCATAGTATTCCCCTTTTTGACAGTGATTTCCATATCATGAATTGCCACCCGAGCTGTTGCGTTGTAAACCCAATTTGTTTGCTTTCGCCCATCGTTCCCATCCTCCGGTTGTCGAAATCGCCAGCTGTTTCGGAATAATCTTGTCCACCGTAACCCATTCTTTTTCCTATTCCGAAGTGCTGAAGAAGCATCCGTAGAATGTTGCTGCTGCTCCTCCTGTTGTTGTTGCTTGTCCATAGATAATAGAGGAGACTTGGCTTGACTTTGTAACACATATTCACCAGATGTATCCAGCAGGATTGTTGACCACTGAATAATTCCAAGAGAGTAGATTTCATTCGAGTAACCACGGTCAGGATCATGGACAATGAATTCAAGACGAGGTGATTCCAACTTGAGTACCAGGCTGCATTTCGGTAGTCGTTTTTGCATAAATTCGTGTGGTGAGAGGTCGTAGGATGAGGATAATGTGGGACTTGTTGCTTGATGTGTTTTTGAAGAAGCCAGTAAATGTTCCAGTAAATTGACTTTGGTTTGATCCATACGCATTATACAGTCAGTTATAGTGAGATTAGCTTGTACGACTTGTTGATTTGGACCGTCCGAGATATCAGAGATCTCCAGATTGTTGAGATCATGTTGTACCATTGGGATTGATCCAGTAAGACACACCTCCGGGAAGGTTACCAATCGACTTGATTCCTTGGTACGAGTTGCTTTATTTATCAAACAGTCAATATGCCCCATTTCCATCTGAAGTTTACATAATGATCCTAATGACTTTTGTAATAAATAAATAAAAAGTCAGTAAAAAAGTTCCTTTTTGACAGGCCTTTTTTCTTCTCTTACCTTTGACCCAGATTTTCTAGGTGACATTGTTGTCATTGCATTAATATAGTCAATATCAACACCCAAAGAGTAGCCATCATTGTAATTCTTCACCACCTGAATATGAGAGACAGATATGGCCATAGAATGGATTATTTCGACCAGTTGTTGTTTCTTTTTTCCACGCCGAGTATCGGAAGAATGATGATGTTGATGATGTTGATAATGATGAGGTTGTTGTAGCAGAGTCCGTAGCTTGATGAGTTTGTCCAATTGTATGCTAAGAGCATCCACATGAAGACTTGTATCAACATCTTTTAAAGTCAGACAGCCTGCAGACAAGTGACATGAGATAGCAATCCGTCCACCTTGAGGCAGTAATAAACCTTGATCACCGATCGATATTGGCCCCAATTGAAGGATAATTTCAAAAAACTTTTCCTTGAATAGATGCTGAGCACGTTTGAGTGAATGGCGTTGGTGTCCAGCATTCAAGAATTGGTGTGGTGAATCGGTTTCTGTCGATACGCTGGGTGCTGAAGTAGTGGTGGTATTATTGCTGTTATTCGTTTCTGTTGGAAGAGTTGGTTGTACCATGGCAGCAAACAGAATCGAGGACAAGTTGATGGTATCGATTTTTAACACGTTGGTTTGTTCAACAATAACCTGTAAACCATCGAGTTGGACATCCACATAATTAGCCAGACCAGCCATGAGGAATTGAGCAGGTAGAGCAGAGGTAAATTTGACAATATGCTTGACAATAGAGATGGAGTACCACCAGGGTATATGAGGTAAGGTGCCCATTTGTGAGATACGTCTTGATAAAGTAGAGGTGGATGGACGAGTGGCTGTGCTGCCATTTTTAGCTGACGAGGATGAATCCAACATGGCCCGCAAGTTGAGTACACATAATTCAACTTGTTCGATATGAATAGTGATCCATGCCGTAGAGAGTGATGAAGTTGGTCGCTTGATACGGAGTTTTAGTTTGCCCACCGATAATGTAAACTTTTCAGTAGGGTTGGTATCATCTTTTATTGATTGACAATATCGAATGCTTGAGACGGAGAAGAAGCCGATTTGTCCAAATCGCAACTGGAAGCAGAGCGCGATAATCCACCGAAAGAGCAGTCGAATTAAAAGGAAGACCATCAAGAGGACCACATAGTGATAGATACTAAGGGACATGACTTTGTCTCCAATACAATGATGACGGTATTATAGTAATCAAGTCGAGGGTAAGTGATTAATAAAAGAAGAGGGAAGATGATGGAAGAATGATCAAAGAGGTAAGATTTAAAAAAGAAAGTGGAAGAAAAAAGAAAGGGTGAAGAATAGAAATTTTCAGGTTTTTTTTTTTTTTTTTTTTTTGGTTCTACCATTTTAAACGCCGCGAAATAAGGTACAACACCTTGAGTTTCCTTTTGCGGGTCTGAGCAAATCATTAGCAATAGCAGATGAATACGATGAATGATCTCATAGATATGATATAGGAAAAAGTTATATGATATAGTGTTCCATCCAATATGAATGAGGGTTATCGATCTAAAAAAAAAGGATCAAGGAAGACTAATTAGGATGCTACTACAGGGGGGGGGGAGAAATATATTTGGCTGTGTTTGACAGCCAGCCCCTTCATCATCACAGAGGGTATTTAAATCAATGAGATGAGCCCAAATACAGTAAAACATTACCGTTGAGCCGCGTGAATCCAATCATGTTTTTGAAAAATTATCTTTATTATCAAACAAAACCGATTTAATAACTAAACCTATTCAATTTGACTATGACTAATATCCACCGAGAATAAACTAGGGCATCGTATCTTATTTTCTTCACCATCAATGTCAAATTTCCGAGTGTTCACCTTCTTGTCGAGTTTTTCCATCAAAGACATAATGGATGGGGCGTTTAGAAGGATCGAAGCATCTTTAGGCAGTTGTATATGGAGTTTCAAAGGCGGGTACTGGTTATCGTTGGTGCTGTCAATATTGTTGGCATCGCATTCTTCGTCTTCATCGTCGTCATTATCATCGTCGCCTTGATCTTCGTGAGCATTGTCGTCACTGTCCATACTACCGTCGATATCACCACCATCACTGTCATCGCTAGCATCTCGTGACGTGCCATCAGTAATTGTCGTGCTAAAGGTAAGACCGCTACGAACCAATCCCACACCGGGTTGCAAAGGAGACACCGTAAAGACCAGTTCCATGAGTCGACCCAAATACTTGCATACAGCGATCCCTTTTTTACCCACCAAGCTTTGCACCTTGTAAAAGATCGGATCGGGAATAGCACCACCTTGTCGATAAGCCAATAGAATCGCTAGTGTAGCCCGTTCCTTGTGAGTGAGACCAGGGACGTTTGCCAAAGGGCCACTAGGAAGTGGCATATGAAAAGCAACATAGGCCCTGGATTCTTTAGGATAGTGAGAGGTCAGATTTGCCAAAAAGATTGCAGCTGGTAGCAAACGGAAGAGTTGTAGAGGATGTGCAGGATCCAGATAAGGTCCAGGCAGAGCATCCTTCAATACATCATGGATAGCATCAAAGTCTTCGTCTCGGAGGCAAAAGTCAGAGGTGGAGATATAGGCCTTGACACTGGTCATCAGAGGATCCGTCGCTTGTTCTTCGGCAGGAAGCATCTGGTAGCATATGCCTTGACGCACCCCACCTTCGCTAAAATGGACACGTCGGATAGGAATGGCTTCCAGCATAGCAGAGACCAAAAAACAGACAGCAGGCATCATTTCGGCACGGCGTTTGGAGATTCGGAATCCCTGGACTTGTCGCACCACATCTTCAGGTTTCTTATCGTTGTAGCGATGTACCAGTTTCTTGAGAGCCTTGCCAGTGATTGTATAGCCGTTGATCATTGGAATTGGGTAATCGGGCTGTCGTTTCTGTTTACTGCCCCGAATCTTGTGTGATTTTCGTGCCATCGATAGGTATCCCAGCGCCCTGAATCCACCACCGCTCATATAGATTTCGTAGCCGTCGCCATTTTTGTGTTGGAGTTGTTCAGGTGGTTGTGTGCTGTGCAGAGCCTGTCGTAGAGCCGTTTCCACTTCTTCGTAAAGCGCTTGTCGATCTTTTTTGCCTTGACATTGTTGTAATCGACGTTTCAAAGCCATTGCACCATAGGGAAGAGAGACTGGTTCTTGAGCTGCTTGGAATCCTTTGCCATGGGTAGGTTCCGAGATAACGTAACTGAGTTCGACTGAACCCCCGCCACAGTCCGAAGTGAGGCCATTCACCGAATAAAATGACTCTATATAAACCCTGTTAGTCAGTGCTTTTAATATTTGTTTGTTTGTTTGTTTGTTTGTTTTGTTTTTTTAAACTTACCCACGATACCAGAGGCTGAAATCAAAGCTTCTTCTTGTTTTGATAGTAGAGTAACAGTCCAACCAGTAGCTTGATAGATAGCATCGAGGAATTGTTCGGCATTAGCAGCAATACGAGTAGCTTCGGTGGCAATCACACGGACATTAGCAGGTGGTACTTGAGCATCTTGGCACAAAGCCTTGAAGCGTAAAAAGCTGTTGACCACTTGTTGGATGGTATCAGAGGGTATGACCTTGTCTTCGCCTTGTACTTCGAGTAGAGAGATGGGTGCACGTTCTTCGTAAGCCACAGGTAAATGTCGAGATAAGCTGGTAACAATGCCGAAGCGAATGCCGTTTGAGCCCATGTCGACAATGGCAATGGGTCCTGTTGTGTTGATATTTGTCATGTTGTGATTATGTGGAAGAAGAGGAAGGGAAAAAAAGGGAGAAGAACAACGAAGAAAAAAAAAAAAAAAGCGTCCGGAGTGACATAAAAAAGGAGATAGTTCAAACACCGCTGGATTTTGATATATCAGTGCAAAAAGTTCAATTTCTCTTTCTTTTCCTTTTCTTTTATTTTTATATCTAAACCCCAATTCTACATGATTCCAATATATAACTGTTTATTATGAAATCTTCTCGGACGACTCATTATCTGTATACTGCTTCTCTCTTCTTTTTAATCTTCCTGACAGCAGTATGCGTTGCCATTTCGGCAGTGGATGTACTCATACAAGCCCTATCGGATCGAACGGCATCGGGTACTTTTGATTATCGAGGTCTTGCTATAGTTGGTGCTAGTTATTTTGCTCTGGTAGGTAAGAAGAAGAAAATAGAAACAAAGAGCAATTTATTGAATACTAATGGTCATTACACACTTCTTCTATGATGTTTATATAGGCCAGTGCTACCTTATTACTAGCTTGTAGTCGACTCATCAATGTAAGGCGCACCTTACGTAACATACCTAAAAGTCATACACCAACAGGATATCTACCCAGGGTAAGTAATTAAATAGAAAGCAATACTCGGGGCAAAAAAAAAAAAAAAAGGTACCCAAAAGGTACAGGGCTCCTTTTGTTATTGAAGTTACTTGATTTGGGAAAATCAAGTGATTCTGAATTAATCAATCTTTTTCATCTCAAAGAGGGTGACTCTTCAGGTGCAACGAGGGTTCCACTTGGTCGGTTACATTCGTCAAGCTGCTGAACCTTTACCTAGTGACATTCGACAATCTGGCTGGGCCAAACCGGGCACTGGAACATTTGAAGGTGTGGACTTTAAACGTGCTATTGCTCGAACACCAACCATTATTGGTAAGTATGTATGAATATAAGGATAACATTCTTCTCACATTCATTTTGATCTACAATAGAAAAGGCCGCGATTGAAATCAACAACATATACGCAAGACCGTCTTATATCGCCATCCGACACTATATTGAATTCTTAATGCAACAAAACCTAATGGACAGCGATTTTGGTCGGATATATTTAGAAGGATATGAAAAGGCTCGATTTAGTGAACATGCACCAACGGAACAAGAATATCTGGATATTATGAAGCATTTAGCTGCTATTCTCAATCAAATGGGGTATCATCTTAACCAAGCTACAACACCAACACCTTCTATTCACAACACATCAACCAACAAGAACAAACGGTTAAATGAATCAAACGAAAGTTATAGCAGTGGAAGTCGACAATCCACATTCTCCTACAGGCAACATCGGAGTAACTCAACATATTCATCACCCAATGGAAACATGCGTCAGCCTTCTTCGGATAGATTTCGAAACATTTCTCGGCGACAATCCATTCCTGGTGATGACGATGTGGCATCCTTGGCTCAGTCTGTAGCAACCTGGTCGTCTCGATCTGCTCACAGATACCCTCATTTTACTCCTGGTGCTGGTGATAATGACGATGACGATGATGATGATGAAGACTACGATGAAAACATGCGTCATATCATTTACGATCGTTTAATGCAATCCCCAACCTAGAAATAGTTACCCCTTTCCCATTATCCCTTTTATTTTTATTCGCCCACATAATAACCCATATTACTTTGTATAATAAACTTGATTTTAAACTTTGACTATTTAAATAATGACTGGAACGGAAAGAATAGTGATTTGAAGTGTGATCATATGGGGTTTGGAATAATGGGACATGAAGAATATGACTTTTTATCATTAACAGTAATCACGTTACTCATAGCTATGAACCTTGAATGCAAAAACATACATTTGATAATTCGTATTGGTATAGGGAGTAAAGTATGGTTGGTCATCCCATCCCTCTTTCCACTCTTCAGAGACTTGACATTTACCGACTCTTATATGATGATGTGGGGTGAACTTTGGTTTTAAACCTGCCGTGTCGGGATTTGAAATTTATCCATTTGCATGAATAATGTCAGAACGCCCTGTTCCACGCACGAGATTCCTCATATGCAAATCATTACTTTCTACTCAGAATTGAGAGGGGCTAAACTGGTAAATGAGCATTCACCTTGAAAAGCCTAAGCAGCAACAAAAAAATGTAGTTTCAACTCCCGCCAGTGGAGCGGCGTTTCGATATTCGAGATCGGGATTCAAATATTTTAATAATCATGCAGAGATAACGTCTCATGTGCTCAGATCTTCGTAAAGGTAAAGTAAAAATGCATGCAGCTTTATTATATATATTAGGTATTATGTCAATGCTTTTTTGTACGATATGGCTGATCTCCATCCTAGAAAAGTATCCATAAAGAGCCACTTTATCAAATAGATAATCCTATCAAACAGATAGCCAAGCAAATCATATCCTTCAAGTAAAAAGTATAGGTTTGAGAAAATAAAGTTTTATTTAAACATTAAAAAATAGAAATAATGGGTGGTGGGGTGGGCAATATAAAGTAGGGATATAACTAAATCTAATAGGCCGTTCTTGTTGTTGATGATACAGAGAGTCATACACGCCATAAATCATTAAACTGTATATATCATGATTATCGTTTTCCTGTCTTTGTATACTACTGATTTATGTGATAAAGTATACAAACGAGCAGATCTATAAACAAAAGAATGATTCAGTATAGTTTTTGAAAATGTTGATTTCCATTTACTTACGTTTATAAACCCGCTTCTTATCAGTAGATCCGTCTCTATATGGCCACTATTGTTGACACCTAGGGTAACTTGTTGATGTTTATTAAAAACAAGTGAGGATCAAAACATGTTAGTACATAATATAGTTTTGAGTCAGAATGATTCCAACAAGTGGTACTTAAAGTCAAGCCATACGTTCTATCTATGCAGAATGTACAAAAGAAGTTATTACGTTATGCGGAGTACAATTCACAGTTCTTCCTTCCTCCATGTTTTAAAAGTTATCTTTTTGCCATAAAAAATGCATAAATGATTACTTGGTTGATTACTTGGTTCATTAGAGTAGATTAACGAAAAGTGGGAAAAGAAAAAAGAAAAGGGGGAAATGAATCAGTTTCCGTTTTATGCGAAAAGCCACTTTCTTTGAATTTTTTAAAATGCCGACAACTGCTTTTCTGAATCTTCATATTTCTTTTTTTTTTTTTTTCTTCTTCTCCTCTACACTTCAACATGCACCGTCACCGTGCTGGGTCTATGCACCAGTCGAATAAACCATTCAAGTCTCGTCATGCCACCAAAGGAACATTGAAGGAAATCTCAAAAGGCAAAGTGAATCGGACTTCAGTCAAACAAGGAGGCGGTCTAAAAGCTCTCTCCAAACATGATCGCCGCCACGCCGCCAAACTCTTACAACAAAGGAAACGGGAAGACCTCTCTCGTGTACATCGCCTATTTGAAGGTCGACAAGGTGCTCCCAAGATTATTCCTGTCCTACCTCTCTGTCCTGATAGCGACGTCAATGCGGCGATCTCTGCTTTGTATACTTCTATGGGCCAACAACCACCAGCTCAAGGTCCTTTTGTTTTGGAAGCCGAACGATTCAAGCAAAAACTACAACTGGTGCCTTTACGACGCAACTTTTACGATGTATTGGATGCATTCAAGGTGGCGGACTATGCCATTATCTTGTTGTCTGCTGACGTCGAAGTGGACTCTTTTGGTATAAACTGCTTACTGGGTATCCTGAATCAAGGTCTTGTCAACGTCTTGCCAGTAGTACAGGTAATATATTAAAGTATTCATAAAAAGAAAAGGTCTACTGATATCCATATTTTTTTATTCATTTATTTAGAATATGCCTAACGTACCTAGCAAGAGCCAAGTCTCTGTCAAGAAATCGTTGGTGTCATTTATGCAACAATTCTTCCCGGAACAAGAACATCTCTACTCTTTGGACACTGATTCGGATTCTGTCAATGTGATTCGCTACCTTACTTCTCAACGACCTAAACCTCTGGTGTGGCGTGATTTGCGGCCCTACATGTTAGCGGATGATGTAGAATATCATGCTGCCAATGAAGTAAGTATTAGCTTGAATAAAGGGATATAGATCATTAACTCATTTTAATACGTGTAGGAAACTGGGTTATTAAAGGTGACAGGTTATGCCCGAGGTAATCCATTCAATGCCAATCGGTTGGTACACCTTCAAAATTATGGTGATTATCAAATACAACAAATCACATCAGCAGATATCCACCGAAACCAAGGTTCTATGCAAGAGGACATATCTATTTTGGACACCCCTTCTCCTGAAGAACAAGACGACCTGGTGGCTGAAAATGAACCTGATTTTATGGACAACGAACAAACTTGGCCTACTGAAGAAGAACTGGCTGAAGCTGATGGTAATTACATCATTCGAGTAAAAAGTAGACCATCCAACTTACTATTTTTTAAATGATTGGTAGAACGTGTACGTCGTATGAAGAATAAGGAAGACCAGGCGACTAAAAAACGGGTCCCTAAAGGCACTTCATCCTATCAAGCAGCATGGATCTTTGATGATGACGAAGACTACAGCGATATCGACGACGAAGATGACGATGATGACACTGACATGAAGGTGGACGGCATTGATGATGATGACGACGATATTGTGGAACCTGTCGGCAATGGTGACTTTGATCAAGAAGAATACGAAGAAATCGACATGAATGACAAGGTGGAAAACGATGACGAACTCGATGTGGAAGAAGAACAAAGACAGTAAGTAACAAAAAAAAAAGGAGGGACAGTGAAGATCGCTGACAGAAAAAAAGGAGGAATCGATCGACATACTGATCAATTATTACCTTTTTTATTTTAACGCCTTTATTGTCAATAGATATGAAGACTATTTGAAGCAAAGAAGCGAAGAATTTGAAGGACATAAGGAGTTCCCTGATGAAATTGACACTCCAATGCATATGCCTGCTCGGGAACGATTTGCAAGATACCGAGGTCTTCAATCATTCCGCACCTCTCCTTGGGATCCTTATGAAAACTTACCTGTAGACTATAGTCGTATCTTCCAATTCGAAAACTATCTGCGAACCAAAAGCCGAGTTGTTGGTCAAGCCATTGTAGGAAAAGTCAAGCCTGGTAGCCGAATTACTCTGTGGATTCAAAATGTACCAAAAGGTGCATATGGTAAGTACTGGTACAGTAAAAAAGAAAGGAGGAATTAGAGGAGTGTGTGGGGAGAGGATAAAGGGAAAAATGGGTTAAATGAAACAGAAATGATATTTTAGGAGTAGTGATACTAATTGCTAACTTTTTTACATTATAGAAATGTATGATAAGGAACGCCCCTATGTTGTTTTTGGTCTCTTACAATATGAACACAAGTCATCTCTTTTGAACCTCCAAATCACAAGGGATAATGCCTATGAAGAACCAGTCCGATCCAAGGTAACTAAAAGAAAGGAGTCAAGATGAAAAGGGTTAAAGGGAATACTAACAATAAAGGGTGTTGCTTGAACTTGGTTTATATATATATATATAATGTTTTAGGATCCAATGATTTTACATATGGGCTTCCGGAGGTATTTGGTGAAACCGATTTACTCACAAAACTCAAACAAAGGCAGTAACAACGTCCACAAATATGAACGGTTTTTACAAATGGGACGATCCTCGGTGGCGACTGTCTATGGTCCAGTTGTATTTGGTAAAGTGCCTTGTCTGCTTTACAAGGAGACGGAAGATGTAAATGGTAATACCAAAAAAAGAAATATAGGAACATGAACAAGAAGTGGTTTTGACAGAACTCTCTAACCTTCCCCCTTTTTTATAGAACCTATTTTGGTGTCGACGGGTATGTTTATGAATACAGATGTAAAACGAATTGTTGCCAAGCGAATCATTCTTAGTGGTCACCCATTCCGTGTGCATAAACGGTCAGCAGTAATTCGATACATGTTTTTCAATACAGGTAAGAAAACACACACACACGCACACAACAACAACAACAACAACAACAGCAACAACACACATGCTCATTAATACGACAAAACTTGATAATAGATGACATTCATTGGTTTAAACCTGTCCAACTTACCACCAAGTATGGTCGGGTAGGGCATATCCGGGAATCCGTGGGAACTCACGGGTATATGAAATGTACATTTGACGGACCTATGACACAACAAGATACAGTGATGCTCTCATTATACAAACGCATCTTCCCCAAATGGAATACCGAACTGTACCGAGGTGGCCTAGTCAAGGAGGCAAAGGCGATTGAATCAAGTACGAAACCTATGCCAATGGATATGGAACAATAATGTAGATTAGACTTTTAAATTTGTATTCTCCCCTCCCCCTGTATAACCTAGTTTTTTGTTTTTTTCTTTCTTTTATATTGTCCTTTTATGCCCATAATCATTTATATAATAAAAACCTTTTACAATGGTAGAATGAACTTTATGTATCAGTGGTGGCGCGTTACTCGATTTGACTTGATATAGGAAAAAAAAAAAAAAAAGAGGGGACATATAGGATCCGAAACAATCAGACTCCTAATCATTCGTCTAATTCTTCTTGAAATGAAACATTTGGCTCCTACGCCAAGGAAAGGAATTGATGGGAGGTGAACTCTTTTTTTTTTTTTTCTCTTCAAGGGATAGGGAGGTGGTCTTTGTTATCTGAATCTAAGAACGATGAATCTGTTTTTGTTGTTGTGATTACTGTTGCATTGTTGTGAATACACAAGGCAACACTCATAACGTGAAAAAGTGTTTTTGATGATCGAAAGGTCGTGAATAATCCCATACAACACATATACCTTGATGAATTGGCTCTACTCTTGATAGATTTGCTTTTTACCAATATTATTATTCGATTTGTCGTGAGCATTCGTCATTTATTCTTTATGGTGGTGAGATTCATGCAAAAATTTGGTACCTGAAAACGGGGTTTAAAAATCTAATTTTCATTATGCAAGGAAGAGGGGCATAAGAAGAGGAATTTCGATTAAAGTAAGTATATATATGTAAATAAAGGAGATCATTAAGAGAGTAGTAAGGAAATTATAACAATGAAAAAAAAAAAAAAGGAAGGAAAGACTAGGGGAAATGATGTTAGGAGAGAAAGGAGTTAGGAGAGACAACCTTCATGAACAACAGTCCATCGCACAATGATGTTGCTTCCGTTGTTATTGCTGATAATAATGCTAATAAGGAAGAATAATGTCAATGAAATATATAGATGAACGAGTTTATCAAATCTAGGTTCATTAAAGGGGAAGATACTTGACTCGAGCGGGAATCGAAATATTTTCTTCATATAAATACTCGACCTCCAATTGTTCTTCCTTTTCTTTTCTCATCACTCAACACATCTTTAAATCTTTTTTTTTTTTAACACACACACATATATTAATACATCATGCAAAAGTCAGTATCCAGTGCCTCATTCTCTTCTATCAAGAAGGTAAGGAACCACAATGCAAAAAGACATCGATCTCTTGTACTCAGACTTTTTTTTTTGTTTAGACCGATTTTTATGCAGAATATGAAATGCCTCCGCCACCATACAAGACCGAAGAAGAATCATTACCTCTTTACAAGCAAGAAGCAACCACCCTGCCATCAGCGGAGTTGGAAAGTCTTTTAAATCGGTTCGCACCCAGATGGGACGATCAGCGTGTACAACATTGTTTAAACGCCGATAATCTGATCGCCGAGCAAATGCTTGATCGAATGGAAGACTATCGCCACAGAGATCAAGAATGGTCATCACAGGATCAAATCAGATTAATGCAAATCGCTCATACTATGTACCACAGCCAACATCAACAAAAAGTATCCTCCTCCCCCAAAAAACGTGCCTGCCTGTTATCCGCCAAGTCAAAATATCAAAAGATCACACTGTCTATCGCCAAAGAGCGAGAGCATCTTATGAAGAAGATTCGATCCAACCATTCATTACCCAAGGATGATTTCGACCTTTTTTTGAACACCATCTCTAATACCACATTACAATCACAAATGTCAAACCAACGGGCCATGAGAATGGTCGCTACTGTTTAATCCCCTCCTCTTTAGTCATATATACCTAATTCCAACATAATCATATACATATATACATTTAATCTGTTTGTAAATAAAAACCAATCATCATCACCTGCAACAACATTGTTTTTATTATTAGTATTACTATCCCAAATTGTGTATCAACTAAAAGCCATGATTGTTTAAAAGGATGGATTATGTATATAAAATGAGGATGTTAAGGGTATCATATTGGTATTTTAAGGAGTAGAAGACTCTTTACTAGAATGACGATGGATCCGAATATGCTGATTAAGGTTATCCGATCGAGAGAATCGCTTTTGGCATTGCTGGTAAGGACATTCAAACGCTATATATATATATATATATATACATACATAAAGAGATGTGAGTTAGTATCCCCATCATCTATTCCATCCCCTTTTATCCTATATTTACCCTACTTACGTTTTTCGTTTGTATGGATTGATCTAATATGACGCTTGAGGTGTTCCGATCGTTTAAACACTTTTCCACATTCTTCAACTTGACATGCAAATATCCGTTTTTCTTTACAGGCACGAGTGGAGGTGTTGGTACGCACAGGAGCTCGACGAGCCCGATTAGTATTGTTGTTGTGAGAATCGGGTGTAGATGGGTGTAGATGGTGAGCCGATGTTAATGGTGGAAGGGCTGGAAGAGTATGAGGGCTACCATCTTGGTGATGGTGATGGTGGTAAGATCCTGGTGAAGGGTAAACCAAAGTACTACCACTATTTGGCGTAAGAGCATGTCTCGGATGAGGAAGTGGCGAGAGAAGGGGTGGATGGTGAGCCATGGGAGAGTAAGATGGGTGATTGTACTTGTAATAAGGATATCCCGTCGAATGATTAGGTTGTATTTGTGTAGCTGATGGCGATGAGGAATCACTTGGTTTATGTTCGTAGGAGGTGATGCCAGATGGTTTCGGAGTGATAACACATGAAGAAGTCATTTTGTTCATTAAACAAACAAAAAAAAGGAGGAAGGACAAAGAAAAAAATGGAATCGCAAAAAAAAAAAAAAAAAAAAAAAAAAAGAACGGATACCTTTTTTTGAAGACCGATTTTGATTGGCTGGAAACAAAACAAGGAGTAAATAGAAAATAGAGATGTAGCTTCAAAGGGGAGATGCAGTCTTTTTTTAATTTGCTTCCAGTGTATTCAGTCAACCCCTTAATTCACTCTCCAAGGGGTGACCCGTTCATGCGAGGCGGAATTTGAAATTTGTATTCTCTTTGTTTCAATACAGCCGACGATCACTATCGAGAATGGTAGAAATACTTGATCGACAAAGCGTCAAATCAGTCGATAGACAAGCTTCTTTTGTTGTATATAGGATAATGTGAACATGGTCTGTTGTCATTTCTTTGTTCTGACAACAAAGAAACATATACTATTTTGCAACCAGCAGTAATTGAATTTATCAGGGTCAAGAAGGAGAGGGTGATTCCGAATCCTTTTTTTTTTTTGCTTATCCCAGGGGTACCAGTGATTCAAGCATTCATTGCATGCACCATTTGAATGCATCCTTTAGCGAGGTTCTGGAAGCAATCTTGTGTTTTAAAAAGTGCCACATGATATAACAGGGAAAAAAAAACTCTTACTTAAACATGTATCATCATATCGTGATCAAACATATTGGTTTATAATTGAACGCATTTATATTGCCAATATGGTGAGTTAGGCATAACATGGTATCTCATCCCTGATTTTGTTCCCAATGTAATTCAAACTCCGAATTCATGCAGCTTCCCGAATTGGTTTCCCGCTTATTCATGAAGTCTGGAAAGTTGAGTGGATCGATTGGATATGCATTAGTGCTATGCAGTGTCTTTCTTTAATCAACATCAACAGAATTAGATTCATTTCGTTTGAATATGATATGAGTTTACTTTCCGGAGTTTGGCTGATATTGACGATGTATGATGACGAATACAATAGTTATCGTCACGGCTTCATCACAAGGGATAGGCGCACAGGTCTGCCACATTGCCAAAACTAGTTTTCTTACAAAAGTTTATAAAAGAATAGATCTTCCATTTGTCATCACTAAACTCTGTCCAATAGTGGGGGGTTATGAGAAAGATGACTGTTTAACCTTCCAGAAAAAGAAAAAAAGGAAGGGGATGAAACTACTAATGCTTGTTTAATGGTGTACTCATGCAAGCTAGTAGATCCCTTCACAATAAATCAGCTATTCCCTTTTTTTAAATAAGCATAGGATTTCCATAATCATCAATATGAAAATCATATACGATAACATACAGTGAGTTTTTTTTTTTTTTTTTTTTTTTTTTTTTTTTTTTTTTTTTTGCATAAAAAGAGGGGTGGGAATTAAACCCCCGCCTGTATTGAACGGACAGACAAGCCGATAAAATGACACTTGGAAGGTGCTACCTGGTGTATGTATAATTTTCGAAGCATAAATAGAAAGTAGAGTGAATGGAACAAAGGTAACAATGAAAAAGTACATTGAGACCATGTTGAAATCGATAAAATTGCTTGAATTTTTGTTCTCCTTTCTTTCCTATAATTCATGCAACACCCAACTTCATGCCCAAAATCTTTGTCCCCGCGAGTTGACCTGAAATCTACGGCCAAAACATCTCCCCCACCCAAAGTCGGGGTTTAAGTTTCAAATTCAGATTCTGCATGAATTTCTTGAAAAGACGAACCCCTTTTCACGGTCAGAGCTCATCTACACGACGAGCAATTCACGTTTGAAAAAAAAAAATCCAAAGTCTTTTCACCAGAATTGGCTTGATTTCTATGCCCAACTTTAATAATGCACTGGCATTTAAAGTTCCGGGTTATGAATATTTTGGCTGATGGGTCATGGATTTGAAATACTGTCCATGTGTAGGTTGGTATGCTTTTACACAACACATGAGCATGATGGTATGTATTTTTTCAAACGATGCGTCAATTTATGCAATAAATATAGTATCAAAGCGTATGTCACACTGACAACCCCTCAAAAAAGATATGGTCGGAGTTGAATAATCAAATCGATGCATGAATCACATTAAGGATGGATTTTAAAAGTTATTTTATTACAAGTGAGATAAACCACAAAGTTACATAATATACAATACATACAACTTGACCGTATCTGTAAGTTGCCTTGTTTCCAAATTTCAGTATGGTCATCATAGTTCTGATCCAATACTTCAAATCCACAGTTAATGATGTTATCAAAGGAAACAAACTAGGCGTCCATTCCCTACAATAAACAACAATTGGTTAGTATACCATATCATCATTGACCGATCTTTTTTTCTCTTATCCTACTGTACCTTTCATTACAACCGCTTGGGGAAAAACCATCAGAGTTACAATCCCATACCTTGCTATATTGCTTGTTGATATAGATCCAGGCAAGAGTATTTAGCCTACTTTCATAGACATAAACTATTGTTCAGTGGTGAGTTATTGTCGTTTTGCCAAGTTAGATTACAAATAACTTACCTTCAAATAGGAAGAGACAGCCGAGATGCTAAAGTCAAAGGTGCAGAGAGGGATTCGTGTTGACCTTCTCGTAACTATACACCACTAGTCTCTTGAGTGTATTCGCTATAGCAGGCTTCTTGAGTGGCATTCTACATAATAAAAACAGGTGGTTAGTCAGTTAAACGAAGAAGTAGTTATCGGTTCTTAACTTTGATCAAAGATTGACAAGGATCAGCAGTCGTCCATAGGCATGTGTTATAACTGATTAAAGAAGAGGTATTCAGCAGTATGGTAAGATATACCAGTGGAATACTTACGTTCAAGCCAAGAGGATTAAAGTGTAGCTGATGTGGAAGGTGGAGTGAAAAAAAAAAAAAAAAAAAGAAAGAAGAAAGAGGGGAAAATGTTTCAAAAAAAAAAATGCCATTCCATTGACTTTATTTTAAAAACCCGCATGCATGAGCCCACTTGCAAATACATTCATGGAGGTCTTAATAGCCTGATGATTTGCCCCAAATTCAAACTATATATCTCTATACTTCAAACAAATTGATCAAAAGTTTTACTTGTTTTCTAACGGTGGTTGTATTCATGACAAGAGAAGGGCATGAATGATCATCTCTGAAAAAAAAAAAAAAAAAAAAAAAAAAAATGAAGAGCGGGTGTTTTCAAATTCCGCTTTCCTATCATCAGTCTCCGCTTCTTTTAAGCATTGTTATTTACATGCCATCCAAATAATAATCGCTACAAACAGAAAAACTATATGGACTCTCTACCTATACATTAAATAAAAGACGTAACCGCTCTTATTAATTTAGTCTTCTTCTCTCTTACAACTAAAACATACTCTAATGTGTCTGATATACATTTTCAAACCCCGGCCGTTATAAACATTTGCCCAGATCGATCTGATTAGAGAATGACACTACAAAATGTAGCTTATTGTATGTAGTAATTTTGGAAAGCACTAATTGCAATTAGAGTGAATAAAACAAAGGTAACAGTTACAATAACATCAAGTTACATATAGATTAATTAGGGTTTATATGCATAATACATTCATATTAAGGTAAAATGAAATGATATGAAGAGCTATTATAGATGGTCAAAAAAGTGACCAGCATGTTTATTTCCAAGTTACATATTAAACAATAAAAGTGGTATATATTTATTCTATTTATTCTAATCTATTACAATATAAAACTATTCCTAATGTTGTTGCCATTTTCAATAATCCATGGAGCAAAACATTAGCAATGCAAACCTATCATCCGCCGCCTTTACTTTATTTCCCGGTCGCCGTGATCCAACAAAAACATATATCTGTTCTTCATACCCTAGTGGTCTACCAATGATGCTATCATCATCATCATCATCATCATCATTGTTGTTGTTGTTATCCCCAATAATCCGAGCAGGTTCGTAATCAAAGTAACGACCAAAGTGAAGATCCCAAAATCCAGTTTCCTTTTCAAGTGATCGACACTTGTATCCAATGACGACTTTAGTAGTAGAGTCTTGTTTGCATAAATCCAAGAGTGTATCCATTAGAATATCGAAAAGTTCGGTAAAATAGACACAATCACTGATGACCACCAAATCGAATCGGCCACCCACCTTGTCTAAGAGTCGTTGACAGTCTTGTTTATTTCCCCAGTGAAGTCGTTCGCAAAACACTTGAGCACCGCCTTGAATATGATGAGCAGCCACGTTTTCTTCGATTAAAGGGATGACAGGTTCCAAATCCGTAATATAGACTTGGCAGCGAGGTCCCAGCATGTTGGCCAATGCGATCCCACAGTATCCCGTGCCAGCACCTAGTTCGAGGATGGTATATGTTTTTTCGTCTTGCTGGTTTTGATTGGTTTGTTCTTCATTGTTGTTACTATAGTACGCTGGAGGTATAGGGTTAGGTGGGTCCAAAACAAGTCCGTTGTCAGGTGAGAAATACGACTGCAAGGTGTACGCACTATTGTGAGAATGAGGATTAATGACCAAGATTCATAAAGGGGCTATAACAACCAACTTGTATATTATTCTTTATACCTACCTTTGCCATATTTTACCCGCTAAACCCAAGTTATCAATGTCTTGACGGAGTGAGAGTACATTTGACACATGAATGCCGGTAGGAGGTCCCTGGGAAGCTTCCACGTTCAAGTCCATGGGTTTGTTACCAATGACAAAGTCTTTATCATATACACCACCAGTCATTAGTATAAGGGAGGTGATCTGGTGAAGAAGGATGAGGATGGTTTTTTAAAAAAAGAAGAGAAAGAAAAAAGGAAAAACAAAAAAAGGTCGCACTAACTAGTTCCAAAACGTCGGAATTTGAATGTGAATTTATAGCTCTGGTTTCTGTCGCTTTCCTTTCTTCTTTTTCCTTTACATCTTTATTATTATTACACTACTCGAATGAGTCATCAAGTAAACTTCTCAACCCACTCCAAAGACCTCACTTCGGCCCATCAAGCGGTTGTCTCTGACTCTAATGATACCAACTGGTTAATATATGGCTACGACAAGGGCACTAATGACTTGAAGTTGCAAGAAACGGGAGGTAAGGCTAAAGGAAAAGAAAACAACAACACTCCAATAATACAAATAGATCTTCCCCTATGGATCTTTATTAACTAACTTTATATATACTTTCTGGTATATGATGGAATAGATGGCGGACTGGAAGAACTATATGATGAATTTAGTGATGGCAAAGTACAATATGCCTTGGCGCGTGTTATTGACCCCAACTCTCAACTCCCCAAATTGGTTTTTATTGGCTGGGTAAGTAAAATGATATTATTATAAAAAGATAAGTACTAACCCTTTTATCTATTTTACTTGTAGTGTGGTAGTGGTGTACCTCAATCTCGAAAGGGGCTCTTCAACTCTCATTTGAACGAAGTCTCCAAATTCTTCAAGGTAAGAACTCCTCCTTTCCTCCCCCCTTGAAGAAACTGCATCAACGCTCACTAAATGTCTTGACACTAATCAAAAAATTATAGAGTTTCCACGTACAAATAAATGCTCGTGATGAAGTAGGTATTATATACAAACATGGTCTATAGTGATGATTATTGACAAGCTACTTTTATCGAAATGTAGGCCGATGTGGAGCCTGCATTAATCATGAAACGAGTTGCTGAATCCTCTGGTGCCAATTATAGTGTCCACAAAGAAACTCAACGTGCTCAGCCTGCGGTGACACCAGTGGTAAGAAATTAAATTAGTAGATACAACAAAGATCTCACTCTTTTATTATATTTTGTATAGAACTCTGTCTACAAGAAAACCGAAGTCCCTGATATTGCGGCCATGCAACGTGAATCCATGAAAAAAGAAGGACCTCCTCCTCCTGTGGTAAGTAGAAATCAAAAATTGTCAGGGTATATATACCATTAGAACTCTTCCACTAATGTACTTTTTTTGTTTGTTCTAGGGAACCACTTACAAACCTGTCCAAACAGCACCTAAACCTTTAGCCAGCCGGTGGGGATCAGCAACATCTAATCAAGATAACGGTGCTGCAGCTGTCAGAGCAGAACGGGAACGTGCGGAAAAGGAAACTAGGGAACGGGAAGAACAATTGGCTCGTGAACGAAATGCCAAGGAACGACAAATGGCAGTGGAACAAGAACGTCAATACAATGAACAACAAGCTGCCGAAGAACAAATACGACAACAACAACAACAACAAGCTGCCGAAGAACAAAGACAACAACAACAAGCTTTCGAAGAACAAAGACGACGACAACAACAAGCTGCTGAGGAACAAGAACGTCAGCGACAACAACAAGCTGCTGATGCGGAATATGAACGTCAACAACAAGCCCAGGAACAGGAGCGACAACGACAACAACAAGCTGCTGAAGAACAAGAACGACAAAGACAAGCTGCTGCTGAGGAACAAGAACTTCAAAGACAACAACAAGCTGCCGCCGAAGAACAGCAACGACAACGACAAGCTGCTGCCGAAGAACAAGAACGTCAACGACAACAAGCTATCCAACAAGAACAGGAACGTCAGCAGGAAGCTGAAAGATTGAAGGTAAGGATGGATTTACAAATGAAGGGGAACAGTCTTTTTTTTTTTTACTCAACTTTTTTTTTTTTGGTCTTGTTTTGTTAGCATGAAGCAAATGCACAACATGCCGCTCCTTCTTCCACAAGTACAACCAACTTGAACAGTGTATCTGCAGTCGTCTTGTTTGGATATGATGCTGGTAAGTGAAGAATATAAAAATGTAGTAATAGACAACTAATTACATTGCTATCTTGTAGGTGAATCGAATGAAATGACTCTTTTGGAAGGTGAAGTGATAACCGAAATCGATCAAGTGGACGAAGGATGGTGGTTTGGTATCAGCGAAGATGGAAAGAAACAAGGTCTATTCCCCGCCAACTACGTACAACTATTGGAACAAGAACCGGAACATCCTCCTGTACAACAAGATACTCATACAGCACCTTCACCACCACCTGCTGCTCCTGTTGCCGCTCCTGCTCCTGCTGCCGCTGTTGAAGACTTGGGTCAAGTGGCTATTGGATTATATGATTACGAAGCTGGTGAAGATAACGAAATCTCATTCCGCGAAAACGA
Source organism: Chlamydoabsidia padenii (assembly GCA_025330725.1). Classification (NCBI taxonomy): domain Eukaryota; kingdom Fungi; phylum Mucoromycota; class Mucoromycetes; order Mucorales; family Cunninghamellaceae; genus Chlamydoabsidia; species Chlamydoabsidia padenii. The sequence goes on from JAIWND010000012.1 coordinate 205,430, forward strand.
CCGTATCACTCACATTGAATTTGCTAGCGAAGATTGGTGGCAAGGTGTTGGTCCTGATGGCAAATCATTTGGCTTATTCCCCGCAAACTATGTACAATTACAAAACTGATCATTTGATCCACACACATCCTTCCTCCTCCTTTTTTTTTTTTTTTTAATATCAGTTATCTCTTCTTTGCAACAATAAAAATATATTTTGTTTTTATACTTCTTTTTAATATGATATGATATGATATGATATTTTGTGGATATAATTAATTGCAAATAAATCATGGAAATAAGGTGCGCATCAATGATTGTAAATGTGTTGGGATTTTAAAAGTGAATACATATGCAGACAATGTATTTTAAATCCCGCCATCACAAATTGACACACTGGTTTATAGTCCCTGTCAAGCAAGTTTTAGCCCGTACGCCATCATAAACCTGGCATTTACCATATAATCAGTCCCCACCCCACCCATACAAAGGTATATATAAAAAAAAAAAGACACAATTCACATTATAAAGTAAAGTTTTATATTTAAAAACCAAAGAATCTTTATTCCAACAATTGAATCAAACTATCGAATTTAAGCCTTGTTACCAGTCTACAAAAGATCAAGATTAAAAAGAGTGAGTGATTTCGGCCGAGGCATCATTGATATGATTTCATTTATTCAGTACCTTTTGGAATCGGAATCTGGGAGGAGGAGCACGGTTGCGACGGCTGACAACGGAGCGGACACGAACAACACGAGCGTGGATGGCGCAAGAGATACAGTAGTGCAACTTGACGTACAACTTGGGGATAGCGTATTCTTCGTAGATGGAGGCTTCTTGAAGATCGCGGACAGCAGCGGCTTCTACCATGTTACGGATAGTGAAACGCTTGATGGCCTTGTCCTATAACCAATAATAGTAATAATAAAGAAGGATGTATGTGCATCAGTCAGGAGTGTGTATGTGTGTGTGTATTATACTTGAAGAATGTTTTACAATTACTAACCTTGGGGCAGCAACGATAACAGTTGATGCAACGGATAAACTTGTTGTGGCCACGACCGTGCTTGTTGCGTCCATTGTTTCTTCTCTTGCAAGTCTATTTGGCGAATGTGGTATTAAAAAAAAAAAAAAAAAAAAAAAAAAAGAGTTGATACAGTCAGTTCAATCATTCATCCATCTATTTATCCATCCATCCATCCACTGTCGTTGTTGTGCTATTTCCATCATATACAATTCCCCTCCCCTCCTTTTTTTTTTTGTTGATTTCAATCTTCCTTACCATATTGATATGATTAGAGGAGGTTGTAAAGAGAAGGAATCACTTTCCAGCGAAATCCAGCCCTTATTTTTTCTGGCTCTCCAAATATTTAAAATCCCGACTTTTTGAGATTCAAATTAGGGCGTCCAGTTTTTTGTTATTCCAACATTTTTAGTCCTTCTTTCGCTAATCCATTGGTTTTTGTGTGTAGGTGACAATAAATTGATGGCTAACCTATGTAAGTATATTAAAAAAAAACACAACTTGAAAGGCACCTTATACGTTATACTAAATAACACCTTTTACTATTCTTCCACTTCTTCCACTACGATTCAGCTCCCGCATATATTCCAGTAGGAAAGAAACGAAAGCAACAGAAACAATGCAAGATACCCAACAGCACTGCTATAGACCTATTGTCATCTGACGATGATGACAAATCACCAGTCGTCAAAAAGTAAATAGAATAGTACTCACAATCACACAACATGACTAATGTGTGTCTTTTTTCTTATAGGAAAAAGTCTATATCTTTACCTGGTCAAATCGTCAACACACCTGAAGAACAACGAAGACGCGAACTTCGATCTCAACGATTTCTACAAGATCAACCTATCAAAAAGCATGACAGTACTGTGAAAAGTGTTGTCTTGATGGAGGTAATCATTGTGTGTGGTGTGGTGGTACTTGTAGATCATGTCTATATTTTATTAACCTCTTTCCCTTCTTACTAACATAGGAAGGTAACGACGTTTGGCAATTCTCAGCGGTGGTAGGAACTAGCACAGATATAGAAAAACCATACTTCCGTTTAACATCAGTAAGTAGGAAATAGGAGGAACTTGTACATGGAAATCATCTGATCAGACTACTAATCTCTTTTTATCAAGGCGGCGGATCCTCGAACAGTCAGACCTTTACCTATACTGAAGAAGACTTACAAGCATCTTAGGAAGAAATGGAGGAAGGAACATAACTATGCCTATATATGCGAACAGTTTAAATCGATGCGGCAGGACTTAACAGTAAGTTGATCATCAATTGATGAAATCTATCACTACTGATTACATTAATGTCGATAGGTCCAGTGCATTAGAAACGACTTTACAGTAAAGGTGTACGAAACTCATGCGCGGATTGCTTTGGAAAAGGTAAAAAGTGTATGGTGGATATTTGTTTTATATACATATAATCTTTATATTCTTGTGTTTTAGGGTGATTGCTCTCAATACAATCAATGTGGCAGTCAACTCAAATATCTTTATGATCAGGGCATCGATGGAAACAAGGACGAATTTACAGCATACCGACTCCTTTACTTTTTACATACTCAAAATTGGCCAGGTAAAGACAAAAACAAAAATAAAAAGGATATTGGCAACATTGGTAGAACTTATATATACGATCACGTTTTTATTTGTTTGTATTGATAGACATTCATTCGTTGTTGGGGGAAATCAAGAAAGGAGGGGATCAACACTCCGATTGCGTGGATCATGCGTTACAAGTCCGATCGGCTATGGCGACTAGAAACTATCATCGACTCTTCCAGCTTTACGAAAATGCTCCAAATATGGGTGGATACTTGATGGATCAATTCATTGAACGAGAACGTGTACAAGCCATGATCGTACTTTGTAAAGCGTAAGTATGGATCAAAAAAAAAAAAAAAAAGTTATGTGTAACATACTGATTTGTATTTGTTGCCAGGTATCAAATGGGTCTTCCTCTTGACTTTGTTTTATCAGAACTTAGATTTGAAGATATCATGGACCTGGGTCTATTCTTGAAGAAACATGGCATACCAAGGAATCGTACAACACCAACCATCCTCGACACTAAAACAGCATTAGGGAAACTACAAGAAGCAAGTAAGAAGTTTAATCGGGTGGATATAAAGGGCCAAATCTGATATTCAATAGTCACGACTCTGCAGCGGAAATCAATTTGTACCTTTTTATAACTAACCTTGATTTATCCCCCACTCCTTCTTCTTCCTCTTCTTCTTCTTCCCATATTTAACACTTTTTTTTTAAAACTTTTATCCTCCATTCTAATCCATCATATAAATATAATAAACAACTTCATCTACACTTTATTCAGCTTGACCCTTTAAACTATGGCTGATCCTACTACTGACAAAAGCCAACCCACAAGACCGTTACTTGGAACCAGTAACCCCGAAAACAGTGATGAATTATGTAAGTAATAAAGTGACAAAAAAGACCATCAACCAACCATCTTTTTAATATTGATAGTCCATCCTCATACTCTAACTGCCTTGGTCATCTTACTTGCTTGGTTATTCTATGCGGGTATTCGAACCAACCATGAAGATACGGAAAACAGCGTGAAACTTGGTATCATGGCCTCTATTTGTTGTTTCGTCTTTATTGGTATGCTACAATTCCGCGATGGTCCCTTTGTCCGGCCAAGTATCCCTTTTTGGCGTGCTATTCTCAGTCTCAGTGTATTGTATCAACTCTTCTTGGTTTTTATGCTCTTTTTGGTAAGTATCTCTTTCCCCTTCATACACTATGCCGATCATTTGACTTGACTGACTGACTTTTTTTCCCTTCTTTTTGGCTGTGGCCAATACCCTTAGAGCAAAAGTGAAGCCCGTCAATTCATGACAAACTTTGATCCTGGATTGGGCATCAAACTTCCTGAACGATCCTATGCTGAGAATTGTGAAACGACACCTTCAAATATAATGGTAATGATTGGGTGAATGAATCTTGTCGGAATAGGGCGGGAACTAATATAAAAGAAATGTGTGTCTTTTCTATAGTCTCAAGTGGATATCTTTGTTGCAGCGCACTCTTTTGGATGGTATGGCAAATCATTGATTGTGCGTGATTATTGGCTTTGTTGGATCTTGTCCGTCACTTTCGAACTACTGGAATATTCTTTGGAACATCAATTGAACAACTTTGCCGAATGCTGGTGGGATCACGTAAGTCAATATATATATATATACAAAAGGGCGTGGGGTGGGGACATGAAGAGAACTAACATTGACACTACTTATACTATAGTGGATCTTGGATGTATTGCTGTGTAATTGGGCGGGTATCTATCTGGGTATGAAGACTTGTCAATACTTGGAAGTGAAGGTAAATGATTGGACGAATGAATGAATGGGTCATGCAAAATGTAAATGTATCTCATGATCATGTTTGCCTTTATCTTATGATTTGATAGGAATATTCTTGGGTGGGTCTTCGACAAATCAAGTCTCTACGCGGGAAAGCCAAACGTGCGGTGCAACAATTCACACCAAAAGACTGGACTCGCTTCGAATGGAAGGCGACTTCAACTCCCAAGAACTATTTTGGCACTGTTGGATTTATGTTGGTGGTAAGAAAGAAAGAAAGAAAAAGGTTGTTATGATAGGGAAACTAACATTTACTCTGTATGTTTATATATATATATATATATATATAGTTTTTGCAATGCGAACTGAACTGCTTCTACCTCAAAGCAGTATTATGGATCCCAGTTGAACATCCTTTGAATACCTATCGATTGGTTCTTGCCTTCCTTTATGGTTTACCAGCGGCGCGTGATCTCTATCAATACATCTCGGATAGGTAATTCAAAACAAAAGAGGATGAACGATGCATGAATCAACATGTCTAACATATCTCTTGATGTGATTACTTGATAGTAATACAAAGCGTCTTGGTGTCCATGCTTGGTTATTTATATGTAATGTCATGACGGAGTCTCTCATCTGTTTAAAATTCTCGAATGAATTCACTGTCCCTGCTCCAATGTTTATTAAGGTCTCCTGGTCCATTGTATTGTCCTTCCTACTTGTTGTCTTCCCATTATGGCGCTTTGTCATTTATCCCAAGAAAACTATGGTGGATGGAAAGGATGATTGATGTGGTATAGTTGGACTTTATTGATCTATCGTAGGTATCTAGTTTGTAGACCCTGCCCCTCCCCCTCATCATCATACCCCGCGACTGCATATACTTTGACTCATTTACTCTACCAAACACAATTACTCATACTCATCACTGTTACATTTATATTCTCCTTTATATAATCTATGTACACCCATAAAAATGATCCTTATATACAACTTCATCACCATTTGATTGTAACCGAATCTCGGTGTGTAATAAAGAACCTTATCTTATAATTCAAATCCCGAAATGCCGATAAAAATGGGCACTTGTGGATTTGCTTCTTTTTCTTCTTTCTTCACAGAAAAAGGGAAACACTGACGCTCATATTGTTGTAATCTACAATGAATTCTCATTGTAACTATCAGGTATAGTTGTTATTAGTCATACTGTTTACTATTTACTAACCTCCTTTTTATATATATATATATCCTATTAGCATCCTTGGACTGATGGAAACTTTACACCTTGTTTCCATCAAAGGTAAGCAACAACCTGTGTAACAAATAATCGATTCCCCTCTTAATTCTGCTCTTTACCACATAGATTCCTTGATACTGCCTTGCCATTGGTGACCATCTTGGTATCTTTGACTGTCATTGTGCTTGCCATTATTCGACGACAACGTAAACTACATTACGGTGCTCTTTATACTCCTCTTAATACCAACTCAAAACATGCAACTACATCAACTTATGGAGCAACAAACAAAGTGGGTGACCAAGATTCGGATCTTACTGCTGCCATTCTTTCTTCGTCATCGTCTTCTTCAACAACTGACCACCACTGGATCCAACCTCGTGTGGGAAAAACTTGGTCTGTTTGCACGTGGATCAGGGTAACAATCTCTGTTGCTCAATGGTTATGTTGTCTTGTTGCAGTGACCCGGCTCAAGAATGGTGACTATACTTTGGATAGTACGGTAGAAGGAACTGATACTGGGGCTGTCTTATGGGCTTATGGCGCTCGTTTGGCATTCTGGGTAAGTAACATACACACACACACTAACAATAACAGGACAAAAGGATCCTCATACTTTTTCTTTTTCTTTAATTAGGCCTATACTTCCGTCCTTGTCCTGTACACTCAGTTTTATGGTGACAATATCTTTATCGACAAAATGATGTACCACCTGAATGGATTATATATGATCGATCTTACACTTCGACTCTTGGATGTGCGGTCTTTTTACTTGGTGCATGATATTGAAATTGGTGCCTCCATGGGTTATGGTTTTTCCGTCACTAGCCTCTGCCTGGCTCTGATCTTATTGGTGGTCATCATCAACGAAACACCTTATAACGCTCCAATTGCACCTGTTGTGTCCGATACGGTAAGAAAAAAAAAAAAAAAATGTCGGGGGAAAAAATACCCTTCAGGAGTTGGAAATTACAGTACTGATTCGGTTATTTTTGACTTTTTTAGGGTAGGGTGATGTCGGGGGAACAATGGGCTTCCATCTACTCTAAATTCATGTTTAGCTGGGTGGATGCGATGATGAAGAAGGGCTGGGTACAAACACTCAATGATGAAGACCTCCTGGATTTACCTCAAGAAAATCAAACACATTACACCTTGGCTCACTACCGCCTTAACTACAAGTGGAATATGGGTTTGTCTATTATGCGTACTTTTAGAGTGCCTCTCTTGATCCAAAGCGGCTATAGTATGGTGTGGTCTCTCGCCATGTTTGGTCCTCCTTTCTTCCTTAACAAGATCATCAAGTTTATCGAAAACACTCAACCTGATCATCAAGTCTCTGTCTTTACCGCCTTCTTGTATGTTTTGGGTCTCTTCCTCACCTCTTGTGCTCAATCTCTTGCTTATCAACAAGCTTTGTATATTGGGCGTACTCTCGGCATACGGATTCAATCTATCGTGATTGGAGAAGTATTCAGCAAATCTTTACGTCGGCGGGATAATACTGGTGCGGCTTCAAATGGTAACAATCTCTCGGAGGATGGCAAACCCAAAGGGAACGTCAACAATCTCTTGTCTGTGGATGCTCAAAAACTGGGCGAAGTGGCAAGCTACCTGTTTTACTTTTACTGTTTCCCTATTCAAGTCACGGTGTGTATCTGGGGTCTTTACAAGCTACTAGGTGTTGCTTCTTTATATGGTGTCCTTGTCATGGTCATTTCTCAACCGGTTACATTCTACATGGGTCGACTCTTCCAACAAAGTCATCAAAAGGTCATGGGGTGCACCGACAAACGCCTCAAACTGATGAACGAACTTTTAAACTCGATCCGCATTGTCAAATTCTTCGCATGGGAAAAGGAATTCAGGCACCGAATCTCGGCGGCGCGGGACGTGGAACTAAAGGCGATTCGATCTCGACTCTATAGCTACATGTGGATGGGCAACATTCTTTTTTTGATTCCTGTCCTTATTATGGTGACTGTATTCTATTTTTATACCAAAACATTCGCTCTCACTGCCTCCACTGCCTTTACTGCTTTGGCTTTATTCAATACCTTCAAGTCCATCTTTGACGAACTGCCTGCGATCACCTCCTTCATCCTTCAAGGTAGCGTCTCTTTGCGTCGTATTGGAAACTTTTTGGAGGAAGAAGAAATTATCGAATCACCAGCGACTCTCCATCCTACTGTCAACATTGGCTTTGTCGACAATGCAAGCTTCAGCTGGGAAAATCCAAACAACAATGACAACCAACAATCTGTGACACCAACCCTTTCGAATCTTAACCTGTCCTTCCCTTTGAACAAGCTCTCTCTGATTTGTGGTGCTACCGGATCGGGTAAATCAGCATTGATTGCTTCGTTACTCGGTGAAACGCATCGTCTCTCTGGTGCTGTCATTTTGCCTCGAAAACCTCGATCTCGCCATATTATTGGTGGCGCTGCTTCTGGTATTGCTTATGTTGCTCAAACTGCATGGTTGCAAAACATGAGCATTCGTGACAACATTCTCTTTGGCTTGCCTTATGATGCTGAACGGTACAACAAAGTTTTATACATGACTGCTCTGACACGGGATTTAGATATCTTGGAATATGGTGATTCTACTGAAGTGGGCGAAAAAGGAATCAGTCTTAGTGGTGGGCAAAAGCAAAGGTAAAAGAACGGGGACATTAGACAGATGATTATATTCCATATCTAACTAACTTTATTTCTATATTATTTATAGAGTGGCTATTGCTCGTGCTGTATACTCTCAGGCGGATATTGTCATTCTTGATGATTGTCTTAGCGCTGTGGATGCTCATACTGCGAAACATCTTTACGAACATTGTCTTACTGGCGAATACATGAAGCATCGCACTGTCATTCTCGTTACTCACCATGTTGGTTTATGTATCCGGGCTGCCTCTTATGTTGTTGCTTTAAAGGATGGACGCGTGGAATCATCGGGAACTCCTGTCGAAGTGATCAATTCTGGTGCTTTGGGCGAAGAATTCAACTTACTTGAAGACATCGAAACTGGAAACGAGGCGGAATCAGCTGAAGGACCGATCCCAACAGTACAAGTTAATCTTACCAACACGGCTAATCAAAAAGATGGACACGGCAAATTGACCAAGGATGAAGAACGCGCTGAAGGCGGTGTGAAATTTTCGGTCTATCAGGCATACATGAAGGCTTCAGGTGGCTACTTGTTTTGGGTCTTGATATTATTCCTCTTTTGCCTTGCTCAAGGATCGGTGGTGGGACAAGATTATTGGATCCGCGTATGGTCTGCTGCAGTAAGTATTATTGTATAGACTTGTTGATTACAATTATAACGGCCACTAACGATTTCTTTTTTCTTTTTTTCTTTTTTGTAGTATGGTAATGGGTCTCAAAAAGGTGACATGTCTACTCAATCGGTTGGTGATCATCCTCTGCTCAAACCTTCTCACATCAATGTCAATTACTATCTCTTCATTTACTTTTTGATTGGAATGCTGGCTTTGCTGGTGACCACCTTACGATCTCTTGTCCTCTTTACTGGGTCCTTGCGTGCATCAAGACACATTCATTCCCAGCTCTTGGAACGAATCTTGAATGCAAAGGTGCGCTTTTTCGACACAACTCCTCTTGGACGTATTGTAAACCGGTTTTCTTCTGATTTGGAAACTTTGGATCAAGCTGTGGCCCCGTCTCTGACATTCTTGTTGTACAGCATCATTGCCACTGCCTATGTTGTCATTCTCATCACTATTATTACACCTTCCTTCATCATTCCTGGTGTCTTTGTCGCCTTTTTATTCTGGCGTATAGGCAACTACTATCTCCGATCCAGTCGGGATATGAAACGACTCAACTCGGTGTCTCGGTCGCCAATCTATGTCCAATTCAATGAAAGCATCAGTGGTGTGGCTACTATTCGGGCGTTTGGATCTGAAAGCCGGTTTATCGAAGATAACTGCAAAAAGGTGGATAATAACAACAGACCTTTTATCTGGATGTGGGCTACAAATCGGTGGTTACATTGTCGTGTGGATGTGCTGGGCGCCTTTGTTGGATTCTGTACTGGATGCGTCCTTATTATTTCAAGGTCATGGGTGGACCCTGGTTTAGCTGGCTTGTCTCTCAGCTATGCTCTCACTTTTACTCATCATATTCTTTGGATTGTCAGGTGTTATGCTATTAATGAAATGAATTGGTAAAGATGAAATTCATGCTACCAAATCGAGACTAACATCTCCCTCACTTTTTTTTTTTTTTTTTTTTTTTTTTTTTGGTGATAGTGTCTCCATTGAACGAATTCAACATTATCTGGAAATCGAACAAGAAGCATCCTCCTCTGCATTGGTATTACAAGAAACACCTCGTCCTAGTTGGCCTGAAGCTGGTCATGTCAAGATCGAAAACCTTGTTATGCAGTATTCCCCCGAAACACCTGTGGTCCTTCATGATCTCTCATTCGAAACAAAACCTCGAGAAAAGATTGGCATTGTTGGAAGATCGGGCTCTGGTAAATCTACTCTTGCTTTATCCGTGTTCAGAATCATGGAGGCAACCAGTGGACGTATCATGATTGATGGTGTGGATATCTCTACTTTGGATTTGAACGACTTGCGATCTCGACTAACGATTATTCCCCAAGATCCTACTCTATTCAGTGGCACCTTACGAAGCAACCTGGACCCCTTCAATCAACATGACGATGCTGAACTCTGGGCTGCCATCAAACGATCTCACTTGGCGGATGAATCTGGTGATCAATCTTCCAATGGTAACGATGATGTAGTAAGCTTGGATGCTGTGGTACTCGAAAATGGATCGAACTGGAGCCAAGGTAAGCACAGATACATAAAGTTTAAAAAGGGATTAAAAAAAAAAGACACCATAGCTAATCAATCATCTTCTTAAACATGTAGGCCAACGCCAATTGATTGCTCTTGCACGTGCACTTGTCAAGAAATCATCATTAATTGTACTGGATGAAGCTACTTCTTCTGTCGACTTTGAAACTGATCACAAGATTCAACAAACTATACGAACCGAATTTGGCGAATCGACCTTATTATGTATTGCCCATCGTCTGCGAACTGTATTAGACATGGATCGTATCTTGGTGCTTGATGCGGGTAAACTGGTGGAATTCGATGATCCTTATACCTTGATTACTCGGGAAAATGGTGCCTTCAAGTCAATGTGCGAAAAAAGTGGTGAATACTTTGAACTCTTGGCGATGGCTAAAGCCCAACATGACAAGAACTTGGAATAAGACTTTGTTTATATATCCTATTAGTCAGATGTAGTATTTGTCCTTTATTAACACAACCCAACATAATCTATAGACATATTTTGTAAAAACACAATAAAACAAATGATGGGGGGGGGGTTTTTTAAGGAAAAAAAAAAAGGATTCTTTATTGATACATTGGGGCAAAGTGGGGATGATGGTACTAGAGTAATAGGATTATATAACATGTTTACTGGGGGTAGGTGTGTAAAGGGTAACTATAACTAAACTTGACGAGGTTTGACGTTGCCTTCAATGACAAGGTGTTCACCAGTTGTGTAAAGATTGCTGATAGCGGCTTGACGTTTCACCACTTGTAAATCGTCTTGACCTTTTTTCAACAATTGGTTAATGACATTAGGATCAGTTTCGTTTTGGTGGGCACGGAAGGCATCTTTAGATCGTCGGACGGCATAGGCTCTAAAGTTATAAGACGAGAATTTGTTACCATGTCGTAAAAGGTCACGATATAATGACAGTGCTTGGGATCGAGTGTTGGCCATGTTGTTGCTAATGCTTTATTCGTTTCGTTTTCAAAGTAGGTGGATCCGTTATCGTTGTAAGAATTAAAAAAAAAGTGTTGTTGTTGAAAAACAAAAGAAAAGGACCTTCGCCGGTAAAAATGAATCCGACGAAAAGCGGGATGTGAATATTTAGATCCCTATATTTACACAATCCGGACCTTCGCTTGATATGGCACAATTCGAAAGATGGACGATCATTAATTGATTCATGAAATTGAGTGAATGGTGTCAATAAACTAGTGTCTTTCTAATAATGCCTGTTAATCATACTTCTTTGAATGTGTGATATGGAAAAGAGGAGACTTGCGTATAATGACAAAAAGAGAGGTTTGTATGCACCTCCTTTTTTGAACCTGGCTCCATATGGTAAAGCTTCACGTTTAGAAAAAGCTTAAAAGCTTAAATAAACAGAAACACGCACCAAATTCATTGTCGTCAAAAGTGAGTAGCAAGTTGGTTTTTGGGGCCAAAAGAATAAGCGTGGGAGGCGGTTTGATCAATCTGATTATCTTTTCAAACCATGATTCTATTTCCATCCCATCAAGCTCTGCATGCCTGAGTTTGAAAATGATCGTAAGTGAGACCCATCAAATTACGGCGTTTGAAAAAGTTTTCTTTTGCTAAAAAAAGAATCAGCCAATGAAATTCGTTCATTATTCTTCCTTTTTTCTTTTTTTTTTTTTTTTTTTAAATCCTCCACTTTCACTTTTTTTTTTTTTCCAATCCCTTCTCTTTCTTGTAAATTTTTTTTATTTATATATTTATTTAATCCTTCTTTATTATTATCACCTACGAAATCCTTTTATGACGAATGGCTCAAACAATCTTTGAATTGGATCAACCTCAGACCAAGCATCAAAAGGTGACTTACGATCTGGTACCTTCACAACACCTCGTCAATATTCGATCTGTCCTTGCCTCCAGGAAACGTAAATCCAACTCTTCATCGGTCTCACCCTCCTCTTTGTCTCCTGATACTCAACCAACTATGAAGAAGGAAAGTGATAACAGCAAACAGAAACACATGGTATTCGATGACATGATTAGTGGTCTGCCGTCTCCTCCTGTAGAAAGTCCAATGGCTGAATTCCCAAGTATCATGACACCAAATCATATCGACCAAAGTCCTCCTCCCACACCAAGTTTGACCTTTACTCCTTCCTCACCAGTCTCAACCAATAAAGAAAACTCTCTAGTAGAACAAGAAAGTATAACCGTAGAAGAAATCAAATCCAAACTGGCTCAACTACGGGAAGAAAAGCACAATCTATTCCAACTCATGAAGCGACTGGTCGAACAAGAAGAACAACAAAAGGAACAGCAAAAGCAACAAGAGGAACAAAAACAGGCCAAGAAGAAGAAACTTAGTCGGTGGTCAACTTGTCAACAACAACCAACACCTTTGCCATCACCATCACTTCGGTACACACCTAACGTAACTACCACGTCAAGATCTATGAATCCAGTTAGACCGACTCACAGTCAAGTACGAAATCAGGACGGCTACTTTGGATCCAGTCAGCGACTACATCGATCTCATCAACCTCCCTTTTTATACTAAACACATACACCTTATCATCATAAACATCATCATCATTTTTTATATACATAGTCTCTTGTTTTATTCTATCATCATCATCCATTCTTTGTGCCCTTTTTTTTTTTTTTTATCCTTTAAACTTTTATTGTGTACATGTATATAAAAAGAACTGTACTAAACCTCTTTTCCCCTCCTCCCCCTCCTCTTACTTTGTAGTCTCCTATTCTCTCCTTTATTTACTCCTTCCCCTCTCCATCATGTATATCCATAGTGTAATTTTATCAACAAACTTTTTTTTAACAATAAAAACGTCTATATTTTATTTATCATCTTTAACATCATAACAGGGTTGTCTATTTGTATAATATAAATCATTGGGATGTGATGGGTTTATAAAATAATAAAGGATCCATCCAATTATAAAAGTACACTATAGCTAACTAACTACAGCCAAGGCCAACTTGAGTAGAGAAGTGCCATGTCACCGATAAGGTAATTTGTTCTTGATGGTATTTCCACACCTATCAGTTCTGTCGTAGACCACGTCATCATGCAGTAAGGGTGCTTGTATCGATAGTATGACAAGTCCAGCTACTTATCATAAAGATTACCGTGGTATTCAATTAACCAAAGATGTGTCAAAAGTCTGTTGTTATTGTAATCCAGGGATGTTGAGCTGTTGATCCTAACAACCTCTAGCCAATCGACTTTATCCTATCATGGCAGACTGCATACTTTTTTTTATGAGAGGCATATGGTAAAGTAGTGAGGCAATCTAGTGAAGATAATAAGGATTATCGTCAAAGAGAGGGAGAGAGAGAGACAGGAAGAAAGGTTTTTGGTTTCAACTTGCACAAATTTTCAAATGCCGTAATTTTCAAACCCCGCCTGTCAACTCCTTTCACCATTGCCTCACCCAGAGAAAACTGTGAATACCGTAGTGATGATTCTAATATAATCAAATGTGTTAGCAGTATTTGTACATGGTTGTAAAAAGGAATTGTCCCACGTTCTTCTCATTACGATACAGTGGTGTATGATTTATAACGTGGTGGGTGGGTCATGGCCCTCTTCTTCCACAGTTTTCTTTCAGATTCTCTCCTCTCAATACCAATTGTTTTTATAGGTGCAGGCATACTTTTGTGTGGTATTCTGCATTTATGCAAAGTGCCAAAGAAGTTGTATTGTGAAACCACGTTTTTGCGTGGAGCCAACATTAAGGGGGTCGTTCTGGCGGGATTTGAAATATATTGGCCAACAGATACCAATTTTGGCGCTCTTCGTTTTTTTTTTTTCCTCCCTCTTCTCCCTTTCTCATCGTCTTCACTTTTTTTTTTTTTTTTTTTTTTTTTTTTTACAAACTCTTGGCATTCTACATTCATTTGAACGGCATACCATCTCTGGGTTAGTTTTTATCTCAAACACTTACATTTATGGCTGGTGCAACTATTGATAAAACTCCCGAAACTGACTCCCGGTTGTCGTCATGTATCCCACCTGAAAGCAACTTGTCCAAACACAACAATCATTATCAAGACCGCGAACTGGAAGATGGTCCTTTATTTAGAGCAACTTTGGCACAACTGGAAAATCGAACTGGTGCTCTCAAGGCAAACGTCAAACGGCTATTGAAAACTACAAGTCAATCTTTGGAAGCCAAGCAGCAATGGTTAAAGGCGGATATCAACTTTGTAGAGTCACTACGTGAAATGCCAAGCCTGGATCCTCTCTCGACACACTATCTTGATCAAGCTTGGAAGGAACTTTTGGATCAACGTGAACGTCTAGCCTTCTCAATGCAATCCTTGTTGATCTCGCCCTTGCAGAAACTCTATGACTTGGACATTAAAACGGCGGAGATTAAGCGACGACACTTTGAAGACGAAAGCAAAGAATACTACGCCATGCTATCAAAGTATCTTTCGCTCAAAACAACTACTTCTGTATCAACACTATCGACCAATATTGATTATAACACTGCCGGCAATAACACCGCCAGCAACAACAACAACAACAACAATACAGGTAATACAGGTAATACGAACGCCAAGAAGAAGGAATACCGCAAATCGATGGAACTGGAAGCCAAGCACAATGCAAAACAACGACACTTTGATCTGGTACGGTTTGATTACTATAACTTTTTGATGGATCTAAATGGCGGCAAAAAGGAACAAGAAGTGTTATTCCATTTACTCACCTATCAACAGCGGGAATACGACTTTTATCAATCGGTGGCAAAGAATTTGGCAAAGTGGAAACCTGGACTGGATGAATTGGCGGCACTTATGGCTCAAGCATCTTCGGAACAACGTGTGGTCAACAAGGAACGATTGGAAAAGCGACGACATTTGGAATCAAAGTGTTTACAACAAGGTGATACCGATGGCGAAACTGGAACGGAAACTCGGCCAAGGGATCCAACAAAAGGGGAACTACCATCAACAGCAACTCTACCAACCTCTCCTCGATCTCTTATGTCGTTTTTTGATGCAGCAAGTATGACCAGCTCTTCATCCGCTTCTTGTTTGTCGCCTGAAGGTTACCGTACATCCATGGATCCATCACTTTACTCTGTAAATAACAAGACAGATTGCGATATGGAACAAGACAACTCTGATCAAGCTACTCGGCGCAAGGAGGGTTTCTTATTCTCTCCAGCAAAAGCAACAAAATCCAACTCGGCGACGAAAAGTATTTGGCACAAACATTGGTCGGTGGTCAGCAATGGTCAGCTTTATGAATACAGCAACTGGAAAAAGCACCTGGAAACTCACCACGAACCTATCAATCTACGATTCGCCACAGTGCGGGAAGCACGGAACACTGATCGACGATTCTGTTTTGAAGTCATCACTCCTCAATTCAGCCGGGTTTATCAAGCAACATCACACGAGGACATGCAAAGCTGGGTCCATGCCATTTGTAACGCCATTGAAAGTGCCTTGAACTGTGATAGTCCTTCGACTCTAACACCAGACAACAACAAGAATACATCAGGGTCGACGGAAACAACATCTACTACTACGACTCCACCTCTACCTATCCTTCGCTCAATGTCTTCAACAATCAACACGGGGGATATGATGGATGATGATTCGGGGAACAACAACAAGGCATTACTGGATCGAGCAACCAATGGTGGCGATGGAAGTCGAAGGAAATCTTGGAAGGATCATGGAAGATCTCTCACTGTTGCACTAAATGGATTACGGCGCAAGAAACAAAACAACAACAACAATAACAACAACAACAACAGCAGCAGCAGCAGCAATAATAATAACAATAACATCAACACATCAATATTGACTTCAGCACAAAGCACACCTCATTACAACAGTGGTTATCTATCATCGCCTCCTCCTTTACCTTATCGTCACTCGATTGATCTTGTCGCTCCTTCCACCAGAGTGATGCATCGTGGGAAGGTCTTGACAACATTGCGGGAAGATACTAGTAACTGTTATTGTGCGGATTGCGGTGCCAAGAATCCAGATTGGTGCTCATTGAATCTTGGAGTGGTGATTTGTATTGGTAAGCGTCAAGAAAAAAAAAAAAAAAAAAAGAAACACTTGATATCATGACCTCACCCCCCCTCTTTTACATATATATAGATTGCTCTGGAATACATCGTAGTATGGGGACTCACATCACAAAGGTTCGATCACTCACTTTGGATACAACCTCATTCACCGCAGACACAGTTGAAATGTTGAAGAATCTTGGCAACGACACCACCAACTCTATTCTGGAAGCAACATTACAAAACGACTTACAGCAACGATTGGAAAAAGCAGCGACCAAGGAATCGAGTGCGTCGAAACAATCTTTTATTCGGGAAAAGTATGAACTCCATCGGTTTATCGAACAACTACCATCCTCACCATCAACCTCACTCAACAACACGGACACCAATGAAGCAGCTCTTTTATTACTATTCGATGCCTTGGACAATGACGATATTCCACAAGCTTTAAATGCCTTGATTCAAGGTGCAGATCCCAATGGACAACGGCCACTTGTATTGTCAAATCAACAAATCACATCAAGCGACGAAGCGATCCATGGAATGGAGACCGAACAAGTAGTTTTACCTGTATTGGATATTAATGGCAACCTTGTGCATAATCGAACAACCAGCGTCTTTATCCCACTGCAACAACAACAACATATATCAGATATTGCAATGAAAACCGTGCGTTATGCATTACATTATGCATTGCTTCACCCAAGGAAACTGGATTCAATCGACAATGATGATGATGATGATGATGATGACGATGATGATCAAGAAATGATGGTATTTCCTATGGCGGAACTACTTATTCAAAATGGCGCACGATTGGACATGATGGACTCGGTGACAGGATATGAAATCTCGGAACTCCTCTCATTTGGTGATATTTTATCGGATCAAGCGATCATGTATCTCGATACCAAGAATCAAGCTCGTGGGCGGTCATCTATACATCGTACACCTTTCCCATCTCTCAAGCTGTCTCCTCCACCACTTCCAACGCATTCTGCTCCCTTGTAATGGTGGCGACCCTGTAATTTATGTTTACGATTCTATATTTTTTATACTCCATTATTACTTTTTACCCAATCATTATTACCTAGTACTTATTATCTTGTTAGAATAGTCTTTTTAGAGAGTGCATGTGTATATACCCTATAGCTTACTACCTTTTATACTTTATATTATCTTTTATATCATCTCTTCTCATATAAAAAATCATGGAAAAAATCTCAAACTCAACGTCTTTTAATCCCCGTTTTAATCCCAGTCTTTCCCGGTTTTTTTTGAAACGCCGCTGTTGTCTGCTGATTGGTGTGGCCCCTGACCCCATCAAAAAGCTGTATTGTAACTCTACACGTATCGATCGACCATATGGCCAAAGGCCAAAGGGTGAAGGGAATATGAAACGTAGACTATATCATAGCTATTGATTTAAAATATAATAGTACAGTTACAGTACAACAAAACACACTTATATATAAATAAAACCCTGCTATTGTTTTTGAACGCCAAATCGTACGGACATCTCCAACTTCATAAAACTTTAAAATCCCGCCTTTTTGCGCAACAATGTGTTGATAGTAATAGAAATGGAATGGAGTGCCCTCGCAAAAAGGGGGGCAGGAAGAAGTTGGGTGGAGGGAGACTGCATATATAAATTTGGGCTCTACAACGAGTAACAAAATCTCGACTGACAACGCTTCCCTTCCATGATCATGCAGGCGCATTGGATTTTGGTGTTCGGCGTTTGAAAATAAAGCTTTCTTTCGTCTACATCAAAAAAAATATCCTTCGTCGCAAAGAAAAGGTAAAAGTCATTGCAAGTCTAAACATGCTAACACAAGGATCTTAGTACTTGAATTTGCGGTAAAGTATGTTGGAATGGGTCATAGTGTCCACATGGCCACTTTAATCATTAGCATCCGTTGACAATGGAGCGGTAAAGCTCCTTCCAACTCTGGCTAGGGACTGGCGGGTTTTGAAATAAATTTTTTCTTGTGTCAATTTTCATTCTGCAACTTTCTTTTACAAAAGTCAGGTTAAAACGATCTTAAGGCTGTATTGCTTCATATAGTGGACTTGGTACAATAGCCATTATGTAAACTTTATTGGAATTAGGCTAAGGAATGCACATGGTCACTTTTGTCATTAGCATCACTTGTCCATTAAGGCAGTAGAGCACTCCCAAATTCAAGGTGAGGGTAAGCGGGGTTTGCAATAAGTTTGTTCTTTCAAAGTCTGGCGGGAGTTCAATTTACGTGATTTTTTGGGGAAGGGGAAGGTTCGTTTGATGTGTTTATTTGAAATCATATAATCATTACTTCCTTACAAGTATTAATTGATGACCAGCATGAATTGATCGTTTGTGAATAGTGAAACTGTTCAAATACATGTAATTCCGGGGCGTTATCGCAGTTCTACCCTTAACTGTTTCGGGTAAGTTTTACTAATTCCAAACACAAAATGGGCTGTCCACGTGTACTAACTGACTATTTGCTTTCTTCTCCTATATATCATTGCTTTATTCATTCCTTGAAATTATTTTAAAACACCGTTCATTTTATAAACTGGTACAATAAAAATCACATTATTCATCATTTATAACTTTTTTGGCTAGAGGATTGGGTGTAAAATACCAGGGGTAGCGTCAACGGTCGGGCATTCATTATTCAAAAGTAAAAATAGCCTTCCATATTTAAGCTTTACAACCACGTGTCGGTTAAAATGGCCCGTGCATATTGTTACGGCTGTCAGACTTTATTCCGGGGAGGGGGATTAAAAAAAAAAAAAAAAAAAAAAGACAATGACAAAGACTTGTCGGGACTTTCACAAACAATATAATGAATGTCCGCATAGTTGACCCGGCTGTAATAGCCATGATAATGGTAAAAAGTTTATTTTTATTAAGAGAGACAAATACATAATGGTATACTAATTCTAACTATACTACTGATGATTAACATTTTGCATTGGTGTGAAGTGAGAAGGTTTTGTTAGTGATGATGCCTTCATCCATTAGTTGTTCAAAAGACCAAACATCTGAGTTGATATCGTTTTTCAAAGCCCAAAAGACCGCCCCGGCGGCGTTCCCTTGCTGATAAACGGAGACCTGAGTATCCATAAACAAATGATGCCAAGAAGAAGAAGAGACGACGCCCGAAGCCAAAGACCATTCACCATAAATCACAGGCAAGTGGAATTGATCATGGAGTTTGTTGCAAACTTGATCCAAGATAGCATTAGGGTCAGTAGAAGGTGGAAAGGCCCAATAGGGATGGAGATCAAGCACTGCGTTGGCGGAGGCGGGTAAAAAATCATTCCAATAATCAGGTCCCAAAAAAGCATCATGGAAAAGCATGGGCACTTTATAATCCGAGGCAGCAATGATATGGTAGGCTTGTTGATAAAACTGTTTGAGCAAACGATGTTGATCATCCCCGTCTGGTCGTGGTTCATTAGCCGCTTCGATCCCTGCGATCTGATACTTTAGTCGTTCGTCCAATCCATTCATCCAATCCACCACCGCCTGCACCGTTTGTAATCCACGATGGATGTTACGAGTTGTGAAAAAGTCCTTGTGTCCGATTCGTCCCGAGTGCGCTTCACCGTTCTGTGAGCCAGGTAAACCGTGGAGATCGATGATCGCATGCATTTTATAAGTCGCACAGTACCCTAATATACGTTCGATGTGAGCCTTTTGTTGTCCTTGTGCCACATAGGGTTCGTCTTGGTCAGGTTGAATGAATGCCCAATAACCTACAGGGATCCGGATATGGTTCACCTTGACATTGGCCAATTTCGCAAAGTCGTCCTCTGTCACCCAAGTATCCCAGTGTTGTTTCAATAAAGTAGACGCATTAGGTACATTGGTACTAAGAGTCCATTCGTCTAGTGCACTCGAGTTGGCTTGATCAAATATTTTGCTGCCCATCCATCGCTCCAAGATTAACCAATTGCCAAGATTGGGGCCAAACGCTTTGTCGGTCCAGTAATTCCACCCTGTACCATTGATTCGT
The DNA here is from genome assembly GCA_025330725.1 of Chlamydoabsidia padenii. Classification (NCBI taxonomy): domain Eukaryota; kingdom Fungi; phylum Mucoromycota; class Mucoromycetes; order Mucorales; family Cunninghamellaceae; genus Chlamydoabsidia; species Chlamydoabsidia padenii. The sequence goes on from JAIWND010000012.1 coordinate 225,884, forward strand.
TTTTCCACAGGTAGTGCATGGATTTCAGATGTCAGTAAGAGGACCATCAGCAATACAATAGTCCAGTATATCATTTTGAAAGATATTATAATAAAAAAGAAAAAAGAAAAAAGAAAAAAAAAGTGGAGGGAAGGGGGAAGAGATGCAAAAGAATTCACTTTTCGTCTCCTCCCCCTTTTTAGACGCGAAAAAGGAAAAGTTCGAACCCCGTTTTTTCTTTTTTTTTTTTTTTATTGGACGCTTGGTCCCTTTTTGACCCCCCGCGGGAAAACTTTCCCCTCCTCAAATAGACAAAGATGCTGAGTAGCATTAATACACATCTATCTTTCTGTCAAAATAAAGCGGTATTTTTATGTATGGTAAACAGAGTATATTCCTTATAGATTAAGGATCCTGATTGCTGTCATCCCCCTCCTCCTTTTCTCCAAATGAAGGTCCCATACAATTGGTTCCCCGTCTGAATAATAAAGATATAGTATATATAAAGAAGACCACACAGTTATAAAAGACCAATGATGGGAATGGATTTAAAAAGTCTTTTATTCTTTTATGTACATAAAACAAGGAGAATGATCAAATGTAAATGGAGGAATGTGAGTGTATGAATGAGTAAGTTAAACAAAAGGATGATTTTCTATGTAATGCAGGTGAGAGGGGAAGAGTGATTATATGCCAGTTATTCCATGTCCATGTCCATTTCTGTGTCTTGGGTCTAAATTAAAATAGAGTATCAGTAACACGATCAACAAGCCATATTCATTATCCTTACCTCCACACGTTTTTCACCAAATACTACGTCCAGTTGAGGCAACCCTTTGGACGCCTTGACCTGATCAATAGAAGGAGTGCTGAGAATGTGTGCAACACTAGTAGATTGGGGTATGCAATAGTTTGAGTGGACAAAAGGCAGCTTTTGTGAAAGAGTGAGACGTAATGCTTCGGTAGGTGTGACCAAGACAGTAGCCTTAAAGTGAGCCACCTTATCCCCATTGTGGCTGGATCGTAAGACAGGAAGAGGAGTGATGAGTTCGTGGTTCAATAAGGAAGCAAGACCCAATCGACTTTGGTTGTTGGACAAGGCACGAGTGGCAAAAGGAAAAACGGTGTGTTTTTCGTTGATTTCATTGAATGCAGCACGAGCAGCCTTCATCTTGAGTTGATATGATTTGTTGACATCACGTTGGTAGACAAAAGGCTTGTATTCCGAGTTTTTGGTCTTGCCATCACCAGTGGTCAAAAGGACGTTGACTTGATACCCTTGGTTCGCCTGAATTTCAAAGTCGTATTTTTCCAAATCTTGTACAATCATATCTTCTGGGAATCCGTTTTCAATATCGTTGCCGCCCCGGATCACGAATCGTTTGATGGTGGATGAGTAGGTGTTTTCGACAGGTTTGCATCGAAAATAAGCAGCGATTTCACTAATGGTGCGAGTGATTTCGGACGCCTATGGAGAGAAGAAAAAAAAAAAAAGATGTTAATTGGGAAGATAACTAATTGTATTTAGTTTTACCTTGACACCAGGTTTCATCATGCGGATGGCGGCTTCATTAGCATAGTAAGTAGCACACACCACATCAGCAGCAGGACCAGTAATGGGTTGACTGAGATCCAAAGACACTACTGTAGTATGAGCAGCAGTGGCAAGATAACCATCAATATGAGCACCCATTTCACTATACATCATAAATCCACAGTCAGTTTACAATCATCATGACTTTTTACTACTGTTGATCAACTTTTTTTGGGGGGGGGGAGGTCCCGTACTTACATTTTTACCACATCGCCGGCCTTCAAATGATAATCATTGTCCAAAAGTGGTGAAACGTGTTGAATAAGATTGTTGACAGCGATACAAGTAGGAAAGGCAATACCACGTTCAGCGTTCTTGTATTCTTTCAAGACCTGAACCATTAGAGATAAAATAAAAAGGAGAGTGAGTGAGATGTGAGTTATCAAATTAGTACAAGTAGATTCCCCCTCCCCACTTTATGGCGCTTACCATGGCTTCCATAAGATCATCACCGTATTGACAGAGATCGCAAATAGATACACCAGCTGACACTTTGCTAATGACTTCAGGAAGAATAGCTATTGTGGCAGTATAAGGAGGTTAGATCATTAATACAGAGTGAATAGTGTAAACACAATCTACTTACAGTTTACAACATCAGCAGCATGCTTGTATTTACCAATGACAGTAATATTGGACAAGTCATTATCAGCTTCGAATTTGGAAGGAGGGTAGCTTGTAGTAAGTTCCATTCCGGACATGGTGGGATATTAATATGGAAGAGAGAAGAAAGAAAAAAGGGGAGGAATGAATCCTGCCATTTTATCAAAATCAAGCCACCACATATTCAAATCCCGCCTTCACGCATTTGATCCACTTTTTGCATTTTAAAAAACTCTCTTTCCCTCCTCCAACTCGTGGAACCAACTATTATTTTGTCCTTCTCAAGAAAATATACTTGTTAAAAAGGTTTGTAATTGAAACCAGGTTTGAAAGTAATGAAAACGTTACTAAAAGTGCTTCTTTATATAACCCACCCATAAATAAACCTTGTTTAGGCATAACCTATTTGCTTGCTGGAAAAAAGCAAACTGTAAACATCACAGGTAACTTTTTAACAAAAAAAAAAAAAAAAAAAAAAAGTGAAATGGGGGGGGGTAACATGTGTCCGCCTATCTTTTTTTTGGTTTACAACAATACTAACCCCTTTATACAGCCGGCATCAACAATACTCACGCCATTTGGAAACTAATTGATACTCCACCGACTCTAGTGGTAATAAGGTGGATAAAGTACTTTAATGGACTACTTGGTTTGTGAAGAAGGACACTCTTTGTAAAAGACTGGACACTATCACTTCTTGCCTTGCATAATCCAAAGGTAAGAGATAAGATAAAAAAAAAAAACCCCCTCAGCTCTTTATCTGTTTGACCAACTTTGTATTCAGCTTCATGAAAGGGACCCTCTTCACAATAACGACTGGATGGCAAGGTAAAGTCTGAACCAAAGGTGATACGATGGATGTGGGATTACTGGGTTGGGATACTCAGCTTATTTTATCAAGTATAGAATGAAACGGTCGGACTTTGCAAATGTCAAAGGATGAAACTACTGGACCTTCCTTTACCCGTGGTATTTCTTTTTTTTTTTTTTTACGTAAGTCGATGTTATCAGGTATAAAAGAATGTGTGTATGGCCGACTAATTCCTCTATTTGTAGGAACCCTTCATGATGCTATGGAACACCTCACTCGTCAAGAATAGCAAGGATCAGCTCAAGTAAGACTCTCTTATGGACAATATGGTTGTTTTTGGACGATGAATAGGATTGCTCGTGTGGTCCAGACTCTTGGTGTTGGGTGATGATCTATCACTTGGATGATGGGAACGGTAAGTTGACGTTTCATTATCATTTAATGTGTCACACAAAGTTGGAACATCATCTTATCATTTGACAGGGCACTAATACTTCTTGATTTGTAAAGGAACGGGATATTAACTGTAAGAAGGATCTCACAACATCATTCACCCGCTGGGTTTAAACATGCATTTGGCGGGCGACCTTTTTTTTCCCCATTTTATACAAATACCTCCCACCACCCTATTCCTCTTTACTTGCTTCTTCACTTTTTTTTTAAAAAAAAAAAAAAAAAAAAAAAAACACTCTTCCATTATACTATATGGTTGATTCACCACAATCCCCGCATTCTCCTATTCCGTGCAATGTTGTGCATGAAAAATTCGATCCTACTGACACCAACTTGGATCAACTACTGGAAAAGAACCATGCTTGGGCAAAGGCAATCACAAGTGAAGATCCTGGATTCTTTAAAAACATGGCACTTGGTCAAACACCAAAGATTCTCTGGATAGGTAGGTAAACTTGTCTCATTTGGGGTTATGATTACTCATGTTTGAATAGGTTGCTCTGACTCTAGGGTGCCAGCAAATCAGGTGTTGCAACTTGGACCGGGGGAAATATTTGTCCATCGTAACATTGCTAATGTGGTCTCTCACACTGATATGAGTTGCTTATCTGTGCTGCAATACTCTATTCAAGTACTCAAGGTGGAACACGTTATCGTTTGTGGTAAATTGAGTATATATGGATTATAAATATCATACATATTGATCACATCTCTCTTCTTCTTGTAGGACACTACAACTGTGGTGGCGTGGCAGCAGCATATAGTCGAAAACAAGTTGGTTTGATTGATAACTGGCTACGAAATATCAAGGATGTTTATAAAAGTAAGTTAACTGGGGTAATACAGAATCCGAAAAAAGCAATTTGGTTGATCATCTGGATAATTAACATTCCTCTTCTTATTTTGGGTAGTGAACGAAGCCGCTGTGAACCAGGAACAAGATGAAACGGAACGGCTACGAAGACTGGTGGAATATAACGCCATCCACTCGGCTCAGAATGTATGCTATTCGACCATTGTTCAAGATGCTTGGAAACAAGGTCAAAAACTGACGGTGCATGCATGGGTCCATGATATTGCTGATGGGTAAGAGATCTGTATTTGAAAACATTTGCCTTGGGCAGGATGAACTAACTCGATTGTTTGAATCTATTATATAGTATGGCTAGAAAGTTGGACTTCCAGGCTAGTCAACCAAGTGACATGGAATCTATATACATTAGCAGGTTTGACTAGATTAGATTACATTAGTTGTATAGGTGGCATTTTGCAATCACTGGCGCAAAATGTAGTATAGTGTATTTATAGTTGTTGTTATTATTATTATTATCCTTTGAATAAAAACCTAAAAACATTATGATTGACTAAATATAGGTGTTGACGATGATGACTATATGCGGATAAAGACGGTGATGACGACGGAGGTGAAAGTAATCATTATGATGGCACTGTTGCATGTCGAAAAACTAATAAACATATACTCCTTAAATCAACGAATCTTGTCTTGCCTTGATTGTCTGTGCTCTCCTTCATTTTTCTTCTTTTTCTTCTAAAAAGTCAGATAGAAAAAAGAAAAACAGGGAGAGGGGAAGGTTCCTGGAAAGAGGGGTCCATATTTTGAAGGGCCGCATCATGCTTGCTTTGTTTATGGGTTTTGTTGCCTGTTGTTTATGTATATTGTCATCAAAATACATAATCATAATGCATATGATATTTATTTTGGGTGCAATCTATATATGGTATCACAATTGATTGGAAACGGGTGGATTTGATTCCATCCCGATCCGAGGGAAAAAGGATCGACATAAACAATGTTGTTAAAAAAGAGTCTTTAGAGTTAGTTAGGGTAATAATTATATTAACGTATGATAGGATTGACAATATATTATTCGACACAGGCATATTCTTTATTTCTCCTCACTCGCTCTGCATGTCATATATGGAAGTGGGTATTTCAACCCCCGATAAAAAAGGCGCACAGAAGATGTAAGGGGGTAACGAAATGTATGGTAAACGGGAGAAGGTGAGAAGGATGAGGAGAAAAAGGGAAAACATGCACACCATAAAAACGTTTATAAACAAATCAGTTTTAAATGAACATGTGGATACTTATCGAGATTGACATAAATAATGGTAACTATCAACCTTGGTTTGTTTCCTTTGAAAAAGGGGAGGGCCGGGGTTTGAAATACTATGGCCATAAGGAGACATACAAAAAGTCAAAATCATTACTGCGATCATATTTCAACTTTCTCTCCTAATTCTTGGGCGATTTTTTGTGATTGGAATTAGAGAAACTATGTGATATAAAAGGAGATCCAAGTGGTATGTGCGCTAGCGGGGTTTGGAACCAGGGAAAAGAAGGGAAAAAAAAAAAAGGTGAGCCCCATGATGAGAGAAAGGAACTAAAAGGCTGGATGAGCGCGCATTAGTGGTGCATATTTGATTCTCGAAATTGAACTCGGAGAATCCACTGGAAATGGATGAATATGAATTATAGCATATCAGCAATAGGATTGCCCTGTGCAATATGGAAATTAATGCACATCTTTTCATTTATTTTATACCATACCCATTGTTGCACGCCACCATTGTCATTCCTATTGTTTTCGATGTATATGTAATGTATATATCTATATACCTGAGTTTTCTTCCATCATCATTGAAACATTATATTATTGTCATTTTCACTTTCCTTTTCTTTTTCTGCGTTCAACCTTATTTCACTTGACTGGTAGGGATTCCCCTTCTTTCATCCCCCCCCCCAGATCGACTCGCCCCCATTGTACCTTAACCCAATTCAAACCCCGCACTGGGACCACTCTCTGTAAAGAGAATAAAATGAGTAAAGTAATGTGCATGTATGGAACGTTTTACATAAACTTTACTTGATCATCATGCTTTTGTCTTCCCCCCTCTTTCTTTTTTAGTTCTCCTCTCAATGCCCCCCTTCCTTTCGTCCCCCCTTTGACTTCTAAAAAAGTAAAGTCTGGCTCCTTAAACCAATGTCATAAAAACCATGCAGTATCTTATTTTGGCAGACTATAAGTAAGTAGTAAAGTGTTTTTATCCTTTTTTCTTCTTCTTTCTCTTTTTTTTTCCCTACCTTTTTATTGCTTTTAACTTTTTACTTGATTGCCTTTCTTTTCAACGACGTTACGTATTCTCGTCATTTGTATTATTGCATAAACGCTTTTCAAATTCCGATAACTTGTATAAATTTCGTCTCGACAAATCTTTTTTTTTTTCTTCTTCTTCCGCTTCTTTTTATTTACACCCATCACCATACACGTGAATCATTCATTGATTGCTTTCTCGACCTCTTTACTCTATTCCTTCTTATTTCTATTCCCACTCTTTATATAATCTTTTCTTTATATACCTTTTTAAGCCAAAACTTACTAAACTCAAAAACGTATGTCAATAGAAAAAGAATGGAACAATGATTAATAACTAACGTATAACATTATCATTAATTTGCATGCAAATAGATGGATATCCTTGAATTAATACATATCGAATCACAGCAGGGTCGCAACAAACCTCACAAATGTGGTAAACCTCAATGTGCCAAAGCATTCGGTAAAGGCTTTAAAATTGATCCATTCGATCGCCCATCCACTTTTTATAACATTTATTTACATCTTCTTTAGGTCGACGATCTGATTTGATTAGGCATCTTCGCATCCATACAAACGAACGGTAAGCAATAAAAGTTAATGTGTATATGACCATGTATCTAATCAGTTGTTTTTGTTGTATTCTTATATAGACCTTTCAAGTGTGATGAAATTGGATGCGGGAAAAGTTTTATACAGGTAATTAAAAGAGGAAAAACGCACATCAATATTCTAAATCAACCGGGAACCATAAACTGAAATCTAATCTCCCTCCTTTTTTTTTTTTTTTTTTTTTTTATTGTTGTCTTGTTATGCTTGACGCATTATAGAGATCTGCCTTGAAGGTGCACCTTAGGACACACACTGGAGAAAGACCTCATGCATGTGAAGTGGAAGAGTGTGGAAAAAGCTTTAGTGATAGTAGCTCCTTGGCCAGACACAGGTAAAAAAAAAAAAAAAAAAAAAAAAAAAAAAAAAAGGAACGACCACCCCCTTTTAGTCTCGCTGGATCCCTATATACTAACATCATTTAACTTTATAGACGTATTCATACCGGAAAACGACCCTATCAATGCCACATTATTGGTTGCAACAAGCGATTTGCACGAAAAACTATCTTGACAACACACCATAAAGTAGCACATGATAACGGTATGACGACCTTGGACAGCAACAATACCGGCAAGAAACAGACCACCATCCTTCAATGGCGGCCTTTGAATGAACAAAAATGGCCATCTTCTCCTACTGACACGATCCCTTCCGGTGCCGCCATGGTCTTGCCTTTACACTGCAGTGGTCAAGTGGGAAATCAGCCTCATTTGCAACAACAACAGTCATCTGATTATTCTTCCATACAAGCGGACTTATCTCGACTCTCCCCGATCATGCCGTCCATTACCACTATGCATCTGCCTGAATTATCATCTTCGCCACCATCATATCCAACCTCACCTGAATCTGTGTCGACTGGCTACGAATTGGTATCGCCTGTTGATCAACACTACTTGCATTATCAAGATCGACGGCGTGACAGCGGGATTTCAAACATTCCCTATATGGATTTCGCCTGCCATCGAAAGGATTCGGTGATCTCACTGCCTCGTCTTCAGGAGCTGGATCCTTTTGTTATTATGCCCACCACCATCAAGGATTACCACTCTCGCTCCTCCTCCTTCTCTTCTTCTTCTTCTTCTTTCTCTTCTTCTTCCCCCTCCCATTCTCCTTACCATTAGATTAGTAACCTCCCCTTTCCACTCAACACCTATGGATTTTTTTAATTCTACTTTTATACTTTATATGTGTCTCTTTTATTGTTTTATGTTATTAGTATCTTTTATGTCGATTCTGCCTACTCCCTCCTCTTCCACTCTTTAACTGTTTAGTTTATATGTTTATACTTTATCTTATGCCTCTTCCTCCATTAGTTTATGATTAGTTTTTTATACAAAGTCAGTATAGTCTCTTCCCCCTACCTTTTTACCTATTGTACATTACACGTTTACTCTATATCCATATCACATTCTTCTTCTTCAATAAAACTAAAATTATCTGCCTAACAATTAATTGTTGTCTTCTCCTATATTACCCCATTTTTTCTCCTTTTCATCTAATGGCTATGACATATCATGCAATTAAATATAAAGCGATACAGTAGTAAAAAAGGAAACTGCCCAACATGACTTATCATGCATCGAAAGGACCATTTGTATTTTGTTGTTATTACTTTGGTGAACATTGAATCATTTTATTATACAGCTTAAAGTGATCGTTACTTTGATTCTTCTTCTTTGGTTGTTTGATTCATGTTTTCCCGGGAATCTCCTTGATGCATGAATGCATTTTAGAACAATGCCGCTTTGTCGGAACTTGAATCGTCTGTTTGAAATCCCGACCAGGCAAAAAAAAATAAAAGGCGTTCGTCTCCTATTTTTCATGTCTTTTTTTTTTTTCTTTATACAATCGAACCTATCAATAATCATGGAAATATGGCCTCTTTTCCACCACCACCATCACCAACACCAACAATGACAACTACTATCACCTTTTTGTCATCTTCTCAACTCACGGGGATTGCCAACAAACTTGCATCAGCGGAAGACCAGAAAAGATATCGCCAGCTGATTGCTCTTTCTTCTACCATTCAAACCAAGCTCAATCAAATACGACTGGATCGTATGAATGCAGTAACAGAAAGAAGCTCTTTTGGTAATGACTAGAAAAAATAAAGATATATACTAATGAACTTGTCTTATAGATCTCCGGCACTCAACACAGTCGACTACCTCGGACCTCGAAGAACTCCCCACAGCAAGAAGAACAACCTTATCAATAGGGGGTATCGACGAAAGCAAAACTACACAAGAGCGCTTGGAATCTAATCAGTCATCCACCACGACGCATGTCGAATCAACTCTTACAGATACTTTGTCAGCACCAGATCGATCGCTACCAGAGCTCCATTTGTTGGTACGGCGGGACTCGGCAGTCGATATCATTCAGCAAACCAGTCCTCCAACGCAACCACAGACATCATTTGACTGTCTTGGGCAGTTTACAGATAAAGCGCTCCCAGCATTCCCATCACTCAAACGAAACAGCAACAAGTACGACAGTATATTTGATACGACATCCTATTATTACGAACAGCAGCAGCAAGAATGGGAACACGATGATCATCCTCTTCCTCTACCACCACCTTACATTTTACCGAAAACGACACCTTTTGGTGATCATTTGGGTTTTCCTTCACCATCATCAGTAACTACACCCACCAATACAGCTTTCGACAATCAGGGAAACTATACTCATCTCAACAGCAGCACTATGGATCCTTCATTTTTATTAATAACACCACCTGAATCACCTCGTTATATTGATTGTATATCGGCTCCTGTCACTCAATCCACTCCTTTATTAAACAAAGAACAACAACCATTGCCATTACCACCTGTCATCCATTGTCAAAGGGTAATAAAGTAAAGTAAAAAGAAAAAGAAAAGAAGAAGAAGAAAAGAAAGACTCATTCATGCCTGTTTCTCTTCTTCTTCTCTTACTAGAAAATCAATGGGCTTCTTGGATTCTTAACTAGGACTTATCAAATCAACGAAATCGTCTCATCAAGGATACTGATCTCCTCACTTGGTCTTTTTAATGCTATGGATACTTCTACTGGGCATCAAAAAGCTGTACTCAAGGTGACAATGACTTCAAGCGATATAAAGGATCGGCAGCAACAGGGGGATACACTTGATATGGATATGCTGGCACGGTTTGGGTTTACCTTTTATGCCTCCGTCAGACGGTCGCCCAATGTAAAACGACCTCATCGTGAAGATCCACATTGCCTGGTCGTATCGGATCGTCTGGTGTCGGATGCTTTGGACTACTGGATTCAACATCAACGTGATGGCTTGGTATGTATAGATTCAAAAAGAAGGGGTAGTGGATGATAAATCTAACATGGTACCTTTTTTTTGTATATATATATAGCCTGTCTTGACCAATGCAACTCATATCCTGAAGGAAAGTGCCAAAATCTATGTGGTTTACGATAGATCTTTACTTCTGCAACAATCCCAGCGCTGATCATGGTCTTTTAAAATCATAGACATTTACATATCCCCATTATGATCATTAGTATTATGACCTTTTACCTCTTTTGAACATCCCTATAGCTATTTGATTTACTGATTATTATACCCATCTTCATATAATTAGTCCCCTACCTCCTTATCAGTCCCCTTTTTTATCGATACCCTTCTATCCTGATAATAAAAACTCTCTCTTTCCAATCATTTAAAAAAGATTATATTATATGTTTAAAAGGCTTTTATTTGTTAAAGTGTATGTATTTGTATGTGTATAAAGATGCTAAACTACGTAAATCAAATATTCAAAAAGACTACATGTAAATGATGTGCTGATAATAAAAAGGTAATTGGAGTAATGGGATCAAGATATCTATTGGTCCCTCTATATCTACTCCTTTGAAGGGGTCGCTTGTCGCAATGGAGCCGCCGTGCCCAATTTGTCCACCTCGATATACACGTCGGACCCGTGATCTAATTATTCAAGACATGATCACAAAAAAAAAAGTTAGTATGGCCATCTGTCAAAAAAAAAAAAAAAAAAAAAAAAAAAAAAAAAACGCATCTTACATGTATCTAATTATACTTACGTTGTTTCAAGTCCTCTGAGAACAAGTTGAATTGTTTACGCATCAATGGAGTCAGTTCTTTCTTGACTACATCCCGGACTGTACGTTTGAGGGTATCTTCTTCCTTGACAGTGATGGTAAACTAGGACAAACAAGAGCAAGTAATGTGATTAGTACTTGTCAATAGAATCAACTTTTTATCCATCTTACCACATATTCATCCAAATCAGTATCATGGCAACATTCAGGAATGGCGATAGTACCAGATACTGATGTCCCATCAGCAGCCACACCTACAATGTAAAAAAAACAAAAAGAAAAGATGAATAAAGCATTATGTTATAGAAGTCCCCCCCCCTTTTATCCTTTTCAACAAGTGTATTTTACCTTCCCAAGTGTATTCCAAAGCAACATCGTAAATGGTAATGATCTTGCCTTTGCGTTGACAGAGTTCCACATCCCCAGTACAGGAATTCAGTTTACTAATCTTGACCTTGTGTCCATCCTTTTCTGATTCCAGTCCAACCACCTTGTCAGTAAAGTATGTTTGTGCCCAAACAATACAATTCTTGCTGACCCTATTGATAACAATCAAACAAAAACGTAAGAATTAGTCCATCAATGTTTGCCCCACCCCTTCTTTTGTTTTTCTTGTCTTTGTTGTTGTATTACCAATGCCTGTTAAAGTGGGCGAAGTCCAATGTCAGATTAATGAAAAGAAGGTTAGCATTCTAACAAAAGGTTATTCATAAAGTATTTCAGTCTTACCAGTTGTTCACGTTCTTCCAGTTGGACATGCTGATTAATCCTACAGAAAGAGAAAGAAAACGAGAGAAAAGAAAAGAAGGAGTAAAAAAAATTGATTCTTTTTGATTGGGTAGATTGACGGCGGGTTCGGGATTTGAAATACGGAAGAGGTAGACGAGCCCCAGAAAATGAGTATACCGTTAAATCGCCTGGAAAAAAAAAAAAGATGCAACCCCCACCCTCTCAAAACACAAATCTCAGGTTATAAAGATCTTGAGGCTATACTTCTCCATCCAAGGGACTTGGTGCAATTACCATAATGTAAACTTTGTTGGAAATAGGCTAAGGAATGCTCATGGTTACTTTTGTCATTAGCATCGCTTGGTCATTAAGCTGGTAGAGCTCTCCCGAGATTCAAGGCGAGAGTAAGCGGGTTTTGAAATAAGTTTTATCTTGTGTGTCAATTTTTCATTCTGCAACTTTTTTTTACAAAAGTCAGGGTAAAACGATCTTGAGCCTATATTGGTTCATACAGAGGACTTGGTACAATGGCTATTATGTAAAGTTTGTTGGAAATAGGCTAAGGAATGCACATGGTTACTTTTGTCATTAGCACCGCTTGTTCATTAAGGCAGTAGAGCTCTCTTAAGATTCAAGGCAAACGGCGTAACTTTAATTTTGAAGTAATCAGTCGGCGAATGAAAATGTCAGTTGGCGATAATACGGATATGAGGGGTTCATGCAACTTACCATTTTTACATTACACCTCGCCACCGAATAAATACTTGAATAAAATTTCTGCTGTTGCTACTGTTGCTGTTGTAAAAGCGGGATAGTCGATATTGGTCGCCATTTTGTAAACTCCTTTCTTCAAAATGTTTATTGCTGCATTTTGATCCCGCCCCGCGAAGCAAATCCATTATTTCTTTCAATGCAATCAGAGTTGACACAGACCACGATTCCTGGATTCAGTCTGGTGCTATCCCGCTGCCGCCGGTGAACAACCCGAGAGTCACAAAGGCAGCATAGTTTCGATGTAAGGTATTCATTAGTTTCATGAACTATTGACTTTTCCTTGAGAGATTGTTGTAGCTTGATTGTGTTTTGGTGCTGGTATTCTTTTATTCTAGAAGCATGACTTTGGCCAGCATCCCCATAAAACACAACTGGTTTGACTTGACGGGGTTTCGTATTAATGCTTTTGCCACAGATGCAAAGGCCTTGCCGTTGAATCTTTTCATACCATAGTTTTGCTTCTTGATCCATGGTGATTGGTGGTAGAATGTGTGTAGAATATGACGATATTGCTGACATTCATGTAAGGTCCCAATGTAAACATGATACTGATCGTCTTGGTTTTTATGCACTTGTTCAACCTCCGGCAGATATCCTTCAATGGCATTGATATTGGTTTGCTCCATTTTTTTCATGACATGGAGGCAATAGTCGGTTTTTGAATGGCTACTGATTCTTTGAGCTCGGATATCATTGGAGTGAATCTTCATCAGCTTGTGTACTTGCTTTGCATCATAATATCCCATTTCTTCTTTCAGGGGTACGTACAAAACAATGAATTCGATTCAAGCAAGTGAAGGCTGTGTTTCAATTTCAGATCCCGATTCTGCATGAATTCCTCAATCCAGCAAATCAAGTGTCGTTGCCAGGGAGTAATTTACGTTTGAAAAAAAAAGCATCTGTTGACAATGGAGCGAGTAGAGCCTTTCCCAAATCTTAGTGGAGGCGTTATTTATAGGCTAGTTATCAATTAGCCGGAAACGTTCGATTCCATCATTAAAGCGGTGGTTTATAATTGAAAGCCCTTTGATGGATGGAAGTGAGAGAATTGAGACAAGTGAAAAAGTGAAAAAGTGAAAAAGGCCTCTTAGGTCTGTCTCACCAACATTTTAAGGAGTCTAAGAGGTCCCTGAATTTTTTGGAGTGTGGTGACTAGAGTGGGCGAGAGCCCAAGTATCGATCTACATTCACCTTGGGTCGAGTCCACAAAGGGGTCTGAGTGCTTGACTTCCTGAACAAAGTTGGTTAGGAATAACTACTACATAATGTATAGCATCTTTAATCATTAGCACCAGTTGGCCATTGAGTGAGTAGTGGCCATTCAAACCAACCTGGGCGGGATTTGAATTTTGTTTATTTGTTTAGGGATATGCACTTTGACTTGGGTTTACAAGACACTGCAAACATACTGTAGGTTATGGTAAGGCAGCTTCTTCACATATATATGTAGAGCACAAGGTTTTTATTAAGCTACAAATTTCAGTATACTATAAAGCTAAATTAAAAAAATACATGATAGATGGACTTTGTCGAAGAAGGAAGGCGGGGGGGAGGATAATAAACCGATACCCTCCTTCAACAGCAAATCAAAGTAAAAGTACATAAAATGAGGTATAACAATACATAATAATAGACTAAGTAATACGAGTAAAAGTAAAAAAAAGGGGAGAGAAGAAATAAGGTAGAAGTATATTAAGCCGGTTGTTTTGCAGTGACTTTTTTTCCGCGATTTCCACCAAACAAGTACCATGGACGTCGATGCCGAGCGGACGCTTTTCGATGTCTTTTTTCATCCATTTCCACATGTCGTACTTGATGCATCACGTCCGGGTACCACCATTGGACTACAAAAGTGCAGGTGTACCGAGGCAAGAAGGCCATCACCAACACCATGAGAAAAGTCAACCAGAAGGACCAGCCGCCAAAGACCATTGTTGCCATGCCATAGATTGTATTACTTGGGAAAGCACCATAGATAAACAACCACACCAATGCCACCACAAGTTCCAGTCCGATGCCCACGATTTGCCACCATGTCCAATAGTACGTGTTGAACCCAGGCATTATGTTGGCAAGAATGATAGCTGTGACAGCTACTGATGTTGAGAATTGTAGCCAGGTGTCTGGGTAGCCAGTCGGATTCGGGTTAGTGTTGTATAAAAAGTAGAAACCATAAAACACAATCACGGATTGCCAAATACCATCCATAAAGTAGATCCAGAATCGCAGCTTGTTATAGATCTTCTTCTCGACACCGATTTGATATACTTGTGGGTATCTTTGTAAATATGCCGAAGTAATGTCTTGATCCGTAGTTCCTATTACCCACCACAAAAAAAAAAAAAAGAGAGAGAAAGAGAGAGAGAGAGAGGGACATTTGATTAGTATCATCAATTTCAGCATGTCGGATGGACAAGAAGACTTACCCAAGATTATAATCGGAGCCACCGTAAAGAGCAAATTGTAAAGTTGTATGAAGGAGTAATCATAAAAGAGATTTCCAGAGAATCGACTGTAGATTTGATACCAAAGAGCAGGAAAGACCCAGATGACATTCTTGAAAAAGAAATTCAAGATCATTTCTGAGATCCGTTCGTAACTCCAGTGACCTTGGACAAGCAGTAGTTTTCGAAGGAAGCGGAATTGAGCAATAGAGTAATCAGCTGCCATGGATGCTTGGACACCTTCTTGACCAGCAATACCAACACCAACGTTCGCAGCTTGGATCATGGACACATCGTTTGCACCATCGCCCACCGCTAAAGTCACAGCGCCTTGACCCCGACGTACTAGTTCCACCACCAATGCTTTCTGAAGAGGACTAACCCGGCAACAAACCACGCTTTTACATTGTAGAGCCACCTGCAGGAGTTTCGATTTATATTCCTCGGTTTCATAGATTTGTGCCAGTGCTCCACCTTCGATCACCAATGCATGTTCTAGTTGTTGTTGATTTGATCTCGACTTGTCCAGTTGAGATCGAATAAAGTCCAGTCTTTTATCCACATGCCCATCTTTCAAACCGTCGTCGCCATCATCGTCATTGTCACCACTACGTATAATCCACAACTTCATCCTGCTGTCCAATAAGTTGCTTGCATATCCAATATTGATTGCCGTTTCGAGTTTATCACCTGTCAACACCCAGATCTTCATCCCAGCAAGTCGTAAATCTTCAATACAGCTCGGCACACCTTCCTGTAGCTTGTCTTCGATAGCGGTAGCACCAAGAAGAGTAAATCCTTGTTCGAGTTCATCTTGTAGCCTATTGATCTTGTCCATTCGCCCCTCCATCGCTGTGCTGGCTTCCTTCATTTCCAGTTGCCATTGTTGGAAGTAGGCATCATTGTCATCCAAGGTCCGATAAGCAAGCACCAGTGTTCGTAGCCCATCACTTGAGTAATTATCAATGTTTTGTTGTGTCTGAGCCATACGCGCCTTGTTGATGTCGAGATTTTGATCCAGAAGAGAAAACATGACGTTATCAGCACCTTTGCAGTAAAGAACGGTATCGTTCCAAGGGGCGGGGCGGCGCACAATCACGCTCATCCGTTTTCTTGTTGATGTAAACGCAAATACGTGTAGGAGTTCAAAGGTATAAGATTGACCGAGAATGTCCACCGTCAATAGTCGATTGCCTTGTCGCCCCGTAAACGCAAATCCCGCATTACGTGCCGCCAGTACCAACGCCGCCTCGTCCGGTGATTCCGCCTTGTAGTCGAGTTGATCTTGCACAGTAGGATCCACACGCTCCAGCCTTTTGAGATTGACTTGATCGTTTTCATCGTCGTCTTGTGATAATGCTGCATCCAATGAGTCCCCACGCCGTTGACGCCGTTTCTTGTTAAATGTGTCTGTAGGGCGCCATTTTAGTTTCTTCTTGTTGTTAGCACCACCATCACCACCATCATTGTTTGTATCGCTGCCCACATTGTTGTCCATAGATGCCATCGAGTAAGAAGAGACGACTTGAGGTTTCCGTATGGTATCATCTTGATTAGTTTCGCCCAAGGGATTTTCAACAATTGGCTTACCATCCTTGCCAATCCGTTCCACCACCACAGTATGACAGACCGCCAAGAGTGTGAAGAATTCTTTTAGTACAGCTGCATGTGTTGCTCTTGATTGGGAATCATCGCCATCATCTTTGCCATCATCCGCCAAATCATGCATCAAGCGTGGGTCGACAAAAGAGAGACGAGAAGGATCCGTGCTTGCATATTTTGGTGTAAATAGTCGAAACAAGGCTTGTTTGTAATCAGTCATTATCATTTGACGGCGTTGCTGATCGATATCATTTACATTGTTGTCATCGTCATTATTGTTATTGTTATTGTTACTACTGTTGCCTCTAGCCGCATTATGATTGAGGTGCTGCATTGCTGTCATCTTTTCGCTGTGAGTTGCTGTACTAGGAGAATCTGCTGGATCGCAATCAGAATTGTCCATTAAAGGAATGGTTGACGTTTGTTGTTGTCGTCGTTCTTGTTGTTCACGCCGTAATCGAGCACCACGCGCACCTTCAGTTTCTGGCGCAAATCCATTGTTTCCATATCGTTGTCCATCCACTGTACATTCCCGAAATTCCATAATGTTGCGAGTCAGTGTGCCTGTTTTATCGGAAAACAAATATTCAATTTGCCCAAGATCGTCTGAAAGGTTCCACTAAACAAACCATAAAAAAGATTAGTATTCATATTTCTTTATAGAATAGGAGGAATACTTCTTACCGATTTTGGTATACAACATGACTTTGATTCTTCATCCCACATATCCAAGTCAGACCATATAAAGTAAGCCTATTCTTCGAAGAAGAAGTAAAGAAGGATGATTTAATATGATGTCGATCACTTTTTTTTTTTTTTTTTGCCACAATATCTCTTACCTGAAAGGTTTTGACAAATTCAATGGACACATAAAGAGAAATAGGGATGATGTTTTGGAAGATAATCAGACTTGACCTAAAGTATGTTAAAAAAAAAAAAAAGTTCATCTTAGTATTAAATCATTACAAGCTATTTGTTACGTCATAATACTTACCAAAAGTTTGTAAAGCCAACAAATGCAGGGGATTGATCCTGTTTAGAGTACAAATCCGTGCCACCGCCTTGATCATCCCTGTATTTATCAACCCCACACATAATAGCACAAACAAGGCAAAGGATCATCAACACACCAAAGGCGATCAAGACCTAGTGTTTTACAATAAATGAACGTTAGAATGAGGGACAATAGATAGAGAGTAGGGGAGGATGTTGTACTTACTTCAGAGTTCATTTCCCTTTCAATTTGGCTCCGTTTGCTTGGCGTTTCCCCTGAATTTAACATAATCTTGGTATCGGTTCCAGTAAATACAACCACCACCAGAGCCCAAGAGGTATTCCGCACAACATGTCCCCGAAGAATCAAATGATCAATAGATAATGGTGTTTTAGAGACTTCATGCCAAGTAGTATCGTCATGATTGGTGCCACCATTCGACCGATTCTTCTTGTCCAAAAGTACCAAGGTACCTTCATAAGTATATAGATCAGGAGAAGGAGCGTTGCATTCCACATAAAAGTGTTGTTGTAAACAGTCGTGACCAGATTGAAGGTTCATCAGAGGAGGTACGGCCGTACGTGGTTTCAGGTTAGTTTCTCCATCCAGATCCTTGGTTTCCACAAAGCAAATCCCGCTTTCATCATCAGAGGTTGAGAGTAAGACACAGTCGGCAGGACAGCTTTCACCATTACGAAGTAAAAGGATATCACCCACCCGGACATCCTTGGAGAGCGCTGGACCAAAATAGCCTTTGTTGTTGTTGTTGTTGTTGTTATTGTTGTTGTCGTCGTCGTCGTCGTCGTCATTCATTATCGTGATAGCAGCGGCAGAATCAGTGGCCGCCTCAGCTGCCGTTGTTGTTACAGGACCACCGGCTAATGTTGTATCAGCAGTGGTCATTATTGTTGGTGTTGTTATAGTGGATACAGGTCTTGGTGTGTTGGTGTTGGTTGCTGGCGCTGTTATTGTCGCTGTATCGTAGTTTGGATTGTTGTATCCAAGAAGTATATGAGTAGGAGTACCATTATATCGAGCATCCACCTTATGACGTTGATAATCTTCAAACCCATCCTTGACTCCAGAGATAAAGACCACAGCACAGATGGGAAGTAATGTCAAGGCAGGAGACTTGACACCAAAGTAAGGCAAGAGTTGTATAATAGCCATAGCAAGGAAGTACATGTTGGCCGCCCGGCGAAATTGTTCAAACAAGTTCTTTGGTACAAAGGTCCACCAGGTGTATTTCGAAGTTCGGATCTTGTTGGTGACATACCCTTTTTTCGCTCGTCGTCCAAATAGTTTAAGCTTGTTATTGTTGTTGTTATTGTGATTTGTTGAGGCTGGTGAAGGAGGTAGTAGATTGAAGTAAACTTTTCTCCCCCCTGTAGGTACTTGGCGGTGTTTGATGGAGGTCGTTGTTGTGTTAGACCGTTGTAATGAAGTAGTAGTAGGTGTTGTATTGTTGTTCATTGTCGGACGACGAAAAAGAGAGCTAGCACGTTTGGATGTTCCTGAAGACATTGAGCGACCATGACGTTCATAAGATGGGCTAGATGTAAACGAGGTGCGTTTATTTGGATGTGGATTTTGTTGGTCGTCTTTTTGATTGGCTGCTTTATTGTTATTGTTGCTGCTGCTATTTGTTTTGTTATCGTGTGATCCGCTTGATTTCATCAAGTCCATGCTTTTCCTTTCATGTAGCAGAAAGAAGGAAAGAAGTCAGATATACAAAAAAAAAAAAAAAAAGGAGAGAGTAATGTGAATAAAGATTAGGGTTGTTTATAGTGTTGATGATATCAATATTGTAATAAACAAAAGAAGATAGAAAGTTACAAAGAACAAAAAGGAAGAAGAAAGAGAAGGATTAAAAAAATTACAAAATGATCTTTTATAGCGGAGTTGTATCTTTCGATGAGGCTTCCTTTTTTGTCCAGTCTCACAGGAAAAACGTGCCAATAAACTTGTATTTCATCTTACCTACTCTCTTTATAATATATGGGGAGGGGGAGGGGGGGAGGCATTGTTTCGTGTAGCACCCTATATTTACAATGACGGGGTGAGACAACACAAAAAGTAAGGACATGCAGTCAGTCAGTAAAGTGTTGGGATATATATCTCGACCAATCAGATTTCGTGACTCCATCACTGAAGGCGGAGGTGCAAAAAATTCAAAAACACATTCCACTTTTCTTCCCTCTCTTTTTTTCTTTCTCTTTTTACATTATATATATATATCCACCACAATGACATCCAACGAAGATGAAGAAATTCTACGACTGTTGGAACTACAACGACGGGAATTGG
Organism: Chlamydoabsidia padenii; assembly: GCA_025330725.1. NCBI lineage: Eukaryota > Fungi > Mucoromycota > Mucoromycetes > Mucorales > Cunninghamellaceae > Chlamydoabsidia > Chlamydoabsidia padenii. The sequence continues at coordinate 245,992 of JAIWND010000012.1, forward strand.
AAATCTTGAAAGCTACACAAGAACTTGAAGGTGATATCTATGATGACGACGACGATGACGACGAAAATGGCACACGACATCTCAACCTGCGACCTACAGTACCTGATATGCGATTCGAAAAACAGTTTGAACGAACAGTAGAAGGATTGAAATCGAATGGAGCCTCAAACATGACTATCTTTTTATCAGCGGTAGTCAAGGACCAGGTAATTATGCAATTCTTTACTGGTTTTACTTGGTGCTTGGCTGGACATGTGTGGAAATGGTATCGTTTACGTGGTCAACGTGTAAACAACAAAGAATCGTTTGTCTTTTTACGAGGTGTCAAACATGGATTGACTCGATGGGCAAGGTAAGTGTCAAGTATATATATATATATATATCAAGTCTACTCTTTCACCTAACTTTATTCTATTATAGCACGGCTTACTCGACATTGGTGAATATCCCTGCTTTGACAACAACACCCACGCCAGCTTACCCGGTAGAATAGTTTACTTTATCTTTTATTGTTTGTTTGGAATATAAATAGTATAGTGATGATGTTTATTGATAGTAACCACACCCTCACACACAGTAATGTTATTACTCATGATCGTCCACACAAAAATAGATTCCAATAAAAACCACACCCCTCTTTTTACAATATATGTAACCTGGCCTACTCATATAAATACTACAAGTGATGATACATTATGGTTGATCATGTAGGAAAATGTGTTTGGTGTCAGTTAGAGATGATGATCAGCAGGAATGACTTTTGGGGCTAAGTTACATTGATGATGATACCCAGTATACTAAGCTAAGCAGGGACCCAACGCGAAGTAAAACATAAGGGTAATAAGAGCTGAGTAAAACCATCTGCATGATTCCTTGATCTCTTTTGTAGATGCTTTTCAACCAATCATTTTTCTTAAAAAGGTAAGTTCATGCAAAACAGCCAAATCTATTTTAAGCGGATCAGATACAAATATATCAAAACAAGATAGACAGCTTTGTTATTGCATCATCTTTTGCTTCATATGCTATTCGAAAAAGAGAAATCTGAGCATGAGTTTGTTCCCGAGAATCAACCTAATACTTTTGTTCAGTACTATGATGTGAAAGTGTACGATCCGATACGTACATGTCTCATCTTGATCGCAAAGAAACTTGTCAGAAACCTGATTTCAAATCCCGTCGTGTCGAGATCCCATGAAATAATGAAGAGAAGGAGAGAGAGAGAGAGAGAGAGAGAGAGAGCAACATGGGAAAGCCCAACAACAAAAGATGAAATTAAAAATAAAACATTGATGATCTGCTAATAAGGAAAGTTTTATGTATAGTCGCCGATTTTCTTTTTTTTTTTCTCAGCTCGTATTAAAAGAGGAAACCACGAAGTGGTATGGAATAAAACGATTGGGTAAGGGCTTATGAAGTCTCTTTTCGATTTATATATAAAGTCTCTTTTCTTCTCTCTCTCTCTTTCTCTTCTCTTTCCCTTCCATTACTCTTTTTTATTTTTCCGATCATCCTTTATAATCATACTCAAACATGTCTGATTTACGCATAAAAGGTTACAACGCACTTCTCACTCCTAACTTTGTGTCTGAAGAATTCCCTCTGGTAAGAATAACCCTTATCGTATCGAAAGAGCGATCGTCTAACCGTACTGTTTCCTGTTTTTTGTTTGTAGTCAGATAAGGCCAAAGAAACTGTGGTGAAAGCAAGAGATGAAATATCTCATATCTTACATCATCATGACGATAGACTCTTGGTTGTAGTGGGTCCATGCTCTATACATGATGCTATTGCGGCAAGGGAATACGGTAAGTATCTTTTTATTTTTTGCATGAATCGAAATCTAACTCCGACCCTCACTTTATAGCCTCCTTGCTGTTGGAAGCAAAACATCGATTCAAGGATCAACTATTGATCGTTATGCGTTCTTACTTTGAAAAGCCTAGAACTACTGTGGGTTGGAAAGGTTTGATCAATGATCCGGATATTGATGGAAGGTAAGTTGTATAGGATGATGGCCCCGAGCAAACCCAAAAAAAAAAAAATGTGGTCAACGAATTTCAAATCCCGCCAGACATTAAAACTTCCCCCCTTAAAATACTTTTTACTCCATCTCTTTTAGTTTTGATATCAACAAAGGAATCCGCATTGCTAGGGGCCTTCTTTTACACTTGACAGAAATGGGAATGCCTGTTGCTGTTGAAGTGTTGGACACCATCTCACCTCAATACTTGGCTGATCTAATCTCATGGGGTGCTATTGGTGCACGTACGACGGAATCACAACTTCATCGAGAAGTAGCTTCCGGCAGCTCCTTCCCTATCGGCTTCAAGAACGGTACAGATGGTAACCTCTCTATCGCCATTGACGGTATTCGTGCTGCTGCTGCTTGTCACCACTTCCTTGGCATCACACCGTCTGGTACTGTCGCCATCACACATACCATGGGCAACAAAGATTGTCATATCATTCTCCGTGGTGGATCGCAAGGACCCAACTATGACTCACACCATGTTAAACAAGCCAAAGAGCAACTGGAAAAAGCCGACTTGTCCCCTCGTCTCATGGTCGACTGCTCACATGGTAACTCAAACAAGGACTATCGAAATCAACCCATTGTAGCCAAGCAACTCGCGGATCAAATCGCTCAAGGTGAAGAAGGAATCATGGGGATTATGTTAGAGTCTTTTTTAAAAGAAGGGAATCAATCGGTGCCTTCTGACGGTCCTGCGGCTCTCAAATATGGAACGTCGGTTACGGATGGATGTATTGATTGGGATACTACTGAAGATGTCTTGGAAATGTTGGCTGATGCAATCAAGACTCGGCGTCAAAAAAGAAAGGAACTCAAGAACTGAAGTCTCAACTGGATATTACTATTATCTTTATCTTTTTTTTTTTTTTACAAGTCCTCTTACAGGCACATGCTATAGTATAAATATACAATCATACACCCAAACATCACATATTTATATATATAACTATATTCTATTATTGATACCCTTTTATCCAATTTTGTTGTTACTTCGTATAATAAAATGATATGTTTATATATGTCTTCTTTGTCTTTTACATGCTTGATTTGATGTAATTTAATACGAGTAGGGCTAAATCACATCACTTGCCACTACTGTAGTCACCGTAAATAAACCCCAATACATAACTAGAATGTTCATTGTTACCAGTTTTATTAATAAAATGAACAATGTTTTAAAATAGTTTAACACAGGAAAACACGGCAAAAAAAAAAATCACGACCGATCATGAAATTACATGATTGACATGATGGTTCGCGAGTCTGAATCATGTAAACACCTGATCATACACAATCCCATCTTGCAAATAATAACCCCACCCCACGCTCAAACAATGTATAAAATGATGTTATAAAAGAATATTTATTATGAGAGAGATATATAGAGGTAATAATAGTAATATCTAACAATAGTAGTAGCTATATAGTAAAAAAAAAAAAAAAAAAAAAAAAAAAAAAAAAAAAAAAAAAAAAAAAAAAAAAAATGCTGCCGTCGTCGTCGTCTTTTTCTGGTCGAGATGTCGTTGTTCGTTGCTTTGTCTTCGCCTTTCCTTTTCGATCGATTTCCTGTACATCTGGAGCCACAAGAGGTATTGTTTGTTGATATGTTGTTGGTTCAGGAATATCAAACACACCTCTTGATGAGGACGAGATTAATCCGTGCAATAGTGGCGGTGATCGATCAGTTCTAGTCCCAGTTTTAGGCGGCGATGATGTTGGTGGTGATGAATGAAGTAGCAATGAAGAAGTGAAGTTAACCTTGTTTGTGATGAAGAGGAGGGACCGACCGCGTCAGCTGCCGTCCAGGATGTGAGTGTTGTTATTGTTGCCTATATTTTAAAAGTTATCAATCGAATTAGCTCACTATCATGTTCCATATTAATTGATTTTTCACTAAACGGCATAGCTTTTGGGACCATTCCAATCGTAATATGTTTAAAGGAAACCATTTAGTTTCGCACCGAGCCATGTAGTAACTTTGGTGCCCGAATGGCTCCATCCTTTTGTTTCTAGAGGACTTGGTCTTCATTTTATTCAAGGTGGTGTTGGTATGATACGAAGGGCATCCAAGAAATCCACATTGCTGCTTCGACTACGGTACATTTTTCCTTGGTCGTCTTTTCCTGCATGTGTTGGGTGGGGAATATCAAGTAAAGGGTACGGCTGTTATTCTGTTTGATGTTCCTGCAATTATTGTTGTTCCAGTTATTGTTGAGTATCCAACAGTTGCTGTTGAGTATCTAGTAGTAGTAGTTACTGTTCGAGTAATCGTTCAAGCTATTCTTCTATTCGTCCAGTTGCATTAGTTAAAGCATTGGCAGTATTATTTAGTTATCCATTTCCATTTTCTACTGCTTTCCATCGTTGGTCTATGGCCTTGATCGCGTCCAGTGATTGTTTGGTTGATTGCCTAAATAACAATAAGAAAGATGTTGTGGCGCATAAAGGGTTGATGTTTTGCTAAGTAACATAGTATATAGTGAATTAATGCTCAAATAACATTTCCAAGTGAGTTTACCTGATTTGTGTGCTTTTCAATAGGTGATTGTGAATTTTGGGAGTAAAGTTTGAAAAGGAGAAGAAGAAAGAAAAAGTTAAATCGGCATTTAAAAAACTCGTCATCATTTTAGATTTTACCACTTCTTCTCCACTTTATCACTATAATGAAATTGGTATGCACTGTGAACAATGCTTGTACGAATACTCGATGGTTGGTCTACTGAGGGTACCTTTAATTGAAAAATCAACAGCTGACATGGACAACCAATCAATCAACAGCAGCAACAATAGCGTACCTCCTCATCTCAACACCATATATTCAGTGGTTTATTAACAAGTGCTGCACATCGATCGGTGACAAAAAGAATCCACAATCTGATGATCTCCAAGGTTTTGGTTAACACTTTTGCAGACATACAAGCTTCCCCATTACACGGCAACATACTATTTTGGCGATGTGCTATACTTCTTGGAACATCGTGGTGCACAATACGTTGTCGTATGGCTTTATCAAATGGAATATGATTATGACAATTGGATGTATTATATAGGCCGCCGGAATACTCAAAAACGAACAGTGGTATTGAAAGCCAGTAGTGGGACTCCTGAAAAACAGTAAGTCTTCTGGAAAACAATGGTGATTGGTATGTATACAATGGCAAAGTACCGTGGTAGATTAGAATAATTGTAGTAATAGTTTTATATGATTAATAAATAAATAAAAAGTAATGTTTTTATCATTGGTATCAATTAATATCTTTTTTATTAATGGATGAGGTTTTATTATCCCTCGGATCATGTATATCCATGGTGTATCATGTTGATTACACGCTGCCACGACTGATCATGTCGCATCATGTATACTTCACGATTAAATCAGGTAACTATATGATTCATTCGTGATTAATTACAAGATCCATCATATATTTTTCTGATCCAAACATGCAATCGTGTAAGTACACGATGGATCTTGTACTGTCACGATGGAGATCATGCATTTTACATGATTATACTTGATCCATCGTGCAATTGTGTAATTTACAAGATCAACCATGCATTTTTTTACCATGTAATGCATAAGAATGTCTGAAAGATGGGAGGGGATCAGTGCTGAGGAAACGGAAGGAAAATGAAAATTGATAGTGAACCAACCTTTCGTCCAAACTTTTTTCTGCCCAACTGACCGTAGAGTTCTAGCCAACTATCTGCCCAACTTTCTCCTGCCGAACTGGCCTGTGCCGCCCGCAATTCGCCTGTGAAAAAAAAAATCCAATGTCTTTTCACCCAAGTTGGACTGAATTCTACGCCCAACTTTCTGCCCAGCATTTTTCCTGCCCAGTTCCTGTCATGAAACCCACTTTGTTTCCAAATCCCGCTTTACCTTGATTCCTTACTGAGATTTTGGATAGGCTCTCCTCGCTCCATTGTTAAAGGATGCTAATGATTAAAGTGGTGATGTGAATACTATAACCCATTTCCAATATACTTTACCGCAAAAGTCAAGCACCAGGATCCTTGTGTTAGTCAGTCCAAGCTTGCAATGAGTTTAACCTGTCTTTTTGCAAGAAAAAAGGACGAAGACTTTTTTACAGACAGAAGCAAAAATCATTTTCAAATCCCGCCAGTCCCTCGCCAGAGTTGGAAGGAGCTTTACCGCTCTATTGTCAACGGATGCTAATGATTAAAGTGGCCATGTGGACACTATAACCCATTTCCAACATACTTTACCGCAAATTCAAGTACCAATATCTTTGTGTTAGCATGTTTAGACTTGCAATGACTTTTACCTTTTCTTTACGACGAAAATTATTTTTTTCTATGTAGACGAAAGAAAGCTTCATTTTCAAACGCCGAACACCAAAATTCAGTGCGCCTGCATGATCATGGAGGGGAAGCATTGTCAGTCGAGATTTTGTTACTCAGTCGAGATTTCGTTACTCGTTGTAGAACCCAAATTTATATATACAGTCTCTCTCCACTCAACTTCTCTCGTGCCCCCCTCTTTGCAAGGGCACTCCATTCCATTTCTACAACAGCAGGGTTTTAATTATATAGAAGAGTATTTTGTTGTACTGTAACTGTACTATTATATTTTAAATCAATAGCTATGATATAGTCTACGTTTCATATCCCCTTCTCCCTTTGGCCAAATGATCGGCACCCTACAGGTGCGGACAGCATCGACGTTTCAAAAAGATTGTTTAAAAATCCTGGGATTTAAGCGGGGTGTAAAAGACGTTGAGTTTGAGCTTTGTTCCATTACTTTTTAAAAGAGAAGATGTTATTTTATTGAAGGACAAAGGACACAATAAATGATGGGGATAGTAGTCAAAAAGTACAATGTAAAGAGGTAGTTGTTTATGTCAATGCGAGGTGGGGGTGGAGGAAGCCTGTGCATTCAAAAAGGATGGAAAAAATGTAAAGAGAATATATGTAAAGTATAAAAATCATGTAAATGAATGCCAAATGTGTAATATAAAGTGCGTGAGGGAGGGAACAATCTAAATGTAGACATATCACCATGTCAACTAAGCGTCGTCAGTGGTGAGTTTTTCCAAAGCAGGTTGAATGATCTTGATCTTTTCGATTAAAACATTAACAGCCATGACAAAGAGGTTTTCGGGAGGAATAATGCCGCTGGTTTCTACACTGACTATAAGAAAAGAAAAGTTAGTATCAACAATCTATATGTGCATAATCGAGTGTATACTTACAGATAAAATGATCACGGACTCTAGTTAATCGCACCTTGTTTTCGAATTCCTTGTGTCGTAATACTTCTCTGCTGACGGTATCCTTACGAGGATTCACCACCTTGGCCATTGTTTCCCCGTTGTCGCCTTTTACAAGAGCCACCACACCTTCAGGGAAGCAGTTCTTGAACTTGATAGCATCATCACCAGTGATTGGTTTAAGAATGTTGATTTCAGGAAGAAGACGATAAGAAGCAGTGGCGACAGGTGACCATTTGGCGTGTTCCTTTCCGAGTCCTTTGGTGCAATGTAATTCCATATCGATTTCTTGTCCTGGTCGAAGTTTAGCAATCAAAATATCGTCGTGTACTGGTCGGATAGGATCATCTGCAAATCGTTCGGCTTGATCACCTTTAGGTTCCCATACCAAATCACCAGAGTACACTATATCACAAAAAAAAAGAGAGAGAGAGAGAGAGGGAGGTTAGGAGGGGGTCATGTTATTGGTTAATCATTTCCTACTTACCGTGGCTGTTGATATACAACTTTTTGGGATCAGTTTCACCTTCGGCAGCTTCAGGGTTGCGTTCGCATTTCACCTTGAGTTTGAAAACAAGAGTGTTCAAATCGGTGGGTCCATCGTCAGCTATTCATAGGCGTAATCAATAGTTAGTTCCTGTTTCACCAAATCAAACAAATATGCCGATGTTGACCTATTTCTTACCTGACTTGTAATCAAATGCCTGTGGAGGAGCCTTGATAGGTACTAAACCCAATCGATGAGCGAGTACTTCATCCATGATAATAGAGGTGTTGTTCATCACGTATACGTGTTCAATCGCCATAGTAGGAACCTATATCATACAAATAATAATCATGTTTAGTCATTCATATTCCATAGTTAGTAATCATCCTCTTACTTCAGCAATAAGGATACGTCGGAAGGCATTAGCAACTGAAGCATCAACACCAATCAAGTCAAATTCGATACTGTGTTTAGAGAGGCGATTGATCTTGACTTGGAAGTTCTGCATTAAAGAATAGACAATAAAAATGGTGAGCAACAAGTTGGCCGTGTTTTAAAGTGCTTACCTTTTTGAATTCTTCCAAATCCCAGGCGTTGCTGATCCCAGGGTATTGATGAGGGTAATCGCTGGCGCTAACCTAGAGAACAAAAGTGTTAAAAGATGGGTTTCGGATAATTGTATTATTTTTAATAATGGACTTACGCTGGTGACTCTGTCACGCTCAACTAGGACCCGTGTACGTAATAGTTCGACATTATCAGGAAGAGGTTGTGCGGAAGGCATATTGTATAAAGTAGATTGAATCAAGAAGAGCAAGAAAAGTATGTGGTCCGACAAGTTTTTTTTTTTTTTTTGAAGGGAGAAAAAAAAGCCACAAGCTCCGCTGGGTCTGAAATTCCTTACCAAGGTCATAGCTTACGCTTTACGTTCATATTCTACATCATCACTCATATCATATACTATTAGGAATAAGTTTATTCAATTTGCTGTTGATATAATATACTAATAGTGGGGAATATCGATGAGTTGAAAATATGTTTGTAGAGCATGCGTCAATGCGGGATTCAAATTTGATCACATTGTCTTTTGCATTGACCAGATCAAATAGTGATAATGAAGCCCCCTCTGGTATCGCTCATCGGAAGGATAAAAATCATCAGCATGATTATAAGCACATAATATAGAAATTATTGTATCGTCGTGCCAATTCATTGGGTTCGACTAAAGTACATGATATGCAAATCTCTGGATACGAGCAATCTCACTTGTCTGACTTTTTTAAATGATTCTCTTTATTGCTCAAGAGAGAATGACCAGAAAGTTGATCCAGTTCAATTTCTGAGTACCAAATTTCCGGTGTGTCTCAACCCTCGTCCATGGAGGCTGTATGTACGGAGCTTTTTCAATCATCACCTCAAGTCAGTGACGTAAGGATACGATTTTGGGTTTACAGGTTATCCTGAACTTTGTATCATGCATACAAATCTCCCCCAAGCGTATTGGTACTTTCAGGTACGACAACTATTGTTGTTTGTGATACAAAGTCCGCTCATCTTTTTGTTTGAGGCGTTATCTTTCGAAAGCACTGTTCATAAACCCACCATGACAGCCACACTTTGACCAGATTTAGTTTACTGTACTCGGTTGGCCTCGTTCAACTCATTTTTATTGAGCTTTTTCCTTTTTGAGCGGTTCAACCACCGATCGGGATTTGAATGTTTCTGGCGTGTAGGCTCAATTTTATTTTTAACTATCTTTTTCTTTTCCCTCTTTCACTTTCCATCTTTACCTTTTTTTTTTTATATATTATACCTTCAACACCATGTCTGATTTCTTCGGAAGTCTAGGAAGGAGGAAACAAAAACGGTCAACCTCACCACAATCCTCCTCCCATCGCCAAAGCTTCTCAAGTGGTAAGGACCGACCCAATACTTCCCCTGTTTACCCAGAAGACTTGTTGCTTGTAAATTAACCTTCTTTTTCTTTACTTATGACTTAAGGTAAACAATCCATTGATAGTAGGCGGTCAACCATGTCCTATAGAAATGCAGGTGATCAAGTACCTGGCGTAGAAAACCTCCCTTCTCCTGAACAAGTCAACGAACTGTTTGAACAAATGCTGGTAAGAAACACACAAGAAAAGTAAAAAGTAAGGGGCTCATACTGAAACTTTTTAATTTTATCTTTTGTTTGGCACTATTAAATACTTACAAATACATCTTGTAGGCTCGTCGTGGTATTAGGGATGAACAAGTACGTGAAAGTATGCTGGCTTGGGATGCAACAAAGAAGTGGCTCATGATCAATCAAGACCGACAAGCAGAAATCCTCGCTTCTGGAACTTCGTCATCAGGAAACGGCAGCAGCACTGAAGAACCACCTCCTTTAATCAACATATTAGCGGAAAAGGCGGGCGAAATGTGGAGTGCAACTGTGGACGCTGGTTCACGGGCGGTGGAAAAACACTCTCAGCGGCAGACAATGTATCACAATCATCTACATTCTTCACGACCTACTTCTGGGGAAGTTGTGCCTGGAACCAGTCTTTCTTCATCCTCCGCCGGCTCATCAACAACAAGTGCACCTAATCCTCTTGATTCTAACGTCTTGTCTTCGGAGCGCAACAAACCGGATGACTATATTCGAAAATTCATGGACGCAGATCTACGTGCGGCGACTCCAGCGATTGCTTCTCATCTGGAAGTTAGCTTACGGACACGGCCAATCGAGTAAGTGTATTTATATTTGGGGTAATATGGATACCAATGAACTCACTCATGCTTTTTTTTTTTTTTTTTTTTTTTTTTTTTTTTTTTTTTTTTTTTTTTTTTTTTTTTTTTTTTTTTTTTACTTCTCTAGATGGGTCGAACAATTTATCAATTTGAAGGGATTCCATGCTTTGATCAAGGGATTGTCATATTTGAATCATAAACCTGATAGGTAAAATTAAAAGTATGTAAAAAAGGCACTCTTCCGTTCTAATTCTTCTTTATCTTTTAATAAAGTGACAGGAAGGATCGATTCTTGGACCTGGAAATTGAAATCATCAAGTGTATCAAAGTGATACTGAACATAAGGGTAAGTGGAAAAAAAGATGCCTACATTATGGAAAATACTGACTATTTTTTTGTTTGACCATTTAATTGATATAGACGGGTATTCGTGAAGCCATCGCTCATCCAACATACATGCATACACTTGTCTTCTCATTGGTCTGCCCTCATTGGCAAACTCGAAAAATCACATGTGATATGCTCTTCTTCTTATGTCACTGTGAAGTACCGGTTGGTCATAGCCATGTCATGAAGGGGTTTGAACTTTTACAACAACACCGTGAAAGTCTTGGTATCTTTGATTTATGGTTGAAGGATCTGGAACAAACTGTGGATGGTCGTGGCCGTATGGGCTCCTTGGTTGGTGCAGCTGATGATCTCAAACGTCTTGGTGTTTATAATGCCCCGGATAATCATCTTATGGAATATGCTGTAAGTTTACTACAAAAAGAGGGGGTTGTAAATGGTGATGATGTATTAACCATTGTGCTGGTTTTAGTTGTCAAATATGATGCTGGTGAATGTCTTGACCGATGTGCCAAGTGAAGTAACCGAAAGGATCCACCTACGAAATATGCTCAATGCCTCCGGGATGGCTCGAATTCTCCCCAAATTGGAAGCATTGGACTACCATCTACTGACGGTGCAAATCAACTCTTACAAGAACGCTGCCGAAAATGATTTGGAAGAAGCATTTGGTGACGAATTATCCATGTATTCGGAAGTATCTCAACCTAATGAACTATTTGAACTTATCATGGACAATTTGGCTGATGCTCCTCAAGCTGTGGAATTCCTTGTGGCAACTTTTAAAAGCATGCTTTTAATCAAAGGCGAACCAGATGTGAAGTAAGTTTGGGTATAAATGAATCAATGAACAGCATGCTAACAATACGTCTCTACCCTTTACAACTATATATAGGACCCATTACCACCATATGATTAGTGACCTGGTGCACCAAATTGTGATGGATCGGCGTAGCAGTGTGGGGACGGAAGCCTTCAGCTCGGCTTATGGTGTATCGGTGGGTCATCTTATTCAAAAGTTTGGTGAACTTGACCGTTTGCGACAACTCGAAGAACAAGAAGCTGAAAACCGGGAAACTTTACTTCGAATGGGAGCCGAAAACAAGGAATTGCGGATGGAGTTGGAGTACATGCGATCTCATAGTGGTGCCAACACTCCGATAATGAAGGGGGCGGAACAACCAAGAAGTATGGCTAAATCAAACAGGCTTAATACATCGCAATAATTTTTTTTTACTAACTCTTCTCTCTTTCCACTCTAGGATCTCTTAATCTCAAGATGGAAAATGCATCATTGCGGGCTCTCTTACGCACTTCAAAAGCCACCATTGCCATGCTTCAACAAGAATTGAAGGACAGGGATCCTACTGATGTTAAATCGCCCGGTCTTGTCCTGGGTGAACAATGGAAACTCACTGCTGGTCCCCAAAGACAAAGGCAATCATCGGTAAGTAAAATGTCATGGGTTAGAAGGGGAAACATGAATATGACACTGACGCCTTTTTATAGAATCAAGCACGACCTTCGAACTTTGACATCGGTCCAGGTGGATTCGTCATTCCAGGGACAAATGCCGGTGTAGGTGAAAATGCAGCACAAGGTAGAATTTGCATGAATAAAATACCGGTCTGTGTGACATACTCATAAACTTGATGATTCTATTCTATATATAGGTAATAAACTAACTCCAGCTGTGGAGGAAGATCAAGGTAAAGTAACATTGGACTTGTTTGTACATGTATGATACTAACATTGATCATGTGTTACCTTTTTTTTAATAGAACATCCATCTCTATCTCCTCAGACTCCTGAACCTGGTAAGCTTGGAATTAATTGGTTGCTATCAATAAATACCACCAATTTTACTCTAACTTTATTTCAAATCTTTATAGTTAATCAACCTGATATGTCGGATATTCCTCCTCCTCCAGCGCCACCACATGGTAAGGTGGAAACGATTGATTCCTCTATATGCGTATGCTTCAATTATACTAATTACTTTATCCAAAACATAGGTGAAATTCCTCCGCCGCCACCACTGCCTCCTCGTAAGTACAGAAAAGATGCCAAAAGTAAAATAATAGATGATGGCTATTAACCCATCATATTGCTTTTTCATAGTATCTGGAACAATGTCCGGTACTCCTCCTCCACCACCACCACCTCGTAAGTGCTATAAAGCCAACAGTTTTGTGGATGTGGATTTAACTGAATTGAACTAATGTCTTCTGTTTTTTTTTTTTTTAATAGTTCCTGGTATGACTGGAACACTTCCACCTCCTCCACCTCCACCTCCTCTTCGTAAGTGAAAATAGCATAATGATGTAACAAAGTGTACCGAAGATCATCAAACTCACATTTGGTTATGTATAGCTCCAGGAAGTGTTGGTATTCCTCCACCTCCACCTCGTAAGTGGAAATAACATTATAGCACTAATAATTGTATTAATAATATCTTCTTCTAAATAGTCCCAGGAAGCACTGGTATTCCTCCTCCTCCTCCTCCACCACCTCGTAAGTAAGGAACTGATTATTAGACGGAACTAACTAACTTTCCTCTTTGATTTTTGTCACGTATAGTTCCTGGAGGATCCGGTATACCTCCACCTCCTCCTCCTCGTAAGTAGAAATCATAAATGTCAACAATATTGATTATGTACTAATGCCTCTTTTTTTTTTTTTTTTTTTTTTTTTTTTTTTTTTTTTTTTTTTTAGTTCCTGGCGGTCCTGGCATTCCTCCACCTCCACCTCCTCGTAAGCAGAAAACATAAATGTAAACAATACTATCGATTATGTATTAATGCCCCTCTTTTTTTAGTTCCTGGTGGTCCTGGCATTCCTCCTCCTCCTCCACCTCGTAAGCAGAAAACATAAATGTAAACAATATGGATCATATATTAATTTTCTGCTTCTAGCTCCTGGTGGTCCGGGCATCCCTCCACCACCACCATTTCCAGGTAAAATCTCCCCAAAACAAGTAACTCCATTGCATAGACTCACCCTCTCTCTGCTCTTTTTTTTTTTTCCACCATGATAGGTGCACCTGGCCTACCTAATATACCTGTTGCCCCGAAAGGTCCATTACGAAAGGAACTCCGACACTACCCTGAAATCAAGCTCAAGAATCTACAATGGCAGAAATTGGACGCTCGTAATGTGGAAAAAACTATATGGATGTCAAAATCGGTGGATGAAGATGCCCTGGAAGATGCTTTAGATGAAAATGGGGTCTTTGTCAAGATTCAAGATCTATTCCCTGCCAAGGTCAACACCTTCTTTGAACGACGACTGGCCAAGAAGACAGATGAAAAGAAAGATGCTGTCCGGTTTTTGAACAAGGAAAAAGGAAGGAGCATTAGTAAGTAATCACCTCTCTTTTTTACTCATCTTAATATTGTCCCCACGAATTACTCGAATTACTAACTTGATTTTAATAGGTATTGCTGTATTGCCAAAAGTCAATAAATTCGCCAACTTGGATGAAGCAAAACAACGTATCATGGCCATAGATGAAGAACTTTGCACTGAAACCTTCCTTAGTAACCTAATCACTTATATGCCCGACAAACAAGATGATCTCAAGATTATGGATAAGTATCTCAAGGCTACTCCTGAAGAATGCGAAGAATTGGCGGAACCTGATCTCTTTACTGTGGTGGTAATATGAATAAGATGGGGGGGGGTAAACAGTATAAAGTACTTATTTGTTTTATGCTCTATGTAGATGATGCGAATGTACCGATATGAACAAAGAATCCAATTTATGCTCTTCCGGGTGCAATTCTGGGAAAAATATGACCAACTAACAAAGGTATATTCTCTCAAACAAATACTCTTTTGCTAACCCCTTTGAATAGAATATGACTATAGTGCTAGATTTATCTGATGCTTTACGGAACTCGTCTAGCTTCAAGGAACTACTTTGCGTAAGTACACTATAAAACACGAGCTGTGCAAACGAATTGCATTCCAAAACTAACATATCTTTTTTTCATTAGGTCATTCTCTTGCTTGGTAATTATATGAATGCATCAAGCTTACAAGGTGGTGCATTTGGTATGCGTATATCAAGTATAAACAAGGTGATGCGGAATTAGGAAGAATTATCGCTCTGAAATTCTCAAGAAGTGTTTACTAACCTTTTTTTTTTTTTTTTTTTTTTTTTTTTTTTTTTTTTTTACCTTTGTTTTGTAGCTGGTAGACACAAGGGCATCCAATGTATCTTCCTTGACACTTTTACATGTTCTGGCCGGTATTGTGCGGCGCCACTTCCCTCACATACTCCAATTTGTCGAAGATCTCAAGAATGCTCCTCAAGCAGCCCGAGGTAAATCAACTGATAGGGGTAGATGGTACTAATATAACTTTTTTTTGATTCTTTATATTTTAGTGATGGCCAGTGTCAACGATATGGTCCAACAATATACCGAAATGCGACAAGGTCTAAAACAATTGGCTTTGGAATTGGGAACCAAATGGCAGCCTGAAGATGTTGAATTGGAAGAAGGTGATCGATTCCTCAAGGTGATGACGGAACATAATGAAGCAGCCAACGATCGGTTTGAAGACCTGGAAACACTTTATGTCAACATGGATGCTAAATGGAAGGATGTGATGGTGTTTTATGGCGAAAACCCCAAGGTGATGCGACCAGACGACTTCTTCAACACTATTGCTCAATTTGTGGTCTCTTGGAAGGATGCTGGCGCTGCCGAAGAAAAACTCAGTCAGAAGATGGAACGCGAAGAAAAACGAAAACAAGAGGAACTGGAACGCAAAGAACGACAACTCAAGAAAAAGGAGGCGGAAATGGCGGCGGCAGAAGCAAAGATCACTCCTTCACAACGTGTAACTGGTATCGATATCAGTGAAGGTAAGAGGAGGAAAACATATATCTTTGTGGTCTTTGGGGGCTCTTAATTACTAATGTCTATGATTTTACTTAGATGCAAACACTGGTACTGAAGCCGATCGTAATATGATGGATGATCTGTTGGCCAAGTTACGGGTTGGTGATGGTGAAGTCCGTACTACTCGACAAAAACGAAGCAACAAGGAAAATCGGCGACGAACTGAAAGCAACGCTGCCAATGACGATGATACATTGTCTGCTGAAGCTTTACTCAAGTCTTTACAAACTACAGAATAAAACCATCTACTGTGTATCTATTGGGTTTAATATTATGATCAGACCTGTTGATTTCTCTTCTCTAATTCTCTCTCTCTATTCCTTATCCTTTCCCCTACAATTATAGCCCTTTATCATCTATTATTACTCTCATTTGTTATATATATTGTATTAATAAAGTAAATACCACTTTTTACACTTCTACATGGAATAAATGTAAAACTCACCATGTAGTACATATATAATACGACATTGGATAATTTGTCTTATTTGAAAATGATCAAATCACTTGCTGGTATTTACTTGAAATGGGCGAACATCTGGTAATTCATGCATTTTGAAATCCCGAATGTGTGGTTTCAAATCCCGATTGTTTTTTCCCTTTTTGACCATGATGCGGCACATTGACAATTGAAGCCCTGATCCAACTATTGATGCCGTATGATTGATATTGTACTGTGCATAACCCTTCTATTTAAACCAAAACCAAAATCACATCAGTCTCCACCTCCCCCCCTTTTTTTTTTCCATGGCACAAGTCTTAAAACCAAAACACTTTTCACATATTATATCAAGCAAGTAGATTTTTATTAATCAACAAAGTTAATAATAACAAAAGTTTTATACTATAAAATGGCTATTACTTGTGGGTAATATGTGTTTGTAGATCATCAAGTAGGTTTTGAGTTGTCCAGTAGTGTTGATTAATCATTCCTTGTGATTTGTCGAATGAGATTCACTGTTAATATCTAATTCATGTCATTGATATCTTGATACTTATCATTCCATATGATTGCTATTACATCCAGAGTATCAATAAACTGAATTTGGCATAATGGTGGATTTAATTTTGGCCGTTTCTGTTTCCTAATCATCAAGTTCAAAGTAGACTTACACGCCCTGTTTGTGCTGACTTGAGATGGTAGGGAATGGTATATTGCTTTGACTTGGCAAGGAAGATTCCACAAAAGTCCAAAAAAAAAAAAAAAAAAATTGTTGTTGTCCTCGTATTCGTAAGTTTGTCGTTTGTTACATAACCAAGTGATGATTCCTAAAAAGTTCCATGAGAAAAAAAAAAAAAAAAGATTGCAAGTAGAGGTTCTTCAAGTTTTCATTCCTTTACGTATTACGTTCATATCTTCATAATGTTTTCTTTTGTTGTAGAAGCACACTATTGTTTCTTTAGCGGCACGACAATTCCATACTTCAGAATCCAGGAGTTGGTTAACGCCTATCGCATGCTAACAAATCCCCCCCCCAAAAAAAAAAGAGAATAAAAGTAAGAGTTTACTACAAAGAAATTTCTTTTCAAATACCCGACCTCTATTTTACCTTTCTAAATGTCACCAATTCGTCCAAAGATGTTAAAGTTGTAAAAAGAAGAGAAAAGAGAAGTTAAAATACGCAAAGCGGTATTTAAAAACAGGTAAAAAAATTACCCGGAAGTGCAGCCCAAAAATATAATGTCACTTGCAGGATTCGAACCTGCGACCTCATGCGTGTGAAGCATGCGTGATAACCGACTACACCAAAGTGACTACTGATGAAGACAAAATTTTAAAGTAATATATAAAGCACAACGTCGGAGTCTCAAAAAAAATGACGTCATACATGTTCTCCAGGTCATGTACCGTTCGATACTGCCAAGTCACACGATCTATTAACAATAAGTGGTAAACTAATGCTAGTATATAGTAAATGACAGGTTGAATTATGAGTTTCTAGTTCATAAATGAGATAAAATGAATTGCATGAATTTGTCAGAGCAAAAAAAAAAAAAAGTACCTGCGTCTGAAAAATCATACTGTGACGTCGAGTCGAGCTTTGAAAAAAAAAATGTTTTCGGAGGATGGGCCTTGTTCCTCACCCCTCTCTTCCTTTCTCTTTTTTTTTTTTTTACCACACAAAAATGATGGCCTCTACTGTGCGTGCTGCTGCTAAGCAATTGGACTGGACTAAGTTATCATCTTCTCTTCCTCAAGAAACTGTCGCCTCTTTACAAGCCTTCCGTAAACGTAATGAAGAAGTCAAGCGTGTGTTGAACGAATTACAAGCTCAACCTACCTCTGTGGACTTTGCTCACTATCGTAAGGTGTTGAAGAACCAATCTGTGATTGATTCTGCTGAAAAGGCTGTTCAAGGATTCAAACCTGTTGCTTATAACCTTGATGCTCAACTCAAGGCTATTGATCAATTCGAAACCAAGGCCGTAAGTAGTAAATAGTAAAAAAAAGGGGGGGTAGTGACAAGTGCAATACCATTGTGTGTTTGCATCCAGTTGGGTAGGGGTATAACAAAGGAAACATATCACTAATTACCTTTTACTTTTGAATAGGTTGCTAAAGCCAAGACCACTGTCCAACAAATTGATGTCGAACTCAAGGATCTTCACGCCACTCTCAGCAACATTGAAGGTTCTCGACCTATCGAGCAACTCACCGTAAGTAATCCCCCTCCCCAATACACAAGGAATGGTATGACTTGATTCACTGACCTATTCTTCTTTTTCTTCCTTTGTTTTATATATACTAGGTTGACGATATCATTGCTGCCAAGCCCGAAATCAACAAGAACGTCGAAGATATGGTCCAAAAGGGTCAATACACCATCCCCGGTTACAAGGAAAAGTTCGGCGATATGTCTTACTTCTAATTGTAGTCTCTTACTGGCGCTGCCCCTTCTTCACCAGGATGGGTCCTGTCATTCCTTACTTTAGATTAGATTTGATAGGTCATTGTATCACTACATTATAAATAAAAATCAACACACACACACACACAGACTCCTCAGTTTGTATTTTTTAATAGTAATGGGTGGGTGTCTTTTTTTTTTTTTTTTTTTTTTTTTTTTTTTGTTTGTCTTATTTAGGTCATGTATATTTGGAAGATACTATAGACAGATGGTTTATAATTGATTTTTTATTGATTAGTATAAAAATAATGATAATCTAGACTATATAAAGAGGAGGGTTGGTTATCATACAACGTGTCTATGGAAACAATTGTTGCATTGATCTTTTTTGAACAAGTTGACACTAAAATCATCACATCCACAATCTTGACAATCCACCACTTGTTTCGTCAAAGTAATTGGTTGGGTACTGATTCTTGATGATGGTGGAGGAGACGGTGGAGATCGTGTAGCTAGTCGTGATATATTTGAGGATGATTTTGACAATGGAGAGGATGTTGGTGTTGATGGTAATCCCAAAAATGGTGATGGTGATGATATAGGTGGTGATCTAGATTGAGAGATTGGATTGGATTTGATAGATGCAAAGACATTGGATGCTGCTGCAGGGGATGGCAAGTTGTCATCAAAGGGTGATCCTGTAAGTTGGTGCTGATGCTGACTGATCCCCTCTTCACACTGGTTGATGTGAGTATCATTGTTGGTCATCATATGCGGTCGATTCGGTATTGGAGGAGATCGAGTCATTGTTGTTGTCACATCTTCCGTATAGTCGACTGGGAATATACCTCGTCGCCTGATTCCATCTTGATTGATTTCCCCCATCCACCATCCTTCGTCCACAGGTTCCACCACCGTAATCAAATCACCAACATTAAATGAGAGTTCATCTTGTGCTTGTCCTTCAAATTCAAAGATCGCCTTTCGAGTCTTCCTTGGGGCTGGACTTGGGCTTGCTATAAAATGACAAGGTGAAAATGGTTAATTATTACAATGATATGTTGGCCTACTTACATTTCCTTCTTGGTACTGTTGGAGGAGGAGACCGATTCCGTGAGGCTGATAGTTGTCCTTGATCAGTACTATTACAACTTGATAAAGAGGAGTAACTTGGTTTACGACTACCAGGAAGGTATTGATTGGATTTCAGGGCGGCGACAGATGAGGAAAGCAGACCACCATTACCACTTTTAGATGTTGAAGAAGAGTGAGAAGAACTGTTGGTGGAGGACCGAGTGAGAGGAGGGATACCTGATCGATTGGAGCGATTGATACCAAGAGTAGGCATATGAACACGTAGTTCATTGATTAAATCCACCGACTTCTGATGATAAGCCAATTGGAATTCCATTAATTGAGACAATGCATTACAATGATCCATCTACATACACGTAAAGATAAGTTAGTTAATTATTAATTGATCATCCCTAGTTAATTACTTACTTCATAGTCGTGCAAAGTGACCATCTTTTCAATAACGAGTTGTTCGCACTCTTCATACTTTATTTTAGATGCTTGCAATTCTTGTTCCCATTCTGGTTTCTCCTTTTTCGACTTGTTGATCCGACATAGTTTTGAATCATAATCCAACCGTCTTGATTCCAATTTCTTCTTTAGTGTATAATAGTCCTTGTAGTGTTGTAATCCTTGTTCTAGTATATTAATGTATTCAGTCTTGACATTATTTGCAAATTCGTCTTGAAGTAGAGCAATCTGCGCCTCTGTTTGACCAAAGTTAATCAAGGCAACCCCTAAATCATATCAAGTTAAAATGAGATGCAGTTTTTTAAAAAGTATTTCTTTTTTAATTACCTAAAGCAGATTCATCATTGTAATCAGCACCATGATTAATCCAACAGCTTGATAGATTTTCCAATGGAGTGCACTTTGTTTTCGCATCTTCAGGTGAAGGTTTCTTTTTAGACAGTTGACCATATACTTGTTCAGTTGCTTCATGCACCTTTTCAAATCCCGCCCGCTTGTTTTCAGTATCCGTTTCGAGTTGTTGGAAGTTTTCTGTTTGTAGAGTCATCCTGGCTGAACCCAACCTTTCACCAGTCCACTATATATAAAAAAAAAAACAGAAGAAGATTTGGTTGGTATATCAACAAGGTTTATTTTGTTCAATGTTCAAAAAGGTTGTGCCTATAACAGCACCAAAGCAAATACGAAGAATGGAAAAAGAGGCAAACAGTACATGACAAACATACAATGACTATCACCTGTTATACATGTTTCATCTAGTTTACTACTCTTTTTACCCTTTGCTTTGTATTTGTCTGGTTGTCTTTGTGCAATGACTTGATTGTTTGAGCTACCCCCTTTTTTATGTTGTGCGTAATTGGTTTACCTGTTTGAATTTATCAAAGTTCTTGAGCATAGATTGATAACAGAGAGAAGTATTATAATAAGTAAAAGGGTTTGTCAAGTTGTATATGTATTAATATAAAGAGAGATAGAAAAAAGAAAGAAAGAGAAAGAAAGAAATAATGAAATCAAAAAATTATAGAAAAGGAGAGTGGATGCGAATTCAAACGCCGTCAGTTCTTTTTGACCACTTTCTCCTCTCTCTATTCTTTTCTTCTTCCTTCTTCTTTGCACATCGTTATACAGAATACACTCTTCTTCTCAACAGTTATATCTACTATACAACTATATATTCCTCCAAAGATGCAAGTCATTTGGTCTTCATTGCTTTTACATGTTACTAACCATTCTTTATAATAGCTTGATCGAAAAATGAACACCTTGCAACCAATCTTTGTGTCAGTAATCTGACGCTCCTACGAAAACAAAACAGCAATACAGTAATCCACATTCTTCCTGATTCTACACTTGGTATCTTGTAATTCAACCTGTAAGATAGGTTGAAGGGTTGTAATACAATGGGCGACTGTTGTACACATCCGTAACTGATACTGACTCCTTACTCTTTAAGGCAGAAGTTGAACACTCGGTCAATCTCTACATGACAAGGGTATCTTTTTATAAGCAGGTAAACCCATTTTATAGCATCTTCTCTTGAATATAACTAACATCAAATTATTGCATTTTGACAGATTTCCTATTTAGTTATCCTCAGGGTAAAACATCTCTGGGTGAACATTGGTTATGTGATCTTTTTTGTGGCAACTTGGGACAGGGCGCGGTGCAGCTTTCTCTCTAGTAGATTTGGTAAGTGTAAAAAAGAGATCTCCTTACTGTGCCTAACTTTATATTCTTTTTGTATAAGTACTCGGCGACACTAGCCAATTTTGACAAATGATAATCACCGTATAGTTTTCTGGTGACTTTGAAGGATGAAACCATATAAATGACACTCCTTTTATGCGACGGCAAAGAAAAGCGGCAAACGGCAAGCGTGCCGTGATCGGATGACTAATCCATTTGGTACCCTTCTTTTTTTTTTTTTTTTTTTTTTTTTTTTTGGTATCAAAAGGCTTCCATCACATCATCAAGTTTACTCTCATACAATGGAAGGTCGATTGCATTTGCGGTAAAGACCATTAGGCTGATGTTATTCTCTTTAAACTAGACCCATCCTCTTTTACTAGTGTTTTTAGATCTTATATTTGGGTAGCTATATATAATGTTTAACAATATAATAAAAAATCTAGTTTTTAAATAAAATCCTTACCTTTAATATTTGATGTGGGGTAAAGTTTCATCTTAATCGAGGCTGAAATATTCTCCCGGAGGTGGTTACTTGTCAGCAAAATCTCACCGCACGTGGGTGTGGGGAAATGGCGGGATTTGAATTATTTCTTAAAAAACAGAAAAAAAAAGAGTTCTAGTCTTCGTTCTTCTCATTCCTTCCACTTTTGTATCGATTCCCTTCTTCATACTTGTTACCTTTTAATATATTGTCAACTTGGATAGCAACAACCGACCTTCAACAAATCAATCAATGCCTCGACTTATCCCAACAGAATCTTTTACCATCGGCGTCCACCCTGGCACTTTGGGTTACGACGTGCAAAAGCTTGTCGTTGATAAACACTGTTTCAAAGCACCACAACAACCTGTCAAACAAAGATTGGCTCTTATATTCTCTCACTCTAATGGATTCACCAAAGAAACTCTTCACCCATTGATTCGACGTGTTGTCCAAGGTATACATCAACAGGAACGTTATCAGCACACCGATCTTTGTGTCTTTGCTTGGGATGCACGCAACCACGGTGACTCTGCTCGTTTGAATGAAGGTACTTTTTTGGATTCATGTAAGTACTGTAAAAGATACAAGAAAAGAGAAAACCAGGACATGCCATTATCGACCAACTCTTAAACCTCTCTCTCTCTCTCTCTGTAGATACCTGGTTTGATAATGCTATGGATACTTTACAACTCGTGGAAACATTCAATCTTAAAACGGAATACGATGGTATTATTGGCGTTGGACACAGTTTTGGTGCCACTTCTATGTAAGCCTTTTTATTTTTTATTTTTTATTTTTTGCCTATTAATCATTTAAATAACTATATGAACTGACCTCCCCCTTTATATGTATATATTTAGGATTCTTGCAGAATCCATTTATCCTAATACCTTCACGGGTATATGTGCAATTGAACCTGTGATGGCTAATGGTATACTGGATGCAGCCCTCCGTGCTAAATTGCCTATGCTCTCCTCTTTGAAACGACGTGATACCTGGCCCTCTCGAGAAGAATGTCATCAATCTTTGGCTCGTCGGGATTTCTGGAAGATTATGGAACCTGAAGTCTTGGATCTCTATGTGGTAAGTAACATTGTATTGAATGATTAAGACTTGTGTGTGTGGGGATTGAATAGTCTAATGAAACTTAATAGAACTATGCACTATATGATGCACCTGATGGTACAGTCAAGTTAAAGACACCCAAAGAACAAGAATTCGTAAGTAGACATGATGATGACAAGTACTCTTGTTGTTACTAATTTGATCTCTCTTCTTCTCCTCCAGCACATATTCAGTGTAAGCTATTATGCTATCGCGATGGCCTACTCCTCTCTTAGATCTGTAAGAATACCTGTTCAATTTGTCTATGGACTCAGCTCGACATAGTAAGTAATAGATTAAAACAAGAAAAGGTAAAGGGATTTGCATAACTGACCATTTATCTTTAACTGTTATGTAGTGTTTCCTTTGATCCATTGTCTCTGAATGATGCTGATTTGAACCCCAAATACATCAAATCGGTACAAGTAGAAGGCACTCACATGGTGCCTAATGAAAATACAACGTCTATGGGTAAGAAAAACAACGATAATACTTGATCATCTATCTTCTGTGTCTTATCTTTTGTTTTTTTATTACTTGCCTTATGTAGTGCCCCTTATTATCAACTTGATGGACGATGCCCTGAACAATGTCAACAAGAAACATATGGAATCCAAGCTTTAAATTAGTTATGATTAGAAACAGTACTTAATTTTATAAATAGTTTGTAAAACATGCATTTGATAATAAAGATGGATCAGATATAATCTGTGTTGATGTAATGATTGTTTGTACTTGATTGCATAATAGCATGAGCGACTCAAACTGGCGCGGACGGAATTTGAATTATACACAGGCAAAAAAAAAAAAAAAAAAAAAAAAAAAAAACCGGCGTTTTAAAAAGGATTCCTCGTATTTTCATTTCCTTTGTCCTTTTTTCACTATATAATGGAACCAGAATACGAACGTGCACCAACTTACCCTATTGCTAATCGTAGATTCCTGTGTGTAGAATATCCTGGTTTTGTAAAGAACATTGATCGTGTCTTGGAAACCCTTGGTGGGGAAAAGAACATTTCTCAGGTAACAAGGAATAAACACACACATAACTTGATAAAGCTCACCCCTCCATTGTTTTGTTTATTTTGGTGTTTGTGATAATAATAGGTTTATGGAAATAGGGATAACGAACAATTAGAATTACGCTATCGACCCAAGGATCCTTTTTGCCACTCTATCAATGGATCTATTGTACCCAGCTCTCAAGTATTGGTCAAGGTGACACGGCGACGAAGAAAAAACCAACCTGAAGACGAAGGCCAATTGACCACAGAAATTGTCGGTACCATTCCACATACTTGTAGATTCAGAGGTAACTAAAAAAAAAAAAAAAAAAAAAAAAAAAGGAAACTTGAACAGTGAGTATATTAATTCTTCTTTGGGTTTGGATAGGAATGGCCGATTTTCAATATTTGGTACCTAAAACTGATCCCGTTAGGAAACTACGATCGGCTCTACTTGGTGGTGATGGTAAAATAACTGAATTGATTGGATGCTTTTACCTAACTAATGGATTTATTTGATTTATCTTTTTAGCGAAAACCATACAACGATTCAAGGTCTCTTTGGATGATGATACTATTACAGGTGACTTGCACGGTATCCCACCTCCTGTATTCAGCACAATGGAAGAACCCTTCAAATACGGGTAAGTTGCATATTATCCTCTAACTAACTAATGATACATTTAAACTAATACTTTTCCTCCCCTCTGTTTTTATAGGTACAAGCAAAATGGTCCTGTTGTACGTGTCCGCGTTTTACAGCCAGATGGAACAGTAAGTACCACCTTATACTCATTATCATCAACTAACAAATAACCCTAGTATGTCACCAAACTCGTCAATCGATCCAAATCAAGAGAAATTCGTACTACCACCATCTTCTTTGATACTAAAGATATCCTTTTTAATATATATATATATATATATATATATATCTGTATTAACATGATTCATGCATAATTGTTCTTAACTAACCTGGTTTGATGATTACATATTCCAATGTCACCTCCACCATTAGATGAACTTACTGGACCAGTTTTGGAGGTCAAAAAGAAATTGGAAAAGGTAACTATTATAGGATTTGATTTTGATTAATGTTAATCTCTTGGTGCTTGTATATTGTAGTTGTATGAAGAACGTCCAATTTGGTCAAGATTTGCTCTCCGCTGCATATTGGGTCCCGATGAAAAAGATCACCTCCCAAGGTAAAGTATATAAAAATAAAGTATTCAAAGATCTTTTGATTCATTTGGTCTCTTGTTTGATAGTGTGCTGCCTCATCATGCTTATACTTTCCAGAATGGACCATGGCGTGAATGCTGGATAAAATATGGTCTAGACCCAAGACAGGACAAACGCTATGCTATGTAAGTAAACTTTCCTCTCTTAATGCAATGAACAATGATAAACTTGGAATTATTTATAGATACCAACAACTCGACATACGAATGAACCTGGCTCTGGAAGGTGCTCCCTCTTATGTACGCGGGAAACGAACGAATCCAGTAGCTATGCTCTCTTCTTCTTATTCCAAATCCAATGGTGGAGATAACGAACAAAGGTAAAAAAAATTAATAAAAATGGAACCCTTCTTATACATTGACTATCTATCTATAGGTCGAAAAAAGAGAAAGTTCGACATATCTTTGATGGTCAAAACCTCCCCAGTCAATCCGCATGGTACCAGATCTGTGATATTACCGACCCTGACTTTGCTTGTATCTTTCGAACCTCAACCTATCTACACTCAGGGCCTCCAACGGTAAGAAACCTGAAAATAACTTGATCTTTCACCAACGCACTTTATTTATTTACCATATAGAAACGATTCGGATTCTTTTATCCATCTGCGATTGAAACTGCCAAAAACGCACTACGACTGAAACTTCAACAATTTTCAGATAAAGGACAATGTAATTCAATACTCGACATGGACAATGGACTGGCTGACAAGGTGAAGAAGGATAAAGAAGAAATGGCAAAGGCTAGGGGTGGACCATCGACAACAATGAAACGACAAGGATCTGGCTATGCTGAAAATGATGGTGACGACTTTGTGGTTGGTGATGATGACGATGACGATGACGACGATCATGGTCTCTATGAATCTGACAGTGGTGATGATGATCTTTAACACGGCAAGACCTAGGAGTGGAAAGTAGTTATTTGTAGTCTAGTCTAGTTTTTAGCATACTAATAGTAGTTGTACCTAGTTTTTGTAATCATTATTACGGGCTTGATTGGAATAAACTTTTATATTATTACACACTCTGGGATGTATGGTTTTTTAAAAAATGTACTTTGTTTTCGGTGCATTGATGAAAAGAAAAGCGGGGTTTAAAAGAACAGAACGAAGTAAAGTATCAGTTTACTTACTCTCTTGTTGTCATATAACTCGTTATTTGAACTTTTTGTTACTTGGTCTTTATGTTATTAGTGGTCCTCTTTACTTTGTCTGCTTGAACATACAAAAATGATACATAGATAGGTGATCAAAGTAGAAGGCAACTCCTTCCCAAAGTCGAGGAAACAATTTTCAAATCCCGTCAAGTTTTTTTTTTTTTTTTTTTTTTTTTCCAACTTGAAAAGAAAACTACAGGTGACGCTTCTTTCACTCTCCCTCCCCCCTTTTTTTTGTTTATCTCAATCTACCCATCCTCATCATGCTATTATCCAGACGACTCTTATTCTCTCATCAACGATTCCTATCACGATCTACCTTTCGAAACGTCATAACCAGACCAACTCACCACCACATCCATACCACCCACCCTCTCTTTCAAAGTGCTACAACGATGGCGGGCCCTGACATTGATTGGGACTCTCCCTCCACTGACGAGCTTGATTCCATGCAGGATATGTTTGCTTACGACACACCGTCAACCGACACCATTGAAACTATCCAGGATATATTTAATACGCCAGCCAAGGTAGTCCGACAAGATACAACACACTCGACAAGATTGGATAATGTCTTGGGATTTGGCGATCTCCGTGATCAGGTATACAAAGAAATCCTTGATCCTGAAACAACCAGAGGGGTGCTCTCGAACGATCTGCCAGCACTGGACCGTATCTTGAAGGGCCATCGACTGGGCGAATTGACCATTGTGACGGGTCCGACGGGGGGTGGCAAAACTACGGTGATGAGCCAACTCTCACTGGATTACTGTAAAAGTGGGGTACCGACGCTCTGGGGGTCTTTTGAAATCATGAACCAACGCTTGGCCAAGAAGATGCTCTACCAATTTGCTGAAAAGGATCTCAGTTTGTATCCTGACGAACTAGACAAGTGGGGTGATCAATTCCAAAAGGTAAAAAATGTAAATAAATTGTGCATTTATGATTAAACTCACTTCTTTTTTTCTTTTTGGAACTAGCTTCCCTTGTACTTTTTGAAATTCTTCAGCAGTACAGCTATCGGTAGAGTCCTTGAAGCATGTCAACAAGCAGTGGATAAATACGGTGTACAACATATCATTCTCGACAATTTACAATTCATGCTATCACAACAAGGTAATTCAAGTGTTGACAAGTGGGAATTACAAGATCGGGCGATCCACGAATTACGAAGCTTTGCTACCACTCAGAATGTCCATATCTCTCTGGTGGTACATCCAAGAAAGGACCCTGGTGAACAAATGGATATCAATTCTGTTTTTGGTAGTGCTAAGGTCACTCAAGAGGCCGATAACGTCATCATCTTACAAAAAGAAGGTCTACGTGGTGTACGATATATTGATATCAAGAAGAATAGGTAAAACAAACAAAAAGAGAGGATGGGTACGATGTCGTTTTTTTTACTGATCCCTATTCTTTGATTTTTTTTAGATACGATGGTACCACTGGCATCGTCCCTTATACCTTTGATCGTGATTCACTCAAGGTAAGAAAGGGGAAAACAAAAGTAGCCATCTTCCATATATTAACACCTCACTCTTTATGTAATAGATCCGGGCTTGTACAGAAGAAGAAATGGGAAAATTGTCTCGGGAATCATCATCATCCTTTGGCAAACCACTATCCAATGGTAGTCAATCAACCTTACAACGAATATCATCAAGAACACCATTTAGATCTCGTAGTTAAAAAATATTATTTTATAATAAAGTCAATCCATATCATTAATCATGCTATATATTATAAATCGTCGTTTTTTATTTATGCATTCCAAAGTCTACAAAAAAAAAAAACCAATGCTTGTCTTCTAAAAAAAAATATACATGTAAAACAATACTAATAATACAACACAATGAATACAATCTAATAATGGGGATAGGGGGTAGAGAGAGAGAGGGGGGGGGTTGTATATAACAAATGGATGATTAAAAAAAAAAAAAGAGGGAGAGGGGAAAGCTACTACTATACTATTACTAAGATTTGTCCACCATGTCTTTAAAATGAAGAAGACCAGCACCTTGAATAGTCCGCCCAGAGTCTTCATACAGTTTGATCCATTTCCTAGCCTTGTCCCGACGATTTTGAGCTATAGATGATCGCACGAGGTAGTAAACCGTCCGTTCGTTCATTTCCACACCATGAGCCATCCACATCCATTTGACCATGGCCTCTGCTGCAGCCAGATCATGATGAAAGACAGCCAGTCCTCGTACCCAAATGTTCAATGTCGCGGTTTCCAATGGTAATTTGTTTTCGATGGCTCGATTCAGTAATGCCAGTGGTTCTGGTGGTATATGTCGATCCATTTTCGTGTCGTCGTCGCCCGAGGATTGTCGATGTCTTGAGCGTAGTTGGTGCAAAAAGTATCCATCCATCATAATGTTGTACATTGTCATTCGAGACACCCTTGGATCCATCTTGCGCCGGCCCGTATTTTGCATGTCGTTGTACAAGTCCCACTGCGGTTCATAAGATCGTCCGTAGCCCACCGTGTTTGAGAAATCCAAAGTGTCCTTGTTGTCGTCATTTTCCTTATTATCACACACCAACGTTTCGAATAAAGAAGTACATTCCTTGATATCTTGGAATCCAGATTTGACCATTCCATAGAGGATCACCGCCTGTAGGGTTGCATTCGGTTCCAGTCCACGGTCCATGACTTCAGTATACAATGCCAACACCCGACCAATATCAATATCTTGTCCATTTGGTGTCCGGATATATCCATGTATTAGTGTGGTATAACTAATAATATCTGGTGATGGTATTGTCATTGTCGAGTCGTCCCCATCGTGTTGCTGTTGTTGTTGATCACGCATAGTCACCAGTACTTGTTCAGCAGCTTCCAAGTTTCCCTTTTGTACCAAAGCATGTATAAGGAGATTGTAGCTGTATACAGATAAGCCGTATTTTTCCATGGATGATGATGATCGATCGAATAGCAAGCGAAGGATATCCAAGGCCTGATCTGTGTACTTGTGACGTAATAGGTGTACAATGCTGGTGTTGACGGTCATTTCCAAATCGATACTTTTCACTGGCACCCTCTTGACCACACGTTCAAAGGCGTTTAACACCATCGGCTGATCAATGTGATCTGTCAAAGCTGTCATTAGAATCCGCAATGTCACCGGGCTGGGTTGTTCTTCTTCTTTTCGTAAAAGTCGATCGAGCCACAAGGTCATGTCGTTCCATAGTTGATGCTGACAGGTGTATTTGATGAATGTGTTGTAAGTCGCAGTGGTTGGTGCCGACGCCCCATTGATCATTTTTCCATAAAGTGCAGTAGCCGCTTTGACATTTCCGTTGTCCAGTTGTGATCGAATGAGCATGTTGAAAGAAGCAGTATCCAAGAGACATCTCGATGAATCCATGTGATTGAGAATCTTCTTGACGTGAATTTCATTACCCCTTTTCAAACACCCATTCAAAACCATATTGTAGAGTCGTACCTTGATATTGTCGTCGGCCGTCATAGAATCCAAGTAGTTCAACAGAGTCTCCATTTCCACCGTGCTGTCTGATTCGCTTCCCATGTATTTCTTCACGTACCGACTAAACATCGTCGTTTGCACCGAGTTGTCCAGTGGGAATTCGTAAAGCAAGTGAGTCACCAATTCCATAGGGAGAGTAGATCCAAGACATTTGAGAAGCTGACCTAATCGTTTATTGTACAAGTAAACTTGATCCTGGTGTCCCGGTTGCTGCTGCTGCTGTTCCCGTTGTCGTTGAATCCATGGTTTTATCAAGGCGGCTAATTCAGGAGGCGTCAAGTTGCTGAGGCTGGTCATCAATAATCGTCGATCCCTTGGAGAATAATCCATGATTCCTTTTTTTGTTGACCCAGGCTGTAGTAAAAGTGCCAACGCATAATCCAGTCGACCATTTTCTACATATGATTTTAGAGTGTCGCTGTCGCTATTGATGTTGTTACTGTTGGTGGTGGTATCTGAAGAAGGCGCGCTTTCTTTTTGGATCGGTGTTGATATAATTGATGAGGTCGATCCAGCCGATGAGTGAATCCAGGTTTCAAGTTGTAGTGTGGGAGAGGATAATCGTTCGATAAGAGTCCCGTCGCTTGTTTCATATTTGAATCCATGCCGATGACCTTTGCCTCTTGAGGAGAGTGTTGTCGATTTGTTGACAGACAAGAGACATCCTTGGTGTAAGGATCGAATTCGTAAAGAGGTAGGGTATTGTAAGGACAAGACATTCAGTGGTGATGGTGATGAATTCGAAGAAGTATGTCGTCCAAGCAGTAGCAGAGGTGTAGCAGGACTACTATGTAAGCGACTATAATAACGTGGTGCAGGTGTTGTTGTAATTATTGTGGATGAGCTCATTCGTCGACAGACAATAGTTGAATAGTGCATCAATTGTATAGTATTTTTCTTTAGACATAAACAAGTGCAGAATACCATCCCGTTTTCATACTTGAAAATGTCAAAAAAAAAAAAAAAAGGATAAAAGGAAGGGAAAGAGAGAGGGAGAGAGAGTATCAAGGGTTGAAAAGCTGTCGCTTCCCGCCCTAAAAAAATAAGAGACTAACTAGGGGCCAGTCACTGTCAAAATTTATTGAAATCCCGTCTTCATTGAAAAAAAGAAATCGGCTTTGCCAGCTTCTTTCCGCAGCTTTATCTTCTTTTTCTTATAAAGACCCCCCCCCTCTTCCACCATGATATTCCCTTCCACTTACAATACGACTCTTATAATTACAAATAACAACTTAAAATGCGCTTTATAGGTAATACTGGTTACATTTCTTTACCCCATGAAGTTTGTAATTTCTAACCCCCTTTTTTTTTGACGTAGACATTGGTATCAATCTAACAGACCCCATGTTTCGTGGAAAGTACCGTGGCAAGAAGTTACATCAAGGTAAACTAAAGTAAATTCTACTGTATTATATGTAGCTAATTAACTTACTCACTATCTTCTTCTTCTTATAGATGACCTTGACCTTGTTTTGGAACGTGCCCGAAAAGCTGGTGTTGAAAAAATGATCATCACAGGCACCAATTTAAAAGAATCCAGGAAGGCTATTGAATTGACAAGTAAAACAGAACATGGTAAGTGCAAAGAAAGAAAGAAGAAAAAATAAAAGGGAAAGTATTGAATTTCATCCATACTGATCATTACCTTTTTTTTTTTTTTTAGCTGGATTCCTTTATTCTACTGTTGGCTGTCATCCTACTTCGTGTAACGAATTTGAACGTTACAAATTGGGACCCCAAGCCTATTTGAATGCTTTACGATCCCTCATCAAGAAAAGTGCCCATGTCGTTGCTATCGGCGAATGTGGATTAGGTAAGATGATGATGATGATTATAAAAACGGTAAGGTGACATGGAAACCTTTTAATTAATAAATGTTATCATTCTTTTTTTTAGATTATGATCGTCTTTACCATTGCGACAAGGAAACTCAACAAAAGTACTTTGAGATGCAATTCCAATTGGCCAAGGAAACTCAGCTACCCATGTTTTTGCATGATCGAAACACGGGTGATGACTTTTACAATATGATCAAGCAACATCGCGGTGATTTCAGCAATGGTGTGGTACATTCATTTACTGGATCCTTGGAATTGATGGAACGCTATGTGGAATTGGGTCTTTATATTGGTGTCAATGGCTGCTCACTCAAGACTCAAGCCAATCTGGATGTCGTCAAGGCTATCCCTCAAGATCGACTCATGATTGAAACAGGTATAAGACTGAAATGTGATAAAACATTTTTATCTAACCTCTCCTTGTCCATTTATAGATGGTCCTTGGTGTGAAATGCGACCTACTCATGCCTCTTTTGCCTATTTGGCCAACATCCCTGAAGACGAAATGGATGTTTATTATCCCCAAAGTAAAAAGAAGGAACGATTTGAAATGGGGTGTACTGTGAAAAGTCGCTGCGAACCTTGTACTACAGGGTAAGATGGGTATAATAAAAAAAAAGAAGAAAGCGGAATGGATATTGACTAACTTTACTTTTTCATACTTATACTAGGTCTGTGCTTTATGTTGTGGCATCTGTACGGAATCAAGATCCGCAAGTATTATCTGAAATCATTTGGAAAAACACCTGCCATATATTCTTTAACTAGTAGATATAGTTGATTTGAACATTATAATATAGACATACACATAAATTGACAAATAAAAGTGGACATTTGATCTATCATAAAATTACTTTTGACCCACATACCATTTACTCTTTTACTTTCAATCAATCAGTAACAAATGACCATTATGCGGATTCGTACCTTGACTTCCGCAAAGGCGGGATTTGAATTGACTTTTGACAGATATCATACCCATCATGTATTGGCAGGAATAGTCAATATATCATTATCCCCTCCCTTCAAAGTAAATTTTATACAGGACTTGGTGTAATTACTGGCTTTTTATTCCTTGAAAAGGACGGCACCGATTGGACAAAGATAAGTAGTTTATATGATATACCCTAAAAGTCGGACATTGAACATGTGCTCTTCTCCCTGGTGACTTTGCGCTCTTTCAAAATAAATGGTATAAAAAAAACCTGCCTCTCCCCTTTTTCTTCCCGAAATCCATTAATCTCTCAATCTTTTTGCTATAATCTCCCCCTCCCCAATCTATTTATCAAACATACAAGACAACCTAATGTCCACACTTGGTGTAGTGGAGACAACTCCTTCAGCAAAAGCGGCAAGGCAAACAGTACAACAAGTGGTGGCAGACTTCAATACTGATATCTCCAAAGGGCTTTGTCAGAACGATGCTGATAAACTACGTGCTATATATGGATGGAACGAACTGGATAAAGAAGAAGACGAATCATTGTTTAGGAAATTCTACAACTCATTCAGCGATAACCCACTCATTTTGCTCTTACTTGGATCTGCGCTTGTCTCGTTGTTAATGGGTCAAAAGGACGACGCTATCAGTATTACCATGGTAAGATAAAGAATTATCATATTTGATAAAGTCGTAGACACTAAAATCTCTTCCTTTTTTTTATGCGATAGGCTATTCTTATTGTAATGACAGGTACATCCTATTGCATATGCGCCTATGTGTGTGGTTACACTGATCATCTTTTGTCTTGTTTCGAATAGTGGCATTTGTGCAAGAATACAAATCTGAAAAGTCTTTGGAGGCTTTGAACAAATTGGTTCCCCATTACTGTCATCTGGTTAGGTAAATGATAATCTTCAAGACAAGTCGGGATAAACATATAGTAACTTTATTAATCCTCTCTCTCTCTTTTTCTTTTGTTACTCACCCACAGGGATGGACAATTGGCGACTGTTCTAGGCACCGAACTCGTTCCTGGTGATCTAGTTCATTTTGGTATTGGTGATCGGATCCCAGCAGACTGTCGTCTCGTTACTGTAAGTCCTTTTCAAATTATGAAAAATAGAACACTGTGTTTCAATACTAACTAACTCTCCTCTTTCCCCCCCCCCCGTAGGCAATAGATCTTGAAATCGACGAATCCAACTTGACAGGTGAAAACAAACCCCGACGAAAACGGGTAGATTCCTTTGTCACTTCTGGCGAACTTGCATTGTCTGAACGTGAAAACATTGTTTTTATGGGCACTCTGGTTCGAAATGGTAACAAATGAACAAGTCTATAATATGATGATTAACTTTTTTATGTGGTGTTTACAGGAAGAGGAGCTGGTGTGGTGGTGGCAACAGGAAAATCAACAGAATTCGGTCATGTGTTTGAATTGATGCAGGAAGTGGACGTGCGCAAGACACCTTTGCAGATCAGCATGAACGAACTTGGAAGACAACTGTCGATCTTCTCTTTTGGTGTCATCGGGGTTATCGTGCTTATTGGTCTTATTCAGAAACGAAGCTGGCTTGAAATGTTTACTATTGGTGGTAAGCTTAAAAAAAAAAAAAAAAAAAAAAAAAAAAAAAAAAAAAAAAAAAAAAAAAAAAAAGGATCAATAACATGTAATCATGATATCTAACCCAATACCATCTATTTTTAGTCAGTTTGGCCGTGGCTGCGATTCCTGAAGGACTTCCCATTGTCGTTACTGTTACATTGGCTCTTGGTGTTATTCGGATGGCGAAACGTCGTGCAATTGTCAAGCATCTACCATCTGTTGAAACTCTTGGGTCTGTCAATATAGTATGTGCAGATAAAACTGGTAAGAATATCAAAAAAAAAAGGCCAAGGGAAAGGAAGATGAAGTATAAACTTACTAATATAATGGACACGTTTCTTTCTTTGCAGGTACTTTAACAATCAATCAAATGACTGTGACCAAAGTCTTTACCTGGGATGAACAAAACACTTATGACTATGAAAACACCACTCCAGCACAATTCCCACCTGCCCTTCGTCTAACCCTACGGATCGGCAATCTCTGCAACAATGCAAACATTAGTGAAGATGGAGGGTTTATTGGCCAACCTACTGATATTGCTCTTCTTGACGTGGTTATTCGAAGTGGATTCCAAGATGAACGATTGGTAAGAAATGTTACTTGGGATATATGGGATAGAGACTCATGACGGTTTTTATATAGGTATACGAACGCTTGTCTGAAGTGCCCTTCAACTCTGATCAAAAGTACATGTCGGTGACCTGCAAGGATTTGAATGGACATCTCTGCAACTATGTCAAAGGGGCAACAGAAGTAATCTTGGATCGGTGCACTACTTACTATGGCGGCTCTGATCGACAAATCAACTTTACAGCCAGCGACAAAGATGCGGTACTCCACCATGCCTCTGCATTCAGCTCTCAAGGTCTCCGTGTGCTTGCAACAGCCTATGGAATGAACGAACAAGACTTGTGCTTTACTGGACTTTTGGCTGTATATGATCCTCCTCGCTCCACGGTGGCTTCAGCTATTCAAGATCTTGTCAAAAGTGGGGTAAAAGTTACCATGATCACTGGGGATTCCAAAGGTACCGCGACTTGTATTGCACGACGACTTGGTATTCCACTCAATGCAAAAGGTGGGTGTCTAACCGGCAAAGAAATCGAACTCATGACGGAGCGACAACTTCAAGAAACTATACACACGGTCTCGGTGTTTGCAAGAACAACTCCTAAACACAAATTGGCGATTGTACGTGCTTACCAAGCAAGCGGGGCAGTGGTTGCAATGACTGGTGATGGTGTCAATGATGCTCCTGCTCTCAAAATGGCTGATATTGGTATATCTATGGGTAAAAGTGGTACAGATGTTTCCAAAGAAGCAGCTGATATGATTTTGGTGGACGATGACTTTTCGACAGTTCTCAATGCCATTGAAGAAGGTATGTAGTATTATATATGAAAAGGTGCATTTCTGATCACTTTTTCATTTTTATTATCATTATTATAGGAAAGTCGATTTTTTACAACATCCAAAACTTCTTGACCTTCCAACTTAGTACAAGCATATCAGCTCTGTCTTTGATTGCTCTAAGTACTTTGTTTGGTCTCGCTACACCTTTGAATGCGATGCAAATTTTGTGGATTAGTAAGTGATAGACAGGAAAAAAAAGGTAGAGGAGTGGCTACTGATTTGATACTCATTTTTAATCACTTTTATGATTTCATAGATATCATTATGGATGGACCTCCGGCACAATCACTTGGCGTAGAACCTGTAGACCCCGAGATTATGAAGAAACCTCCAAGATCAAGATCAGCAAACATCATCACAAAACAATTGATATCAAGGGTATTAACAGCAGCAGCTATCGTGGTGACGGGAACAATGTATATGTACATCAGCGAACTCAATGACGAAGGATCTACCAGAAGGGGCACAACAATGGTAGGCAGGACAAATGCATATATCCGTGGATGTAATCGTATACTGATCATCCTTCTTTTATTGATTTTATATGACCCAACAATAGACCTTTACAACGTTTGTCTTTTTTGACATGTTTAATGCCTTGGCCTGTCGATCGGAAAAGCAATCGATATTCAAACTTGGGCTCTTCTCTAATCGGATGTTTAACTTGGCGGTGGGCGGCTCCATTCTGTCCCAGCTCTGCGTGATTTATCTGCCATTCTTCCAAAACATCTTCCAAACGGATGCCTTGCCTTTATACGATCTCGGTAAAATCACTCTTTTGACCAGCTCTGTTTTTATCGTGGATGAAGTCAAAAAGTTTGTGGTCGCTCATGGCCTCTTCATCACTCGGCGTCATGCTGAACAGAACCCATTCAACAAAGACAACTTTGAACGCCACGACCCTGTAGATGGTGCTCTTGATCAAGTGTGACATGGTACAGCTTACCTCCCCCTTGAACTCTCTTGTGCTTTATTTATATATTAGAATAGAACAAAAACAATTATAGATTATGACTCCCCAACATTATAGACTATCACCTTTTGTACACTTTTATTAGTATACCTAATGTACTTTTTTTTTTTTTTTTTTTTTTTTTTTTTTTTTTTTTTTTTTTTAAAAAAAAAAAAAAAATCATAATAAAATAAAGCTACAGCAAATTTGTCAGCATATTACCCCTTTTTATTTAGAGGTCTCTCCATTGACTTTAAAAAAGGTATTAGCAGGGACCTATAGACACTCGTTATCCAGTTTAAATTGGTTTCCTTATATATAAATACAGCCAAATGGTCTCTTGTAACATTCAACTCGGATCATTCATGCAAAATGGCACAAGGGGTCATGCGTGTGTTCCCTTTGATCGGATTTTTAAAATGAAAGAGTCGTACACAACCGAAGCCAAGGCCAACTAACACACAAACAACCAATGTTATTGATCAAAGTAATCACAGTACCCCCCATGATGTACATTCAAAAAATATCATTCGCGTACCTGTGTCATATGATATAAATGCCACCATCGCCTACAAAGGTTATTTCCATGGCCAGATTCATGCAATTAAAGCGGCGATTACAAATATAAAAAGAAGAGACAACATCATTACATATAGTTTTTATAAAAAGTTCTGTTTATTAGGATCTGTGTTTGTTGGGAAGTGCCATCTTTGTATATGTTTAAAAAAAAGTAAATAGACTAGAGAGAGATAGAGTAAAAAATTGTAGAAGGAATAAGAAGTAAAGAAGTGATGAAGAAGGAGACCATGGTTATTGTTATTACTGGCATATTCCGCATGTAAGTTTCCGCCAGAAGCTTGACTTTTTCGGTTGATTATAGTCTCGGTCAAGTGGTGCAGCTGGTGCGTTACCGGCAGCAGGAGATGGCGAAGATTGAGTGACAGGGACTTCTTGTGGATGTGATAATCGCTGTTGTTGTTGCTGTTGTTGCTGTTGTTCTTGTGGTTGTGGTGACGATGATTGTTGCCTGGAGGTCGTTTGAGTGTTCTGACGCATGTTATTTTCAATCACTTTTTTAGCAGGTGCTGGAAGACCTTGACGAGAAGCTTGACGTTTAGTCATAGTCTATATGCAAAAAAAAAGAAAAAGTAAGAGGGTGAGTATTACAGGTAATGGACAATGACTCCCCCCCCCGGGTTTTCATTACCTCCCATCCTTTTCCATTGTTCAAGAGGCACCAATCAAACATATTATCTTCCACCTGCCCGGTATTCTTGATCACCTTGGTAAATAGTTCTCGAAGGAAGTCATAGTCGGGTGTTTCTTCAAAACCTAGTTTGCGGACATATTGAAGGTAGATGCCAAATTCCTCTATATAAAGGTAAAGAGTGTTATTAATAATAATCATTCCATCCATATACGCATATATATTCCTACTTACCAGGGAATCCAGTACATAAATCCTTGACGTTGGTTGTTTGCTTCTTTTCGCCAATCTTTTCGTATTTCTGTTTGTTGGTAGCCGCCTTCAATCCTTGCCAGGGTAGAGATCCACGTAAAAAGTACATAAACACATGCCCCAGTGCTTCCAGATCATCGCGCCTTGACTGTTCTGTAAAGATAAAAGCAATATAATCAGTTATTTGTTGTGATAATCCCATTTTATTGCATATACATATACTTTATCAACTTACCCCGACCCAAATGAGTGTTGATACTCATGTACCGAGCTGTTCCAGAGAGACTTTTTCGTTCACGGTAAGGAATATGTTGCTTGGTTTTAGGATCACGATATAACTTGGCCATTCCAAAATCCACCATGAAGATATTGTTTGCATAGTTTGATCCAGGTTTACCAATCAAAAAGTTGTCGGGTTTGATATCACGGTAAATAAGACTTTTTTCATGAATAGTTTGTACACGATTAATCTATTCCCACAAAACATCATTAGTTAGTATCGATTCGTAAAAATTTATTTAACACTTTACCATTTGTTTTGCAAGCATAGCTACTGTTTTGACAGAGAATCGACGACCACATACATCAAACATATCTTCCAAGCTTGGACCAAGGAGGTCGATCACCAAGATATTATGAAGTCCCTCTTGACCTACGTTATTATAAATAAGCACGAGTTTAGGGATATGGTTTAATAGTCATCTTCTATTTGAGCTTACCAAAGTAGTAAACATTAGGGATCCCGACAGTGCCAGCCATTACTTTGTAAGTTCTATATTCATCACGTAATTGAGGAGCGTCGCTTTTACGGGGTTCAAACTTGATGGCCACTTGTTGGTTGTTGAGTAAATTCGTTCCTAGAATACAATGTACACAATGACAAACAAAACAAAAAAAAAAAAAGGTGTGTGTGTGTGTGTGAGTTGATAGACAGATGAGTTTAAATAAAAAGGTTATTTCATTTCTTACCTTCATAGATGACCCCAAAACTACCTTCACCAATCTTTTTACCGACTTTGTAGTGTACACCTACTACGTTATGAGACGATGTACTTGCTGTTGGTGCTGCAGTAGTTGGACTAGGCATGATAGTATGTATGTTGTGTTAAATAAATGGTTGTAAAGAGAGATAAAAACGATGGAAGAAGAGAGGAGGAGGATTGTCTATAGAAAGGGGGATTTTAAAATAAATAATAGTATAACTGATACAATGAATCAGGATGTTAAGAATTGTGTGTGAGTGTGATAGAGTGAGGTTGGCAAAAGGGGAGTAAGGGAATCCTAAACGAGTGATAAAAGAAGATGAGTTTTCTGGAGTAAAAAGTTGAAAAATAGGAGAAAGAGATGGTGAAGTAAAAAAAAAAAAAAAAAAAAAAAGAAGTCTATATGATTAAAAAGAGAAGTAAAAGGAAAAAGGAAAAAGGAAAAAAGGAAGC
Source organism: Chlamydoabsidia padenii (assembly GCA_025330725.1). Lineage (NCBI taxonomy): Eukaryota > Fungi > Mucoromycota > Mucoromycetes > Mucorales > Cunninghamellaceae > Chlamydoabsidia > Chlamydoabsidia padenii. Next base: position 285,955 of record JAIWND010000012.1, read on the forward strand.
AAGTGGAAGTTTTGTTGTAATTTATTTTTGGCGGGATTTGAAAATCACAAAACGAAATCATCAACTGATTTCACTTTCCATCCGACTACTTCAAAAAGGGGTTGGGTCGGATTTGGAGTGATCAAAAAGTTTAGAGTTAAATAGGAATGAGTATATGTTTACAAATAGTATTTAGCACAGTTCAACTAACCTTCATCTAATAAAGAAGAAGAAGAAGAAGATAGCAAGTACACATGTTACCTATAATACAACAGAATAAAGAAAGAAAGACCCTTTTAGGGTATAATGAGTCCTTTTTTGGAATCATCAAGAAGATTCAATCCACGCCAAACAAAACAAAAGAATGTTCAGTCCTACTGCTTTTAATTGAGAAGTAATATGCATGATGTATATTTATCCAAAGGAAGGAAGAGAAGAGGTGTGCACTGATATTGTATACTAAAAGAATAAAAAAGACAACTAAATAATAATTAAGGGATAAACTATCTAATCACCATCTATCAAAGGTCCGTCATAGCCATTCGGGTTTCGTCTTGTCCACCGCCACATATCTTGACACATATCATCCATGGTATATAATGGTTTCCATCCCAATTCTCGGTTAGCCAAAGTCGCATCTGCTGTACATACACCAACATCACCCGGTCGCCGATCAACAATCTTGTAAGGTATTGTCCTTTGAGTCGCCTTTTCCATTGCATTAATGATTTCCAGTACAGAATAACCAACACCTGTCCCTAGATTATATGCCACACAGTGTCCACCCTGCAATTGTTGTTGTTGTTGTTGTTGTTGTTGTGAAGAAGGTAAAGGTGATGATGAGGTTGATGGTGGTGATAATGATGCTGTTGAGTGAGGTGTTGGTGAAGATGCAACTGATGATGATGCTGTGAGTGTTGACCCCTTTTTCATTTCATCTTCTTCCCCTTCCAACTTTTTTAATGCCGCCACATGGCCAGTAGCCAAATCACACACATGAATATAATCCCGCACACCAGTTCCATCTACCGTGTCATAATCCGAGCCAAAGATCTGTACATAAGGAAGATGACCTTGAAGAACCCGAATGACATAGGGCAAAAGATTATTCGGTATACCTTGAGGACATTCCCCCATCAGACCAGAAGGATGAGCACCCACAGGATTGAAAAACCGGAGCAGACAGACATTCCATTCCGGATCAGAAGCACAGACATCCCTGAGCATTTCTTCCACAAAGAGCTTGGTTCGACCATAAGGATTCGTCACAGGACCCAGACTGGCAGTTTCATTCACAGGCATCATATCAGGTTCCCCATATACCGTGGCACTAGAAGAGAAGACCAAGTTCTTGACCTTGTATCGATTCATTACTCGGAACAAGTGTAAGGAACCAGTGACATTATTGTGATAGTATTCGAGAGGAATTCTTGTTGATTCGCCCACCGCCTTGATCGCCGCAAAGTGAATGACCGCCCAAAAATGGAATTCTTGAAACACCTTTTCGAGATCATTTTCACATGTAATGTCACCTTCAACAAAGTATATCGATTTACCAGCCAAGTATTCTACTCTTGCCAGTGCCTCTATAGATAAATTATAACAAAGAAGGATCGTTTAGTTCCATTGTCATCAAAGAAGATTAAACTACTAAAAATAACCTTTTTCCCCACCCCATTCACCCCACCCCACCGGCCTTGCCTTTTTTGTATAGCTTTTACCTAAATTTGCATTGACGAGGTTATCCATGACTACAATTGAGTAGTCTGCATGAAGTAGTTCCAATACCGTATGACTTCCAATATAACCTGCCCCGCCAGTGACAAGTACATATCGTTGTTGTTGTTGTTGTTGTTGTTGTTGTTGTTGTGATTGCGTGATGTTATGAGGAGAGGAGTGTGTGTAGTTGCTCTTGCCCTGCTGAAAAGAAGAGTGGCGTCGTTTCTTCAACAAGTAATCGTCACATAAGCAAGGTGGTGAAGGTGTTGGAGTAAGAGATCGTCGTTGGCCTAGGTGCTTGTCGTTGCTGGTGGTGGTGCTGGTCTTAGAATCTTGGTCAGTATACTTTCGTTTCCTTGATTCATAATAACTGATAGTGCTGTTCAAGTGGCGAGGATGCTGCCAATGTGAGTGAGAGACAGAGTCGATAAGATTGCTTTTGTTTGTTTGACCATCGGATCTGTTACTTCGCATTACTTTCATCTTGGTCTTGACACACTATATCAGATGAGGTTATGATTTGTTTACAAAGAGGGGGTGATAAGTAAATTGATTCTATAAAAGGGAAGATAGTGTCTGTGTGTGTATGTGTGTATAGATGGAGTAAAGTGAAAGAAGAAAGGAGTGAAGATTATAAAGGAGTGAAGTAAACGATGTGAGGAAGGAAGGGGAGACTATATCATAAAAGAGAAAAAGAAAAAAGAAAAAAAAAAAGGCTTTTTGGACTCAGTTCTGTACTTTATTTTCAAATTCCGACAATGATCCTCCAACTTAATGTAGCAACCCGAAAAGAATAATAACAAACAATCATCATTTTGTAATACCTGCATATATTGTTATTGTCCTTTTATATATGTTTATCATGTAGTAAGTTTAAATAAAAGTACAAGAAAGAGGACAATCCATCTTGATACTGATTGGGTATGATTCATACAACAATACCAGCAAAGTAACATCTGGTGCCGTTTCAGTTCATATGGATTCACCGAACCATTTGATATATACATCATCCACAAGGCCACATTATAACATACAACAAGCAACATCCATATTACAATTCCGTTTTATTTAAGCATCAAAGTAAAGTGATTCAGTGTAAAGTACATACAGGTAAAAAGTATAACTACTAGGCGAGAGTGAGGGAAGGGGGGGTAAAAAGTCATACTGTATATGTCATTATTGAGCATATTTAAACGCTTCAAGAGGTTCGTTTCGTGTCAGTCGTTGTTTGATTTCATTTTTTGCCTTGTCCCGAAGATCCATGCCGGTGCGAGAAGGATGAAATCGTTCACGGAATTGGACCAAGATACTTTGCCAAGCCCGTTGTTGATATATCTCCAGACCTTCTTGTAATGCTGCAATTTCATCCGATGTCCAAAATATTTTGCGTCTTCTTGGTTTTGATGTGGATTGTGAGGAAGATGCTGTCAAGTTTGGTCTTCGTGCTGGTATTTGTAATCTCAATTCGTGAGTCCTGTCTTGTTGAGAAGATGTTGTCGCCGTCAAGTTGATTCCTCGTGATGGTGCCTGTGATTCTAATTCGGGTGTTCTGTCTTGTGGGAAAGGTATTGTTCGTCGTGGTGATGATTCTAAGGATGGTTCATAATCATCATCATCATCATCATCATCATTATTATTATTATCAATTAAGATGTGCCTTGGTCGCTGTCGCGGAGTGTTCAATCTTTTGCCGTTTTCATCCACGTCGTTGCTATCAGTATCCGTCCCATTTGATTTAGAAAACCGTCGTTTTCCCCCTCTTTTTCCGTTTTTATTTACGTTGTTGCTATCAGTTTCCATCCCACTTGATTCAGATATCCGTCTGTTGTTGTTTTCGTCTACGTTGTTGCTAGTATCAATTGTCCCATTTCCACCAAAAAGATCATCATCGTCCCATGTAATTGCGCGTGATACTGATGTTTCTCGATCGAGAGGTTGTCGTAGCCGATAACTATCGTGTTTAAATATATAAATAAAGAGTTTAGGCCATACCGTCTCTTGCCCATGTTTTTTTTTTTTTTATCCTTCCATACCCAACTTTTCGACACACCCTATTTTCTTTCAACAAAGATTCAGCATCATCACCATCATTGTCAGTCGTGCCCGCCCCACCAGATTCATCCAATTGTATTGTTGACGGATCTTCTTGTTGCCCTTGTACTTGTTGTGGTGGTTGTGAAGGTTGTAGCGGCGGTGATAGTGAAGTTACAAATTGTTCATCGTCTGAATCGAGCTGATCGGATTCGTCAAGGTCGTACTTTTCCTCTTTGGAGTTGCTACTGTCGCTGTCGTTGATGCTGATGATGTCGTTGGTGGTGTTATAACTGCTGTTATTATTGCCCTGTTGTTGCTGGTTAGATATACCATGATCGGCCACAGGTTTATTTATACGGTCGACTTCAGGCACCACTTCTTTATCGACCCTTGAGACCACTTCATCACCATCAACCCTTGAGACCATTTCGTCACCATCAACCCATGAGACCACTTCATCGCCATCAACCTTTGAGACTGCATCATCACTATCAACCCTTGAGACCACTTCATCACTATCAACCCTTGAGACCGCATCATCACCATCGATTTCAGATACCAATTCATCGTCGCTATTGATAGAGCCAGAGGGTGTTGCAAAGTTTTCTTCAGGGCCTTCGGATAGAATAATCTATGTGTAATAAGTTGGTACGTTAATAGATGACATCCAATTTGCTTTATACTTACTGTTGGTAAATCAATGTCATTCATGTATAAAGACATTAAGACCAGCGCTTTCAGCCAAGCTAGTCTCAGATGTTCATCAGTCACAAGAGACAGTATATGCTTTTTATCTTTCATCTGCTCGATCTAAACAAAAGAATAACAATGAGTTTATCCTTCACAAAGCTTTTCCCATTTGCTATTTACTTTACCGTTTTACGCCGTTTAGTGATGAGACCGACAAGTTTGGAGTCTTCTTGTTGAGGTAAAATACCAAAGTTTCCACCGTTCAGAGGTAACAGACTATCCAGAAGCTCGTCATTCAGAATATGGTCTTCCGATACCAGGGTGTATATTTGACGAGTTTTAAGATCCACCATGGCTGTTAGTAGTGCATCTGCATAAGCGTGATAATTAGTGTTATAATAATTGATATGTTGAAGAGTGAATCCAAAGGCCAAGTTAATGTGGTGCGGTCGTAAGAATTTCACCAGTGTGGCAAGATTGACGTTTTGTAGGGCGTGTTTGATCCAGTCCGTGATTAGTTTGCGTTCACCAGTATGGTCTGCCGGTATTTTTTCCTCCACCAAAGGTAAAGTCTGTTCTATATCAATAAAGAGGTCTGTATTGAATAGAAATTGTTTACATTCTATAAAAGAGAGAGAGAAAGAGGAGGTTGAGCAATTAAAGCTACACCAACAATAGTTTGAGTTACCTTGAATCCGTTCGAACTTTCCTTCATCATCAAGACTACTATTAACGAAAGTACCAATTACTTCGGAAGATAGTTTATCTGCTTCCTTCAAAATCGTAAACCAGTTGTCCGTGTTAGTGGTAATAGAGGTCATTGATCGGAAGAGGGACATTGTTTTGGAAAAGGTAGATAAATTAAAGCATTTGAAATCCCGCAGTGGTAGTCGCCAAAAATTGACCATTATAACTATTGTTTACTGTGCATCACAATGAACAAGTCCTTCAAATCTAGTATATTGTCATAATGAATTTGTTAAATCTAATCACTCACAATCAACATGAAACTCACATACAAGCTATACTTACAGTGATGAAGGGGTTGTTTGTTGTTTGCATCTAGCTTTTGATACCTACCAGAGGTATAATCAACCAGAGGGCCGAAATATGTCGGAGTTTGAACGTCAACGTGGCATCATTTCTGGCACCCAACTTCCTTTTCTCTTTTTCTCTTTTCTTTTGTAATACTTTTTTTTATTCATTGATTCCATGGCTAGCTATCATCAACCATTGCAGCCAGGAAACCAGCCTCCTCCTCAAAGAGGCCCATCACCTTTCCAACCACCAATGCAACAAAGAGGCTCTTCACCATTCCCACCTCATCAACTTCATCAACAAGGGAACCAACCACCAATGCAAAGTGGACCGTCACCATTTCCACCTCAACACATTCAGCATCCTCAACCTTATATGCAACGTGGAACTTCGCCATTCCCTCCACTACCTCTTCATTCTCAGTCACCTATACAACGTGGTCCTTCACCTTTACCACCAACTCAGCATCAGGCTCGTGGTTCATCACCCTTCCAACCTTCTTTTGGTCAACCTGCTACCATTGCAACTTCTTCACCTCGACCGAACGGTAATGGATCACCTTTGTTGGCACCCTCTCATTTGGCAAGCAGATCTTCTTCTCCTGGGCCTGTATCGGATTCACAAGTCAGGAAACAAAAGCGACACTATCCTCAAGTCATACCAAACGGTCCGATGGGTGGCCCATCTCCGTTGAATCACTCACCTCAACTACAACAGCAGCAGCAGCAATCTGGTTTTTATGCTCAGTTACAGCAACCACAAAGTGTTCCTCCTCCATTGACATCCTCACCTGTTCCTCAACAACCTACCATGAACAATCAGCCTGCATTCAATCAACCCAATGGCAACAACACTCCTTATCCAAACAGCTATCAAGGTCTGAATAATGGCATGTCGAATATGTCTCTTCAGCAACAAACCGAACAAATTCCTCTGGTTGGACAAAGTCCACTTATTAAAGACCTCGATCGACCTATCACACCAATCACTCTGCCTTTAAACGTAAGTCTCTTCTCATTACTCCACTTTTGATACCAACAAATTTTATTATTATTTGATCTAGTCAACAGCTACCTCGTCACCTCATGCTCAATGTCCGTCTGAATTCAAAAGAAGCACTTTGAATACCATTCCATACTCTAATGCCTTGTTGAAGAAAACCAAGTTACCATTTGCATTGATCTTGGAACCTTATCTTAGTGATAAATGCATCAAAGTAAGATAATCTAAATAGATGAATGGGTTTATGTTAATACCTTCTTCTTTTGTATAGACCAAGGTACCATTGATCGAGGACACCATTGTTAGTCGATGTACTCGATGTAAAACATACATCAATCCCTTTGTACAATTCAATCAAGGGGCATTTAAATGGCTATGCAATATGTGTGGACTGGAAAACGATGGTAATTAAATTGAAAGAGAGAAAATAGGTAATCACACGAACTAACATGATTCTTTTCACATATATATTTTTAGCTCCTTCAGAATTCGATTGGGATGTGGTCCAACAGAAACAAGCAGATCGATGGCAACGTGCGGAACTGAACTATGGGTGTGTAGACTTTGTAGCGCCTGCTGATTATATGATGCGGCCTCCTCAACCACCAGTGTATATCTTTGTATTGGACACAAGTTTCCAGGCAATTCAATCAGGGATGATTAGCGTGGCGGTGGATGGGATCCTGCGATCGTTGGACTCTATACCTAATGAAGATGGACGGACCAAAGTGGCATTCATTACTGCTGACAATGCTGTGGCGTTTTACAAGCTTACTGGTGATGAACCTGAAATTCTTGTTGTAGGTGATATGTCTGATATCTATCTACCTAGATCAGCTAGTGATTTGGTGGTCAATTTGGCGGAATGTCGTCCTCTGGTGGATGATCTTTTGACTCGGATGAAAACCATGTATAATCAGTCGGTAACTCCTGCGAACTGTCTGGGTCCTGCTTTACAAGCTGCTCGGAAACTATTGGTAAGTTAATATAGAGGAAAAGATGAAGGGGTAGAGGCTGATTTGACCTTTTTTTTTTTTTTTTTTTTTTTTTTTTTTTTTTTTTTTTTATGTAGACACCGACAGGCGGGAAGATTGTTTGTTTCCAAGTTAGCCTTCCGACGGTTGGTGATGGTGCTCTCAAGGCTGCTCCATCGGATCAAAAATCAGTAATGGACTCTCCTTTGCTGAATCCCACAAACACCTATTACAAGACCTTTGCGGCCGAATGTACCAAATCTCAAGTATGTGCCGATATGTTTATTTTTGGATCACAATACTCTGATGTGGCCACTCTTAGTAAGTAGCCAAAAGAAAAAAAAAAAAAGGAGAGTTGTTGGTGCTAAAATTTGACGCTTTTAACATGTATTTATTGGGGGGGGGTCATCATTAGATGTAGTACCTCGATTTACTGGTGGACAGACGCATTACTTCCCCGGATTTACGCCCGACAATCAAGCAGACAGCGAAAAACTCAATCAAGAGATACTGGCGTTACTATCTGAAGAAATTGGCTTGGAAGCTGTGATGCGTACAAGATGCTCTCCGGGTTTGATTTGTAAATCCTTCTATGGCAATTGCACCACCAGGGTCCCCGACATCATGGCTCTTCCCAATGTACCTCGTGATCAATCTTATTGTGTGGAAATCGGTATTGAAGAAGACATACAATCAAGCATGGCATACTTCCAAACAGCTCTTCTCTATACCACGTGCTTTGGCGAACGGCGCATCCGGGTCCTCAATCTATGTCTTCCGGTTACTAAGGTTATTTCCGAAGTGTTCAGCAGTGCTGATCAATTCGCTATTGCTCGAGCTTTATGTCACCAAGGTAATGTATGGCAGGCATATCTACAATGAGTATTATTTTAATGACTATTCTTTTTGCTCTTTTAGGTATTGATAAGGCTGCAGCAAGTAAACTACGTGATGGCCGAGACCTATTGTCAAAATCAGTGGTGGATATCTGTGCAGCCTATGGAAAGGAAGTGATGGGATCATCTACGGGGGCAAATCAATTGACAATGTCTCGTGAATTGTGTCTATTACCTTTACTGACTCTCTCCTTGCTGAAAATGGTAATAATAATCAAAAGAAAGAAATAAAATCATTACTGACCTTATTTTCTTTGTTTGTTTACAGGAAACCTTTAATGATACTCCAACGATACCAGCGGATATACGTACTCAAACAACGCTACTTTTACGAACTTTACCCATGGATGCATGGATGAATTTTATTCATTCAAATTTTTATGCACTTCATTCTATGCCACCGCAGGTAATATGGAACAAAATGGCAAGACCACAACTATGATCGCTAATTTTTTTTTTTTTAAATATCTATATTGGAACTAGGCCGGCACCATTGATCCAGAAACTCAACAATGCATTATGCCGCCTCGATTGAACTTGACAAGTGAGAAACTAGAACCTCACGGGTGTTATCTGATTGAAAATGGTCAACGTATCTATCTCTGGTTAGGAAAAGCCGCTGTCCCTCCTCTCTGTATGGATATACTAAACATACCTAATATCAACGAAGTGAAATCAGGACAGGTAATAAAATAAGAATTGGACAAGGTAGAATGACGCTTATTAACTGTTGTTGTCGGATCTATATAGATTACTCAACTACCGGAATTGAAATCATCAATTTCCCAACGTACATCGGCCATTATTCATCACTTGCGAACTCAACGTAAAAGTACCTACTACCCAACTTTATATATAGTCCGGGAAGATGGTGATCCAATAATGCGATCCTTGTTTTTATCACTCTTGATTGAAGATCGTCATCCCACAGGACCTACCACGGCAGGTGCTAACCAACAACAAGCAAGCTCTGGCATGAGTTACTTCCAATGGCTGGGTTTTTTGCGCTCCAAAGGTCAATGATCCCCTTACACTCCTTTTTTTTTTTTTTTTTTTTTTTGATTACTCTTATTCTCTCTCTTCTTTTTTATATCTACATAGATTATATAACACCTTTTACTTTTAATAAAAATGTTAACGTCTTACCATCTCACATCTCTCTCCAGCGGAATTTCAAACCCTTTATAAATTTGACTGGCGGGAAAAAAAAAAAAAAAAAAAAGTGATCCTATCTCTTCTCTTTGACTTTTTATGATCATTGTGGAATGTACTCTCGCATAAGGTCCAGTCCATATACCTCTGCTGTCTTGAAGGCTTTGGCATGGGTCCCTGTTGCTTTGTTTTTTGTAGATCATGGGTTTAGTTATGCCACTGTCGAAGGAAGATCTATGCAGGTAACAAGAAAAGACATTTATCCACAGAATACTCATCACGTTCTCTCTTCATTTAGCCTACCTTCAATCCCGATACCAATATGAAACAACGTGATGTAGTCCTTTTGAATAAATGGGCAGTGACCGATCATACCTTTAAACGCGGTGAAGTGGTAACTCTAACGTAAGTTGCTAAAGGAAGGGAAAAAAAAGTGTTGCTTCCATTGTTGTCTAAACACCTATTTTTTTTTATAACACATGAATAGATCACCTACGGATCCCAACCATTCTATTATTAAACGAATCATTGCCTTACAAGGAGATACTGTCAAACCACTCCGGTCAGATAAAAAGTCAGGTAAAAGCACAAAATTTACTCCATAGCCTCCCCCCTTTTTATTATTATTGCTAAACCTTTTTCTTGTACAGTCCGTGTACCTAAAGGGCATTGTTGGGTAGAAGGTGACGAAGCATTCCATTCAAAAGATAGTAACTCTTTTGGCACGGTAAGTAGATAAACCAAAAAAAAAGAAAAAAGAAAAGAGAGAGAGCCCGTTACTGATCAGTAGCTTTATCTTTTAGGTACCTGTTGGTTTGATCAATGCCAAGGTAACACGCATTCTTTGGCCTCCTTCTCGATTTGGTCCGGTGGATAAGAAACGATGGCCAAGTGATCGTGTCCAACTTGGTTTTATTCGACCTGGAAATGACGAAGAAGACTACTGGAAGGTGAATTCGACGACGGTGTAATAGGTAATAGTAATAGCATACATCCCCCTCCCTCTGTATATGATGATTAGAATAGTCGTTTTATTTATTTATTGTAAAATTGGATATTAATAAATTTATTGTTATGGACTATAAAAACTATGTATATAACTATGTATAAAAAGAATGTTAAAATTACAATTACCAAAAGAGATCTATGGGGAAGGTGTGCCATGGACACTGATATGGTATAAACAAGTATGTTGCTGATTACCCCAATTGGATCGGATTCGTAGTACCACGCCAGGAAAGACAAGAGACTGAGCATTATCGAGATCAAAGGTTTGTCTTGGTGATGATTTGTTGATTTGGTATGTGAAAGAGCCCAAGAAGACAGCATCATTCATATCATCCAGATGGACCAGACCCCATAATTCCATTTGTTTAGGTGCACTTGAGACTTGACTGGCGAAGACTTGGTGACCAGGATAGTCCACCGAGACAGCACGCACCACGGTTGGTTCTGATAAGCGGATCCCCAATGACCCATGATTCCCATTCATCGGCCAGCATTGACCAGCATGCATCCCTGGTGTTAGTGCCATTTTTGGTGATGAAACTGGTGATGGTAGTGAATACCATCTTGTCCACCAATGCTGTTGTTCGTTGGGCGAAAAAGTGGAAGACGTCCATAACGGTAATATCGTCGCGCCGTGAGTAGCCAGTGCATAATCCGCCCCCTGATGATATTTTTCCAGTGCCGTATCGATCCATCCTTGAATTGTTTGTCGTGTAGCCTTTGTCACTTCCTTTGCTGTTGCTTTTGTTGCTGCTGTGCGCATCACCTCGGCCATCAATGTATCCTTGTCCACCCAGTTGTCTTGTTGCCGCCGGTCCTGAATCCATTCATCCATAATGTCCTGATACCATTTGCCCAGATCGTCTTGGTGTTGTTGCATAAAAGTCGTCCAGTCATTGTTGTTATCTGATTTCAGTAAAAAGATGTGTCGTAAAGCATCGACAAGGTCTGGCGATACTCCTTCATTCTCCTTTTCCGTCTGCCTAATCCTATTTTCCAGTTGTGATTCCCATTGTGCTAATCGATCAGACCATTCCATTGTTGTTGATGCCAGAACCTTATCCACCCTTTCCATATGATCATTCAAGGAAGATACCAGGTGATTAGATTGCACCGTTGACCATTGAGTAAGTTGGTGTTGTAATTGATCCAGGTGCCAGTTGATCGATGACATTTGGTGTTCGTTATGCTGATCTTGTTGTTCCATGTGCTTGACTAGTTCATTGACAGTCGCTTCCAGCTCGTTAAACCGATCCACCATTGTTGAATCAAATCTTTGTCCTGTTGTTGTCCGTGAAGGTGATATTTTCCAATGGAATGACGATAGTTTAGTATCAAGTAAGGCAGGCGAGTAACAATATAAACCGAATGAGACAATCATCATGAGAATAGAGCCCATCCATAGTTTAGTGTAAGATCCACGAAAAGGTGATTTCAAATAAGGCAATTTAAGAGGTACCAAGGATCGAAAGCCTATGCAGTGAAGGACAAACAAGATTGGATTTAATAACACCGTGCAGATGATGATGCATACCAGAGTGACAAGATACACTGTCATTTCCTTGATCGCCCAAAACACACAAAAAATCCAGAATAAAACCATGTCTGCAGTAGTCTTCAAAGCCAGTTGAATACGAGGGTGAGAAGCAGCTAGAGGTCGCCCATGAGGATAAGCATCATCGTTGTTATTGTCATTGTTTTTAACCCCTTTTGGTGACCCTAGAGAATGGAAGGAGGGTGTCGCTGAGAGTGGTTGTTGTTGGTGTGGGGAAGAATACCTTTGGTCACCATAACTTGACCAGCGTCGCAAGTCTTGATGTTGCCTTCGTCGTACTTGTTCTTTAATAGGATCCTGCACTAGCTGTTCTTCTTCATCAAAAGGATTATCATCACTATCGTCAGTATCATCCAGGTTCGACTTGTCAAGACCTGAGGCAAAGAAGAAGTGAGTATTAAACTATAAATCAATCCCCTTCTTCTTCTTCTTCGTTTATACCTGAGCCAATACTATAAGAGTTCTTTTGTGTTGCTTGATGTAGAAGAGAGGATGATTGTTTAGACGATGGAAACAAGTCGGTCATATCATTGCTGGAGTATCTACGACTAGGTAGTTGGTTAGAGATGGATCGTAATGGAGAGGCGGTGGTATATTTTTGTTGTGAAGGTCGTTGTTGTCCCGCTTTGGAAAAGGCCGTGGCAATATTGATGGTGGTGTCACGCATTCCATTATCAGGTGGTGACAAATAAAGGTATGACTTTGTTATAGATGGAGTTGTTGTTGTCGACAAGGTACTTCTCCGTCGTGTTGGAGAAGAGTGGCTAGTCATATATATAAGTGGATCAATCTTGACTTTGTCACCCAAAAAAGAATTAAGGGGAAGAAAACGAAAAAAAAAAAAAAACAAATGGCCGATGCACCTTTTGGGAAAAAAAAAAAAAAAAAAAAAAAAAAGTACGAAATTGAAAGCCCGGTCGTCAGAGCAACACCAACGTACCTGATATTTGTCCTCATAAAAAAAGAACGATGAGTGTATAAATGACACATCCAATAAATCTGACTAGTTACAACTCACGTGTGGACACCTGCATCAAAAGACCATTGATTGTCTTCCTTTTCAGTTTAGATGTAAAACAGATTACCAAAACAAGACGACCCCCCGGTATGACATTCTACTAATGCACCCCAAGTTTCCTATAATCATAATGAAAAAAAAAAGGCCAATGACCTCAATCAAGGGCCAAGGCTTCGGATTGAAATCCCGCCCACTCAGCCATGAAAAACACCCGAGGCTACATTTTACCCCCTATATATACTGATCTTCATTCTACAGGATTGTTGTGGAATTAACAGTTTTCTTTGAAAGAATATAAAATCATACTAGTTATCAATATGAAGAAGCTTTTGAAAACAAAGGGGGGAAAGGGGGGGGAGGAAGGAAGGAGCACAGAGGGTTGAAGTCCAAATCGGGTCATCCGCGGAACAAAAATGGGATTTAAATTTAAATTGGCCAACCCATCCATTTATTTGTTTCTTCTTCCCTTTTAACTTTCTTTCTTTTGATCGAGTTGTATCTCACACCTTTACTATACTTGGCACCACCACTCTATTTTATATAAAGAAGAAAAAGTTACCACTCCAACACCATAATGTCGAAACGTGTCCAATTCTCTTGCAATGTTGAAATTGAAAGTACATTTGCAAACGAAGATTATGGTAAGAAACCAGTATAGACAATTTTTGACTCACTCACTCACTCATTTATTAATAGATCGAACTGCTCAAGAAGTAGCCAAATTGACTTATAGCGATATGGTGGAACTACTTCAAATGAAATCACAATGGCGGCGGGAAATGGAAAAGATGATGACCGAACGGGCGAATCAAGAAGAAGAACAGCAACAACAGCAACAACAGGCATCTGTGTTCACCTCAGCTCACGAAATCTGTACTTGAACAACAACAGCAGCAAAACGGAATCATCTTATCATCAACTACATAATACATATATCATCACCAACTTCATACATCATTTTTACCACATCCCAAAAAATAACTGACAGACGACACCACTCTATTCCTCCTCCTCCTTTTTTTATTTTTATATTGTTTATGATCAAACATTCCATAGTGTATATATTCCCTTTGAAACTAGTTATTCCTCCCCATACCCCCTCCCTCTCTCTCTTTCTACTATTATTAGCTCACCCCTTCCTCCATTTTATTATACTTGTCATTTAATAAAGAAATCACTTTTTTTTTATTGTCTTGACGAAAAATAGTTACACAGTAATAATGGATCATTCACAAATAGGTTATATGGAAATGAAAAAGTGTTTGGCTTATCAAAAAAAGTCAAGTGATATTGTGAACAGTGGCAGTTGGCTATATTTATCGTGTTGAACAGCCCTGCTGTGCAACCTTCTCTCTTATCTTTCAAATCAGTCTTTTTTTTTACATTATCATTATGGACAGGATATGATCCATATATTTGATTGGCTAAGAGTTAAACTACCGCATCTATCAAATAATAGGTGAAATATTGATTTTTTATTTATTATGATTGTATATAATTTTAGTAATGATTGATCATTAGAATTGGAGGGTATATAGTATATGGGTCATAAAATGCAGTAAGTGTCTATATATATAAAGTACCTATTGTAAACATAAGAATGCAGAGAGATAAAAGTAAAAAACATAAAAAGACAAAGAGGACAATCGCAAGCAATTGACCTCAATGTCGAGGTTTAAAAAAAGTTGCATAAAGTAAAATAAAAAAAAAAGGGGGGGAAAGAGAGTAATCTAATGTTGTCGAAGCCAAGGGTGAGTCAAGATTTGATGCACAGTGGGTCGACGTTGAGGAGACTTTTCGAGGAGACAGGCAATCAAATGTAAGCATTTGGATGAGGTTTTGGATAAAGTAGGAGGAGTATGGTAAAGAGCAGCCAGAGCCATACGTGGAGTTGAGAATGGGACTTGACCGAACACCAAGGTATATAACAATACGCCCAGACTCCATACTTCGGCAGGTTCGGCTTCATAAGGTTCCATGCGTAAGATTTCAGGTGAGGCAAAGGCAATGGTACCATAAAACTTTCGATGTAACACCACCGTTTTGCGTTGACTGGGTTGATAGTGTCTGGGTAAAGCCACGGCAGATCCAAAATCAATCAATTTGACCTATATATATATATATATATATATATATATATATACAAGAAGAGATGAGTTGATTTGATTACCTCCTGTAAATTTTTTTTTTCTTCTTCTTCTTCTTCCTTACCTTGTAGTTACTATCAATGACAATATTTTCATCCTTGATATCCCGATGACAGATCCCCAAGTTGTCAAGATGAGCCACGCATTCCACGATTTGTCGAAAGATGATCTTGGCGAGTGATTCATCAAACGATCGGTGTTGTTCAATACATTCAAATAAATCACACGATCCACGTCGACCTAAGAGTTCCTCTTGTTGTTGTTCTTCTTCATCATCATCATCTGAAGGATCATCCGATGTATGTGATAAACCAGGCAAGTGTGATGTTGATACTTTAGTACTGCTGTTCTGTTGTTGTTGTTGTTGTTGTTGTTGATTCCATTGTGATCCATGTAATTCCATCACCAAGTAAAAATAAGTATCGTCTTCAAAACTATCGACATAACCAATCATAGATTCGTGTTGAATATACTTGAGGATATATATTTCAATAGGAAGATCTTGACCTTGATGATGCACCCATGCTGAAGCGGGTACTTTATTCTTGTAGATAAACTTGACCGCCCGTTCGATTCCTGTTGATCGTTCCTTGACTGAGATGACAAACCCGAATCCACCACTGCCAAGTTCTTGTCCAAGTGAATAACGGGTATGGAAGGGTGCTGGTAGTGGGTAGCCCTTGAGTAGTTTGGAGGCCGTCGTTTCAGTAGTCGCTGGATTCTTGTCGTTGTGAATGTCATTTGTAATGGGTGTATTCATTTTGCTGGTTTTGGTGGGTGGATCTAATGGGTGGACAGCGATCATATTGTTGGATACAGTGTTCATTTTGTAAAAAGGAATTAGAATTAAAGTAAAGTAAAGAGAAAGAAAGAAAAAGGAAAAAAAAAAAAAAAAAAAAAAAAAAAAAAAAAAAGGAAACAATGATTTTATTTTTAAAACTCAAAAAGAAGGGAGTAGAATGCCATTATGTCGGAATTTGAATAATTTGCTTGATTCTCAAAATAGATATGAGGTGCCTGAAGTTAAAGGAGGCCCAATAGATGAAAAGGATCAACACAATGAAAAGAAAAAATGACAATCCCTTTAATGAGATGTAGTATGATTAGTTGGCATGATTACTTTATATATTTGTATTCCCCTCCCCCTGAAATTAAGATGAGGTTAGCCACTTGATCGTTGGTTTTTGCTCAGGGGTAAAAAAAAAAATGACACCGGTTCAAAAAAGGAGATGTCTATCATATCTTGGAAAAAGAACACAGGTACAATGAACCCTATGATTCGTGTGATGTGCGTATGTACAACATAATCAACCCTATGATATGTATGTAGACCACACTATTTCTATTTTTATATTAATCATACATATACATCTCACTACTGTACGTAGATCGAAATGGCTGTAATCTGATTAAAGGAGGAGTGAAGGGAGGAGGAGCTGACAACATACATCTCGTCATCTCCTATATAAGCTACACAGACATGACATTTAAAGAATCAAACCATATGGCAATAAAATGGGTATAAGCTATGTTGTCTAACATCTTTACCGAAAGAAGACATCATGCAATTATCATGAGAAAACCATTCATGCAGTCAATGACAAAGAACAATAGATTCAAGGCATGCAGCATAATCATGATAATCGGGATTTGAATTTGGACAATCCGCATGAATAGTTAAATTTAATCCCAACATAGCCATAAAGATAAAGCCAAAGATGTTTATTAAAAAAAAAAAAAAAAGTAGGGATAAATGATGATACAATGATATTATATGACTAGAATGAAGAAGGAGGGAAAGATATATATGACTAGATAATAAACTATTCTTCCTTGTGGAAAGCAGCGATCTTGTCAGCGACCTTGGCATCACGTTGCTTCTTGTTGAGACGTTGAGGACGACGGTAAGGCTTGGCGGGCACGGCCTTCTTTTCCACAGGCTTGTGGACAGGATCAGCACGGATAGCTTCATGGGCTTCAGAGTACATATCTTCCAAAGCATCAGAAGTGACACCAGCCTTGATAAAACCAGCAAAGTGCTTCTTGTAACGTTCTTCATCTTCTTCTTCCAAGTATTCCATGTATTCGGCAACGTGGACACCAAAGATATAGTTGCGCAACAATTCGTCGTCGTTGGTCTTGGTTTCGATATCGTAACCAGGGAATCGGTTACCAGAGTGAGGGACAAAGATACCACCATCGGAAGCACCCTTCATGGCACCAAACACACGAGCACCAGTGGAGGTACGAGCGAGACCGACATCCAAAAAGGCCTTGAAAGGACGAGGACCTTCTTCGTTGGCTTCGGTCATGGTCAAAGCACCATCGGCTTCAGTGACACCTTCGTACTTGTCGGCCAATCCGAGCTTGGTCAAGGTACGACGAGCCAACAATAGACCAGTGGCGTAAGCAGCAGCCCAGTTGGTCAAACCACCCTTGATACCGAAACGAGGCAATTCATGAGCATAGGCAGCGGACAAGACAAAGTCACCTTGGAGCTTGGCGTACACGATTTGACAGATAATGTCCTTGTTGGTGAAGCGGACGACCAATCGGTACTTGGGAGAGTTGTACTTGTTCTTGGCTTGGACGACGAGGCGCTTACGGGCATAGTAGTCGGTCTTACCCTCTATTAACATGATAATAAAAGTTACATTAATATATCCAGTTGTTATATGTTTCTTTTTTTGAGGGGTGAATGGGATTGGATCAGATAGGGGCGAAATGACTAGTATCATCCGGTGGGTAGTAAGCCCACTGTCACATGAACTATACTTTTTTGCTAATCATCCTTGTAATCCCATTCACGTTGCTCCTTTTTTTTGGGGGGGGGGGGGGTTCCAATACATTACCTCTTCGTCTGCGATACTTGACTTGATAACGCTTGAAGTAAGCCTTGTTCTTTTGTTGCTTGACGAAAGGCTGTTACCATAAAAAAAAAAAAGAGAGAGATGAGTAAATCCATCCATCCATTCATCCATCCATCCGTTTTTATGTATTCCCCTCCATTCTTCGTTGAGTATTCGTTACGTACCATGATGGATTCGACGTGGCTTTATAAAGGAAAGAAAAACAAAAGAAAATAGAAAAAGTCGAAATGGGGGAGATTTCAAAATGCTACAAGCGCGGGGTTTGATAATCATATCGGGATTCGAAGTTTGCCTTTTCCACATTATGCGCATGTTACTACATTTTCACTCTAATAAAGATCCTAACATGACTCATATATCTTGTTCATGCCCGAGGGTACATACTGCACTATTCATGCAAAAGGGAAATGTCGGGTTTTATATTGAAATCCCGACGCAGATTGTTCGCTTTAAAGCGGTGGATATGGATTCGCATTATTGCCTGATAGTATGATGGTATGCAGGAGAGGGCGTTGGTGAAAGACATGGGATTGCATTACAGATTTGTATCATGAATGGCAGCACTACATTGTCCATACATACATAACAGAATCATTTGTTATAGTATATGTCCACTAAAAGTCAAGTTTATTAAATGATGATTGAATAAAGAGAGGGACGAAAAGTAAAGTACATTTTATTACATACACAACATGAAAAAAAGGGGAAAGTATAAAAGGGTATCTCTAAGCTAGTATGACTAAAGTAATACACATAAAATATAACAAGGCATTATAACTAATTAGCCGCTAATGACACCACTAATGATTCCATAACCTAGAAGGATAGTGATGACGCCCGCAATGATGGAGGCTGGTACACCACACAGCACAAAATCCTTGACAGTAAGATAAGGTTTCCCGGTAGGATCTTCAAGCATAAAGGCATTCATGTTGGGGAAGCCAGAGATAGGTAAACCCATTGCTACGGAACTTACAAGGCCAGTAACCTATTATATAGATGAAGAAGAAGAAAAGTTGAGTTGGTCATAAATATCTATTCATTCTTTATGCTCAACAACACTTACCATGACTAGAAGGTTAGGATGAGGAGGTGTCAGTTTTTCCCCAACTTGTTGCACGATAGGTAAGATGATCAATGCTGCCACGGTATGACTGACAAAGGTCGCAAACACCAAGACAATGATACCAAAGATAAACACGATCGCCAATGCCCCAAGATCTTGAACACCACTAGCAATGCGAAGACCAATGATATTTAACAAACCCGAACTTTGTACGGCCTATCCACACATACACACACAAAAAGAAAAAGATCAAATATCAGTCGCTTTCTTTTTTTTTTTTTTTTTTTGATTTGCGCTACTTACAAATCCAAGAGCCATGCCACCCTGAGCCAAGATCACCACCGGCCATAAAAAGTTATTCAGATCAGTCTTGGCCAAAATACCAGTACCGAAAAACAGGACAAATGGAATGGCGGCAATCACACCATTATCACCCCAGAATTCTTGAGCAGCCGATTCACTACACCATAATGCAATAGTGGCGAGACATACCCCGGTGACAAAGAGTTGAGTTAGACTTGGGTAGGTAATTTCATGTGATTTGATTGTGTTTAGGCGAGGAGTGGTGCGATGAGGGCGGAAGTAGAGTAAGAGACAGCCCCAGGTGGTCAAGATGGTGATGATTGCAATAGGAAGAGCAGCCGCAAACCAGTTTCCCCAGCCAGGATTGGGGGTCATGATGTTAATAGTGATGATGTTTTGTGGTGATGAGATGGGTGAAGTTAACCCGCCGATACAGCTTGCTAATGCAATGCCCAAGATCAAACAAGGACCCACTGTTGAATTAGGTGGTAAGGTACGAAGAATAGGCTAAAATAAGAGGAAGAAGAAGAAAAAAGCATTAGTTAACCATCTGACTCCTACCTCCAGCTTTAGCCCCCCTCCCTTTTTTTCTTCTTCTTCTTCTTTCAAGATACTTACTTCCACCAGAGTCGTACAAAGGACAGGTGTAGCCACATTACTGATCCACATACTTAAGAAGGCCGCCAGGTACATATTGACAAGAATCACTACAGAAGGTCTTGATCCAGCACGAGAGAGTACGACGGAAGCAAAAGCACGGGCAATACCATGTTTACTGAGAGCAGCAGCAATGGCAAATCCACCAAGAAGCACCATGATTGTCCCATTAAACATACTTTTAAAGACCAGAGAAGAAGCCGTTTTCGCATCCACCAGCACACCATCTTGTTTGACAATATCCATCACAGGAATCAGCAGGACCACCAAGTAAGCTGTAGCGTAGATAGGAAGGACCTAAATCCCAATATAAAATTTATGCCATTAGCATTCATTCCCTTCCTTTTTCTTATCTTTTTTCTTTCTACTTACTTCAAGAGCCCACATGATAGCAGCAAGCAACAATAGTCCTAAACATTTAGTCGCCGGCACATCATCAAACACATCAATAGACATAAGAACAGCAAATGGCACCACGGCAATCACCATAAAGCCAAAACGACGAATAGCACTTTTCGATATAAACACCGGCCCCAGATGATACCCCGCTTGTTCATCTTCAGCATGAGCATCCAGTGTTTGTCGTTCCTTGCCCACCATATCCTTCCATACTGTGGTTCGTTCAAATTGAATATGATCACGCATATGAAGTTTGAGTTCCCCCGTGGCCGCATGAGGATCGCCCTGTGTGAATACCGCCGCATACATATCCCGCACCAACACAATGGCTGATTCCAATTCGTGGTTCTGTCGAGGTAAGAATGGATCGTAGGTGGTCACCATCTTGTCGTAATAGGTCTTGCGCAGATCTGAGCCTGTCACCTTGTCCCATTTCTTGAGTATCTTGTCAAACCCAGTCTTGTTGACGTCCACGTAGGACTTTAGTTCCGAGAGTGAGATAAAGGTCGTGGCGCACCGTGCACGAAAGTTGTAATATTGATTAAAAATCGCCATATCATTAGGGCCTGAATTGGGTTGACCATGACGTGAGTGGAATGGGTGATCAAGGTGTGTTTGTGCTGTAGAACGTCGACGTGGCCGGATGGAAGGTTGTCGAGTGCTTATTGTCGTCACCGCAGAGTCTCGTCGATGTGATAAGGATGGTGAATCTTGAGCCAAGTCGGAATTATCGGTTTGATGTGTCGAGTGTTTATCAATGTCGTGTAAGGCAATACGTTCTGTGGTGTGATCAATATCTGTGAATTCATCAGAAGTGGAAGAAGGAGCGTGCCCACATAAAATGGAATCCAACTTTTTTAAATCATTTTCTACCCCGCCTGGAGCGGAATTTGAAAATAAAGAAGTTCCATCTCCCGATCGATGATGGTGTGTAGAGTTCGTCAAAGGAATGCCAAAACCTTCGAATTGTTGACGCAAAGTACTAGCATCATCAAGTATCTCTTTAGATTTACTATAAAAGAAGTCAGTAATCTTGTCGAGTTGTTTATCCAGCTCTTTGAGAAACATGGCATTGTCATCTTCATTGGCTTGTTCTTTGGGCAAGGTGGTAGGACCATTTTCTAAAAGATCTTGGTTTTCGACATAATTGTTTGGATTCTTGGCTTGCTGTTGCACCCTGATTCTTTCAATCTTGTATACAATTTTTTTAAGATGGTCATAACTGTCAAAATAAAATGTCTATTTTTAGAACATTCAAGGTAAAGGAGATTCATGCCTTACTCGATGTAGTATTCTATCCAATCAGGTACTGCATTCAGTATAAGTGAATGTGAGAACTTCATCTCGTGTTTGTTGGTAGGAGAAAGTAAGAAAGAGAAAGAAAGGTACGTACGTTCTAACAAGAGGGAAAAAAAAAACTTTTTTTTTTCTTTTTGGGACTGAGTATGGAACGGGGATATGATTTTTCCCTTTTTTACGTTCATCCGAGAACACCGCTATTGGATTTGTTCCAGGGTTTACCTCCCTGAATGGCAAAATAGTATGTCCTGTCGGCACACCCGGCTTTCTTCCCGAAGATGTCAATCCTATCCCGAGAACGGGTTCTTCTTTGGTGATGATATCCACATATGCTTCCATTTTTCTGAAAGAAGCATGCTTTTTATTTTATCTGAAACGACTAGTGACTACAAGGATGCATGATTCGACAAAAAGGATGCCCTAAACAAGTGCGGAATTTTCAAATCCCGATGTTTGACCTGTCAAAAAAAAAAAAAAAAAAAAAAAAAAAAAGGGTCCAATGATAAATCCCGCTTTTGCTTTCTTTTTTATGCTATCATATAAAAAGATTCTCATGATTAAATGATTCAACCTATCCGGATGTCATTTTTCATCATTTCGCGTAAAAGACAAAAACGTGGTTCCAGAAATGAATGAATTTCAAACCCCGTGTGCTCAAGAGGGTCAGTAAGAATATGTATGCCATTGCGCGAATGAACCAAAAAGTGTGGAAGAGAAAGAATTTACTGTCGGAGGTTCATATGCATGAATAAAGCAAGTGATCATATGGGTTCATTCATTTCGGATGACAAAGACATCATGTTGAGTTGTCAGAAAAAAAAACATCATCAGAGTGTTCTTCCTCTCCCGTTTCCATATAGAGAGATTCGTTAAAAAGACAGGTCAAACATAACCATCGTGGTACATACGGGAGATAAACAATATAGAAAAAGTGGCCCCTGGAGATGGAAAAAAAAAACTTTCATCACATGCATGTGATGGTATGATTTTCGAACCCCGTCTTTTTGCACTTGATTATAAACTCTTTTTTTTTTTTTTTTTCTTTTCCTTCCACTCTCTTTCACTTTATTATATTTCGATCTAGTCATCATAATGCATGACTTTGATTCACATGGTACAAAACGACGAACTAACAAATCATATGGTGGCTCACGCTCTACTTCTCCATTAAACCCCTACACTAAGCCTTCCTATCCAAAACGAAACCAATATCATCGCCCACCTTCGACAACAGCATGGCAGCAACTAGTGGTAGGAGCCAGCTCAGCCGCAGGAACAACTGCTGCCGTGGTCAGTGAAGAATCAATGAAATGTATGAAGTACTGTCTTTATTGGTTACAATACGCAATGCAACATATTGAACAACAAATGGGCTTGATACGAACCTTCCTTGTCTCATTGGCCACCACACAATCGTCACCGTCGTCACCGTCGTCGTCGTTATCTGTCCCTACAACATCGTCTGTATTATCAACTGTCAAAAAGGATGTGGTTGACACGTTACGAAAAGTAGTGGATATCATCAGCCGGTATGCAGGCTCCTCTTTACCTTATCATGCGAAAATGACTGTGCGTGGGTTTATCCTGAATTTGCCTGGTCGATGGGTAAAGCATACATATAAAGAAAAGAAAAAGGATTCTGATTGTATCTATCTAATGTAGGCGTCTTTGAATGATATTCGATCAACCACTACTTCACCCATGGCCTCACCTAGATTATCAGCCCGAATGGATCAACAAGACTTTGAACGACCAAAAGAAGAAGAAACAGCATTACGATTATTGAACTTTGGACAAGAATCCGTCGATATGTTACATTCCATCTCATCTATCTTTTCCGAAACAGTGGAACGTGCGGAACTATGGATCGATCGGTTAAGACTACGACCTCCTGAATCTAATCTGGAAGATCAACCGATTCAACTGCCTTCTATTCATACATTGGATCAAACACTACAACATTCTTATGGTCTTCCTGCCGACATGCACCATCAACGACAGAAACAAATGGATATCATAGAATAGTTTACCAATACACATCCCCTCTTTGTCATTTGATCCGATACCCTCCTCATTGATTATGTACTCTGTCTCTCTACCCTTTTAGTATAGTCACTTATTATTCATCAATAAAGTAATATATATATATATATATATATATATACAATAATGACTTGTATTAATGGTAAATGGGGTGTCTTTGATGTGTTTCCTTTTTTTTTTTTTTTTTTAGATAGGCGGTGGTTTAAAACAAATAATCCACTCGGAATCATGTACGATAGGATCAACGGGAACAAAAAAAAAAAAAAAAAAAAAAAAAAAAAAAAAAAAAAAAAAAAAAAAAAGTGGTTCAAGTCATTGGTACAGGGTTCATATGAATGATAAGTAAGCACCGTGTAAGATGGGTTACATGATCTGTCAGTTTTGGTCATATGATGGAAGCATCGTCAGTCATGTTTTATTTTGAATCAAAGGACAACGAAAAAAAGAGTGAAACACATTACACATCCATAGTTCCAGACAATGGTTAAGATAGTAAAGACATGATTTATTGGTAAAAGTTAAAAAGGTAAAGGTAGCACTATGAGTAGAGATAGTTAAAAAGATACTAAAAAGGTAATAAAGTGATGCGGGACCATGCATTCAATGGATCGGCTGGACTTCTTGTTGTTTCTTGGCACCAAATTTGAACATTTTGCCAAAAGAGAATTTGAGAGAAGAGGAAGAAGAAGAGGACTTTGCTTTCCAGATCCGTTTGTAGGTATCCTATATGATGTGGATGGTGGTTAGTCCTTATTCAAAGTAAAAGTTGTTATTATGACTTACCAAATAAGAGATTTGGGGCTTGTTGAATGCACCACGACGTTTGGTCCGAATGTAAGCGACTGCATCTAAAGGTTCCATACCAAGTTCAATCAAAGCAATGGCGACGATCACAGGAGCCCGACCTAATCCAGCTACACAATGGACAGCAATAGTAGATTGCATCGATTCGTTGTCTTTGAGTTTTTGTTCTTGTTCATCCACCAAACCAATCCATTCCCTTACTAGATTTTCTGAAGGCTATTTTACAATAATACAAATTAGTTAGTTTATACATCATCCTTACCATTATATATATATATATATATATATATATACTTACCACTCCACCATCTTTAAAGGGCATATCATGGACTGTAATACCTTCTTGAGCAAGGGTATTGGCAGAGTAGGTTTGCTGACAACACCGGACAACATTGGTGACATTATAATGTTTGAATTCGTTCAAGTAAAAAGGCAGTGTTGATTCAGTGGGACAATCCAAGATGAGGAATCGGAGAGAAGAGTTGGGTACTTCAATGAGTGAGAGTGTGTGTCCCAAAGGTGACCCAGTACGAATATGAGAGTTGACCATAGTTGTTTGTGTGCAGATAAGGAGGTTATAGATGGGATATAACTAGATACGGTGTGTGTATAATAGGGTAAAGAATAATAATAATAATAAAAAGCTAGATGAAGAAGAAGAAGAATGAATTGTTAAACCAAAAGGTATCAAGTAAATCAAATTAATTAAGTATAAAGGATTAATGGAGTTTAGAGATCAAATTATCCGCCTTCGGTGTCAGATGGATATTGAGCAAGACAGAAACCAAAGACACTGCCACCAAAGCAAGAGACTTGAGGAAACAGAGTAATGACGATGTGTGAAGAGGGTAATTGCATAAGTTGGCAATAAAAATAAATAGAGGTAGCTTGTTAACAAGTAATGATATGTGTATAGTAATAAAGGACAAAGAAAAGAAAAAAAAAAAAAAAAGACTTTTTTTTTCCTTTTTGACCTTGAATGTGGGTAGGGTAAATGATATAAATTGGAAAGAGAGACAAAGAAGTGAAAACCCCCATTTTAAAACATTATCGATCTATTCCAGCCAGTCACATGGCTCACCCCTTTTTTGTTCAATCGTGATATAATTCAACTCCGAGCCCATCCGAGTCATATTTTCCATCGATCCTTCCATTCTGTTGATGGCCTGACTTTCCCATTGAGGGTGGTAATGATCTTCCTAGTGTTTCGGGAGCCTGCTCGTCATATCGGATTTTAAAATGTAGGTGTCGGGGTTTCATAATAATCAATGCAAAGGCAATGGAGATAACTGGATGCATTAACAAAAAGGCGAGGTGGAACAAGATTTCATTAATGAAAGTATGGTTGTCTCCAGCTTATACACCTTGAGGTATTCAGTGCAAAAAAAAAAAAAAAAAAAAAAAAAAGGACTCGTCAATGACCAGCAACCTTGAGTTGGTTCAAGTGAATAGTCTTAGCTTTTTTTTCCTATATACCGAGGTATACTTGTATTTTTGCTTTATTGATAGGCAGGAGCTCGAGTTTATCGATGCAAAAGAAATAAGCTATGATGGTTGGAATTAAGCTTGCTAGTGATTTGGAACAATGTGGTAAATTCAATACCCGCCTTTTTATAAAGTGTCCAAATTCAATTTCCCGACTTTTCTCCTTCTTTCACTTTTGAATCTTTCTCCAACATATACCGTGCCTGCTCAACATTAAGTACAACATGCAACCCTCAATATGATAGCAATCAGGAAAAGTGGATTCCCTCTGGAACAAGATTGGTTTAGCATACAACATATCTGGACGTTGATCTTTCTCATTCGCCTGTACTCAACAAATCTTATGAATCCAGCTCAGGAATCAAATCTTGTCAACAGAATGCTAAACAGCATCAAGTGAATCTCAACCATAGAAAGCTGTATCACCATGATGATCAATATGGCATCCTTCCCTTTAATATTCAGCATCAATATCTGTAAACTGCTGTTACGCCAACTCACTCCGATAACATACAGGTAAGAGTATATGTGTTTGATTTGAAACAACGTAAAAATACTCATTCTCTTCTCTCTCTCTCTCTTTCTCACTATAGTATTGTTATTAACATCTCGACTATATCTTTTATCTTTTATGCAACTCTTAGGCTGGATAGTCCCTCAATGTATACGGTGGATCGATGACGGGTGTTACTTTTTTATTTTAACCTTTTATCTCATGTTGCTTAGTGTAGATATTTATTAATCCTCTATCCACATACACACAAATAGGGTTGTTTTATATTGTTTTTATTCTTCAATTAATAAAGTTACAACCAATTCTCACTTACTGTATGGGGGCTGTATGGGGGCTGCATGCGTCGGCGTTTGAATAACTCTATTTCTGACGATTTGTCAACTTGATGGGCTGCTCTCTGATTTGGATCGACTCAAATAAGATGTAATAGTCAATCAAGGTCCATACTCCATTGCCTTTAATGTTGAATCTACCAACTTCTTGCTGGGGGGGGTTTGAGGGAACTATAATACCTGTATCAGTTGGTCACACCTACTTTCTGAAGGGATTTTACCAGGCAGAAGCAAGAACTTTTGGACACTGCTTTCTTTCTCTCTTTTTTCTTTGGTTAAACCAGGTAGCTTGCCTACAGGTTCTAAGTATAATCAATAAACGTATCACGCGGGAAATGAAAAATGGTGGATACGGGGTTTGAAAATTGATCATTCCAAAGTTCAAAGTTTTTTTTTTTTTTTTTTTTTTGAGGGTGTCCTTCTTTTTCTTTTCCACCACTTTTTTTATTATCATTCCCAATCCATTGGTCAACTTGTGGTGGAATCTTCGCCATGTCTGCATATACAATCTATAAAGAATTGTTTCCTTCTCAAACCGTGGAACATGTCGAACAAGCTCAATTCACAACACCAGGGAGAACGAATCTTATTGTTGCAAAGGCGTCCTTATTACAGATCTACAACTTTGTCGAATACACACCTTATACAATACAAACCACACAAGACAACATTGCCGATACTTTTGATACTTCAAATTCTATAAACGACAATGACGATAACAAGGTAAAAGGGAATACAAATTAATGACAGTGAAGCCTCTCTGATACTAATCTCTCTTTTTGTTTCTTTCAAAGACTTTTCCGACCTTGACACCTTTACAAGATGATATTGCTGCTACAAGCTCGGCACGACTAGAATTGGTGGCTCAATACAATCTTAATGGAACCATTGCTACGATGGGTGTCATACGAACTTGCTCACCTCGTGGAAAGGAAGGTTGTGATAGCTTGTTAGTAGGATTCGAGGATGCCAAGGTAAGTTGGTGTGTGTTATGGAAGGGGGGTAGAATAGATTGAGTCATTGGACTAATTGTGTTTGGTGGGTACTTATAGATGTCGCTCTTGGAATGGTCACCAGCAACAAACTCTATTGCAACAGTATCTATCCATTACTATGAACGTGACGAACTCAAGGTAAAATAAATCAAGAACTAATAATGTGTGACCTAATGATTAACGCATTTTGCTTTTTTATATAGAAAGAATACTTATCAACCTCTTATATGCCGACACTTCATATCGATCCTCAACAACGATGCGCCGTATTGAACTTTTATAATGACAAACTCGCAGTCCTTCCTTTTAGGCAGGCTGATCAACTAGATGTTACTGGTCAAGATAATGTAGATGGTGATGATGATTTGTAAGTACATAGTATTGATAGGATTCGACTGGACTGGTCAACTCACATTTCCTATTTATTAGGAAACATCCTTATTTACCAAGTTTTATCATTGATCTCTCTTCTATCGATAAGGGTATCAAAAATGTTGTGGATATGGTGTTTTTATCAGATTACTACGAACCTACATTGGCCATCTTGTTCCAAACCAAGCAAACATGGACTGGGTAAGTACTACTGCATAATTTAAAATCATGAATCGAATCAAGAAAAGGAAGGGACTCAATGTTATCTTGTTTATTAGACGACTGGATGATGGGAAAGATACCTCAAGTGTAGTGGTGATCTCATTAGATTTGACTGAAAAAGTGTACCCGGTGATTTACTCTTTGCATCAATTACCATACGACTCTCTTCAACTGGTGGCTATGCCCAAACCTATTCATGGTATGATGGTGATCTCGGCTAATGCATTACTTCACCTCTCTCAAGGCTCTCCGGGTGTCGGCGTTGCCGTCAATGCTTATGCGAAAACAACTACCGCATTTCCCGGTATGAAATACGATCCACTGACAGTCCAGCTAGGCTTGGTCTTGGATGGCGCTCAGGCTCTGTATCTCTCTGAAGGTGTATGTCTCTTATTCCTCCAAAACGGCGACTGGGTTCTGGTGAAATTCATTCGGGATGGAAACAAAATTGTCAGTTTGCAATTATCACAATTACCTTTTGGCCAAATCGATGTGATCACCGATGACAACAAGAACAAGAAACCCCCCAAGCATCAACACACGCCTGTCGCCTTGGTGCCTACCTGTGTCTGCAAGATCAAGGATAGTGATTACTTCTTTTTGGGTAGTCGGGTGGGTAATTCTTTATTGATTAAATGGAAGTCAAAAGGTGGTATTCGGAAAACATCAACTGGTAAGTTGAAAATGATCTGGACTGTTTGTAAAAGAAAAGAAAAGAAAAAGATACTAACTTGACTCTTTTACAATAGAACATGGATACACCTTCCGTGTATGTGACGAACTTGTAAATACGGGGCCAATTACCGATATGGTGATTGGTGATATGGAGACGGACAAATCAAGTTACGACACAGTGGACGACACGGCCGATGGCACCCTGCTGCCTGATGTGGAATTGGTGACAGCATCCGGATATGGGAAAAACGGGGCTCTTTGTATTCTGAAACGACATATTCGACCTCACTCGACGTTTTCATTTGATCAAACCGACTGTCAGGCACTCTGGACTATCAGATGTCGACCAAAGGACGATACCAGCAATACTGATTTGGCCAAGGAATCGATCGAGGATACAGTATATGACAAATTCATGGACAAGCTATTATTTATAGGCAAAACCAATAGTACACTGGTAAGTTGTCCACTGACTATCATAATTGGGAATGGGAAAGCTAACTCTTTTTTTTCTATTTAGATTTTGGCGGCCGGCGATGAATTACAAGAACTTGGTAAATCGGGATTTTATACTCGGGGACCCACCATACTGGTCAGTACACTCTTCAACCATACTCATATAGTACAAATCCATGAAAAGGGGCTTTATCTGCTCGATCCAGGTAAATCCAGTAATGAAAAAGTGTGAATCGCAGCTACTAATAGTTTATTTTTGTAGATGGCAAACGACTTCAAACCATTCCTGTCAAAGAATCAAGAATTGTTGAAGCAAGTGTGCATGATCCTTATGTCCTTTTGGTCTTGGAAAACAAGACGATCATGGCCTTACAATGTGATGAAACTTCCAAGGATATTATCTATCTTCCTGTGCCTTCTAATATTAACGTAAGTGTCAAATCAAAACTCAATTTGACACACGCCTACTCACTTCTTTTTTCAATCTTTTATGTAAACTATTAGAGCACCAAAAACATCTATTCAGCATCAGTATTTGCGGATACATCTGGACTATTTACGTTGGTCAAGGACAAGAAGAAGATGCAGGAAGAAATCAAGAAACGACGATCCACCTCATCTTCACGCCAGCAGCATAAACGTAAAGCATCAGACGATATCAACTCCGACAAAGCATCGAAGAAACCTCACACACCGTTGGTGTCATCATTATCACTACCAAAGACCGGCAACGATGAATTCGACGAAGTGGATATGGATTTATATGGTGATTCGGATGACCAGGGTGACGGAAGTAACAGTAACAGTGTAGTAACGATGACGGCACCTGCAATGGATATGGATATGGACATGGATGATGATGATGATGATGCTTTGCTTTATCAGGACACTACCACTCAACCACAATCAGCAACAACCGATGTGGTCGATGAATCCAATGTCAGTGTGATCGGTGGAATGAGGGAAATTTCGCAAATGGTGACTCTTTGGTGTGGGGTTTATTACGACAATGGTGGATGGGCGCTATACAGCTTACCGACATTTGAAGAATGCTTTCGATCACCTAAACTCGAACTCCTACTCAATTTGGTGACCGATTACCCTATACGTGAACAAGACAACACTGATAACAACGACCAAGATGATCCAACTTTTGTACAGCCATTATCCACTAGACCAGAAGATGCTATGGGCGCCGTCAAGATCAAGGAACTATTACTGGCAAACATTGGTAAAGAAAGAAAGGATCCTCATTTAGTGGTAAGTTCCCTTACAAAAAGAAAAGAAAAAGAAGAAAAAAGGCCGTAATCTAATCTCTTTTTTCTTTTTTTTTTCTCTCAAGTTACGGACATCCACAGGCAGTATTGTTATATACAAGGTATTTGAATTCATCCCGACAAGCGACAACCTTGGATCCAATGATGGTGATATCTGTGCAGGCACACAACCAGCAGATTATGACAACCGATTAGCACTACGATTCTCCCGTGTTCACCATGATTATATACCACGACATTACCGCATGGACGACGAACCAACCAAGAAGGAACAAGATACACAAGATCAAGCGCAAAACGAGACAGATCAGTCCAATCTTGTGATTGATTTGGGGATCGAAGACGACATAGCAGTGGGGAAAAAGAAGAAAAAGAAGAATAGCAACAAGAACAATACAAGAAAACCAAGACGGAAACATCTACTGTCTACCTTCTCGGATATATCAGGTTATGCGGGTGTCTTTGTCTCTGGTCCTGAGTCTCTCTGGCTCATGTCTTCATCTAAAAGCTTTGTCCGTGTCCATCCAATGAAAACCGATCAACCTATCTTGGCCTTCTCTCCATTCCATAATGTCAGCTGCCCACATGGTTTCATTACCATTGATAATAATGTAAGTATCACACAAACAGGAAATAATAATAATAATAATAATAATAATAAACTCACTTTTTTTCATAATCTTCACCTAGTCAAAGGTCCGACTGAACAAATTACGAACAGATAATGTCTCCTTTGATATGGAATGGTTGGTAGACAAGATACCTCTGGGACAAACAGTACACAAAATCAAGTATCATCCGACAATGCGGGTTTACACGGTATTGGTATCTACCCCGATGGAAGCACAAGTGGTGGCGCCTAGTGGTGATGACGACGAAACATCGACAACACGTAGCTCCTCGGTCGAACCACCTGCAACCAAGAAAGACCGAGAACCTGGCTCGTTCTTGCCCAGGGTTGATCGATTCTCTCTGTTATTGATCTCCCCGGTGACATGGGAAACGGTGGATCGTGTGGATTTTGATGAATTCGAACAAGGTCTTTCTTTGGAATGTGTGTCTTTGGAATCGAAACAAACAAGCTCGGGGCGGAAACACTTTATGGCGGTGGGAACTGGTGTATTGCGTGGTGAAGATTCACCTATGAAGGGCTCAGTAAGTTACTCTAAGGGGGCGGGGGAATAAATAAAATTAACTCTTTTGCTTCTTCTCACTTTATAGATCTATGTATATGAAATCATTGAAGTGGTGCCTGAATTGGACAATCCTCAGACCAATCACAAATTCAAGTTTTTACACAAGGAAGATGTCAAGGGTGCGGTGACGGCGATGTGCGAAGTCAGTGGACATTTGGCGGCCTGTATTGGATCCAAGATGATTGTCTGGAGTTTTGAAGATAACGAAAGTCTGGTGGGTGTAGCCTTTATCGACGTGCAAATCTACGTGACCTGTATGTGCTCAATCAAGAACTTTATTCTCCTTGGTGATGTCCAAAAGTCTGTGTGGTTTTTGGGATTCCAGCTTGAACCGGCGAAACTAGTGCTACTCGGCAAAGATTATCAATCCTTTGAAGTCGGCTCGGTTAACTATATCATTGATGACAAGTCTTTATATCTTATGGTGGGCGACACCGATGATAACATGAATATCTATCAATATGCTCCCTTTAGTAAGTACAAAAGAAAAAAAAATACATAGACCATTAACCTACTACTTTTTTTTCTTCTTCTTGCATTAATAGATCTACAATCCATAGCTGGTCAAAAACTGATGCGACGAGGTGACTTCCACGTGGGTAGCCAAGTCAAGACAATGGTGCGATTACCTCAAATTGAACATGACGATAAAGGATTCCGATATAGTCGACGCCACTTTTGTCTCTTTGGATCATCAACAGGCAGTATAAGTGTTGTGTCGCCCATCCCAGAAAAGACATTCAAACGGCTCAGCACACTTTATGGACAACTGGTGAACAATATTCAACATGTGGCTGGACTCAACCCAAGAGCGTACCGACTTATCAAAGGATCGAAACAAAGAATGGCCTCGAATAGAACCAAGGCTGTGCTGGATGGTGATCTGATCCAGGCATTTGCTGGACTCGCGGTGGATCGACAACGTGGACTGACGAAACAGATCGGAACATCTGTACCTAGAATCATGGAAGATATTGTAGAAATCATGGGGACAAATCTTGGACATTTTTAGATAGACTTTTTGGCATTAATGGAAAATAATAAAATTGAAATACCGCGTCCTTGGCGGGATTTGAAATCTGGATGAATACAAGGGAACACTTTGGGAATTGGGTTTCTTTCCTTCTTTTTTTTATCTCCAAAAATCATGGTGCGTATATCTATATTGAAAAGAACAAAAAAAAAAGGGGGGGGAGGATCAACATGTAGTTGGATAAAGCATAGGATTAGATGGATGGATGGATGGATCGACCGATGGATGACAATACGACAATGAACGATACGAAACCGACATTACACCTTACACCCACTCATCTCTCTCATTCGCACATTCATCAACATCCTCATGCTGACATTATTGCATGGAACCCTGATGACTCATCTTTTCTCTCTCTCTCTCTCTTTATAGGATTCATCTAAGACCCCCGTCAAGCTCGCTCGAGTGATCAAGGTTCTCGGCCGTACCGGCTCCCGTGGTGGTGTGACTCAAGTGCGTGTGGAATTCATGGACGACACCAACCGTAGCATCATCCGTAACGTCAAGGGTCCTGTCCGCGAAAACGATATCCTCTGTCTCTTGGAATCCGAACGTGAAGCCCGTCGTCTCCGTTAAATCTTCCCCTTCTCTCTCTCTCTCTCTCTTCCACATTTAGTTATATATACATCTCCCGTTGGTTGGAGGGGACTAGTCTAGGTTTTTTTTTTTTTTTTTTATTAGATGGATCAATAAAAATCATTATATGTATTTGTCCCTATTATCTACACTGGTGTTGTTTTATTATTGGGGAAGGGTGTCTAGCATGCCTATGGGTGGTTGATAGAAATGATGCTGTATCAGGGGTTACCTTGATGTCAGTACTATCAATGGGGTGGGGTATCCTATGGTTTCCAGTTTTGATGATTACTTACCATTCTTTATAAAATCTAAAATGCATGAATGTTGGGATTTAAATATTTGTGAAGATCGGCCAAAAAAAAAAAAAGTCAAAAGTACCACTACAATATTACATACATGACTACACGCATATCCTGTTCATTAAATAGCCCATATATTGGTATAAAAATTAAATGTTAAGTCTAATATTAATCTAGTAATCTACTATATCTATCTATAAACTATATTTCGTTTAAAATCCATAGTCCAATTCACCTTCAGAGCTCTAGATCAGTATATACAATTAGTTAGTATACAGTTATCAATACCGTTTTCCTTTTTTTCATCCACAGCTTACGTCTTCGTCTGGTATTTCCCCCAATGCGGATTGCAGATCGCGCACACGATCTCTAAGATCGTTCTTTGTTTCCACCAATTGACGAATGTAATCAACAGCTATACGCACGGCACCCCCAACAGAAAAAAAAAAGTTAATATACCCCATTTAACCGATTACCTTTATCACGTAAGACTTACATTTTTGAAGGATCAAAGATTCACTACGTTGACACTCGGTCAGTTCAGGTACCAATTCCACCAACTGATCGAACCCAATACGGATGTTCGCCCTTCGTTTCTGTTCCGATGCAATATGATTGGCCTTCTTTTGTTCTTCAGATAAGAGTTCATGAGCAGGTTTCCGTCCGCGACCACTTCCTTTGGGTTTGACTGGTGGTGATGAGGTGGTGGTGTTTTTCAATGGTGGATACTGCTCCAATGAGGTATCACCCAGCAGTAAGGATCGATATTTCTTGTTTTCCGTCTCGTTCGTTGCATAATCCTCGATCCTTGTCGGTTGGTGTCCATTGAGAATAGGAAGAGTATGTATGTGTTGTTGTTGTCGTTGTTCAAAGGTGCTGTTTTTTGGGTAAGGTGTTGATAGTAGTACAGGTGTAGGCGATGGTAGAGTACCTATATGAATACAATAACTAATGAATTAGTCAAAAAGACCTTGCCAAGTTCCATAACGCATTGATACAACGACAGTATTCCGATCTTGACAATACCTAAACACAATGAGTGACCTTTAACAAGTCTTCCGCCCCCCCCCCACTTTTATATTTCTACTTACCTGTTGAATAATGATTGTCCCGGATGTCGGAATTGTAGTGAGGCTGAATTGTGTCAAAGTGGGCGGTCTGGTTGAAGGGTTTAGGAATGCCTGAATATGATTGGAATTCCCCTTTTGCTGGTATCAGAGTATCATTGTTCTTGTTTGTCGAGTCCGCGAATGTTGCTATTGCTGAATAGGGTTGTATAGACATGACAAAGAGAAAGAGAGAAAAAGAGGTTAATCCATCTGACAGATCCTTGTTATCAGTTAATCTACCCTTCTATCATAATGTTTATCCCAAACTTACCTTCGTGATTGTTATCTGCCATTAATATATGTAACTATCAAGTAGTGTAAGCGGCTTAATGAAGGTGAAGGGGAAGAGAGAGGTTAAAATAAAATAAAAAAGAGCAAAAAAGCCAGATAAGAATAATGAGTAGCATGTGATAATTATGACAAGTCCAATCCCGCCTTTTGAGAAGTCCGAACCAGGGGGGAAAGTCGAGATTTTTGACAGCCAGAAGAAGTAGTAAATGATGGGGTAAGTAAATCATTTATTGATACTGGTTGTAAACTACATATTAACTATACTAGGGTGGAGAGAGAGAGAGAGATTAAAACAACTATAAAGATGTTTAAAAATAAATTATACAAAGAGGGGAGGAGGGGTACGGTATCTAACTATATTTAATGGATAGGCTTGGTTTCCAACTTGTCCAGACCAGCACGAGTAGCCATAGCTTGAGTGTTCGCAAAAGGAGTCTTCAAGGAATCAGGTAAGGAAGCCTTGAAATCATCAGTGTTCATCCAATCAAGACCATGTTGGAAGACAGTCTTGGCACGATGATGGCCACCTTCGATAGTACCCATCGAAGCATGCAAAGTGGCGCGTTTCTTGGAAGAGAAGTAGGCAGCACGGTGAAGAATGTTATTATCGTAAAAGACGGTTTGACCAGGTTTCAGGGCCACACGCAATTGACCAGGCATGTTATGACTCTTGGGATCGTTGATGGTGATATCACGTTCTTCAGCAGTACGGACCCGGCGGTGAGAGTTAGGTACCACATAGAGACAATCATCTTCGTAAAGAGCACTTTTTTGCAAAGGGAAAAAAAAAAAAAGAAAGAGAGAGACAAAGGTTAGTTCCTCTTTTGTTTGCCTCCTCCCCATTTTCCTTTTTTATTACTTACGTGTTCCATTGAGTTCCATAATGAGGAATGGCCAAAAGTTCTTCTTCCTTGTCTTGAGCAGTTTCTGCAGGCACAGCATCACGGTGCCAAGTCAAATCAAAGTCATGTTCTTGAGGATTGATCAAAAGATTGAATAGTTCTATAACAAAACAAAAAAATGAGCGATCCAATCCCCTGGGTCGACTTTTTCTGGAGGGGGGAGGACTTACCAAATTGAAGATCTTCGCGCTTGGTGTGAAGAAGTTGACTGACAGCAGCCAAAAGAGCTTCAGATCCATACCATTCCATAAAAGCAGTTTCCTTCAAGTCAGGGTGTAACAAGTGCTGAACACCCCAAACATCATCACCTTCAGTCCAAGGAGGGAATTGAGTACCAACCAAACGACTAATCATTAAAAAGAGTTTGTTATTAGTTTCTGTATATGTATGTCTTGTTTTGTTCACTTACCGATGAGTCCATTCACCTTTGCGTGCCTTGTCGATGACTCTTTCACATGCATCCTTGAGTTTGGGAAATTGTTCTTCGCTAATGAGGTTATCCACAATCACAAAGCCATTCTTCTTGAGAGCTTCGTCAATAGGTACATTGTTAATGTCGGTCAACATGATGCTAGTTTATGTAGTCAGTAAAATAAAAGTTGAAAAGAAGAAGAGGAAGAAAAAGAAAGAAGAAGAAAAAAAAAAGTTGGTCGGGTTTATATAAAACAGAAATAAAAAAAGGGTAGCCGATTCCCACGTTTGAACTTATGTCAGCGCGGTTTAAATTCAAGACCCGCCCCAACCCTGGAAAGACCTTAATAGTTTAGTGTGTGTCATCCGAGGACTCATCTGACAGGTGCCATTTCCATAAGCAAAAGATGATTATGAATCATTCGATCGGCATTATTGAATCACTTGAACTATTCTTTTTAAAGGTAACCCTTATAGAAATCAATTGTAGTGTCATACATCCCTGGGCAAACAAGAAACAGAAAAAAAAAAATCGAATGACAATGATACCCGGGTAAACGTTACAATGTAGGGTGTTAAATAAGGTCAAGTCGATTGTTTATGTAAGATTGTTTTAAGGTTTCCCATCGAACGCGGGGCTCCGGTGGGGCGGGATGAGTGGGGTTCAGGTACCTTTTTTTCAAGTTCAGATAAAGCCCGAATAGTCTACCCGGGTTTCAAATGACAAGACATGATATGATGTAAGTCAAAAGAAAAAGATAATTACATTATGTTGTTTTATCTGAGGGGGGGTCGAAGAGAGTGAATGGACCCTGACTTTTATGTCGGGATTTAAAAATCATGCAGACAATCAACCAAAGTGGGACACAATCATCATCATCAACATCATCATACTTTTATTTTACAACAAAAACAATAAAGACAAACAGAGAAGAACAGAGAGAGAGAGAGAGAGAGAGAGAGAGAGAGAGAGAGAGAGAGAGAGATTATAAATATATATATATATTAAAAAAGGATCCAGGAAAAAAAAAGACCTACAACTACATGTACATGTATAACTACAACTATCCACTAAACCATCACAAAGATTTTTCATTAACTTCGGCTTGTTCTTCAGTGATGTTCACAGCAGGGTAACCTTGCCAGACAGACCCCCGATCGGCCACTTCACCAGATATAATTAGAGTATGTTCTAACATGGTGCAGTCTTCCATCATGGTAGCGCCAGCCGCCAATCGTGAACCAGTTCGAAGGACCGATCCAGCACCAACACGTAGAGGATTGATACTGAATTGGCCCAATGTGTTTAAATGGCAAATCATAGAAGCATTATCTACCGCCACATCATCTTCCAAGGTCACCAAGTCAGGTTCAGACATCATAGGATCACCGCCTTTAGGATACAGACAGACCCGTTTACCAATTCGGCAGCCCAGACCACGGAAGTACAGCACGATCCAGCCTGACCCACCGATCAGATTCAACGCTTGTTGTCGCAATGTTTGTTGAGCCGCAATGAGGAATTGCCATCGTTGACAGTAAGAAGATTCGTCCCAGTTGTATTGCCCTTGCTTGCGTCGGCCAAAGAGCATCCATTTGATAGCAATATCCAGAGAGAGACAAGTAAATGTCATCACCGACATGATCGCCATCATTGTGCCGAGGATCACCAGGAGAGTCAAGCCTTCTTTGGAATCAAACACTGTGCGGACAATGTGCTGCTGTCCCGTGCTGGTATCGTGAATTTCAGACATTTTTGAGAACTGGTAGTAGGCAGCCACTTGGATGGCAGCTGTAACAGGACCAGCCCAGAGCATAGAAGCAAACATCTTGACCAAGATATTAAAGGGTACCACCATGAAGAGCGGGATTACAAAATAGCTGGCTTTACGTTGATAGAATGCCCGGCCAAAAGGTCTGATGGTGGAGTATCTGTCGCTGTCGTCCATGTCAACAATAGTCGCATTGCCGGAATCGGTTCCGCTTTTTCCTTCCTTTTCGGTTGTTGTTGTGGTTTTTGTTTTTGTAGGGTCGTCACCATCGCGGAATTTGACCGCATTGCCGTTATAGCATCCAAACCAAGTCGATCGATCGGCAATACCAAAGTGTTTCTTGAGCAACCCTCCAGAACCAAGAACAGCATGCCGACCAATTCGAGATCCAGGTAAAAGCACACAATTGTCGGCCATCATGGAACCATCACCAATAGAGATAGCAGCAAATTCATTTTTATCAGAGCATAGGATATGACACCGAGAGCCAAGCACCACATCGTTTCCAACAGTCAAGAGATCGTATTCCACCACACTGACACCACTACCTGGCCAGTACACGCGCTTGCCCACCTTGGCACCCAAAAGACGATAGATCATACTGATGGGTTCATAATGTGTTCCGAGAATGTTGGCCACACCTTGTAGATTATCGCCAGGAGGTAAGAGATGTTCCATCAGCCAAAACCGTATCAGAGATATTTGATCATGGCGCCGAGGACCCGCCTTGAATGGACCTATTATGCACCGTTTGAAGAGAATGACCAAGAAAAGATAGAGGATCGGCACAATGGTTTTGCGGACAGCCACAGCAAGGAAATGGTAGCCCACACGTCGAGGTGATGCAAAGTAGATGATCAGTTCACTGAACCGACTTGACGTTCCTGTTACACCTGCAAGGAAGAAGTTTTCGTTGGTCAGCAGGTACATCACAGCAAGCCAAGGAAAATTTGATAAGAGATTGATAATAAAAACCAGGGGCCAGCAAACCAAGCATAGGAGCACAAAGTGAGGTTTCGGGAAGGTTGTGTAACTCAGATCAGCTAAAGCCATGCCTTGTGGAGTATCAATAGGAGCCGCTGCGCCATCGCCTGCATTCAATTGACGAGGGAAAGTTGAAGTCATAGGTGCTATTGCTGTGCCAGATGCCAATGTCGTCCCCGCCACCACAAAAGATCGTAGGCCCACCACACAATTATCGCCAATTACCACAGGAGTTAGATTTATGCGGCCCGTTGATAATGTAAAGGGACGCACCGAGCACTTGTTTTCCAAAACGCAGCCATCGCCCATAGTGATCAAATCGTATTCTTGAATATCAGCCTTGGCATTGATCCGACAGTTCTTGCCCACCTTGGCGCCCATCAGCCAAAGATAAGTCGCATGGTAGCTTGGGTCCAGTTCAAAAATACCAAGCCCAACCAGAGTTATCACCTTGTTGACGATCCACCAACGGAGATAATATTGTCCCCACATCGGGTAGGACCCTGCACGGTATCGACCAATCACAATCCACTTGATCAGGATAGACAACAAAGGAAACACAATCGCCGAGACCGCCATACTGATAGAGAGCGATAACACCAGTTGAACCAATCGGATATAATGGTTCTTGGCACTATTGTCCCACGCTGAAGCCATCAAGGAGAGTACATAGGCAAAGAAAAACCACCGCAATGTTGTTTGTAATGGATGAAGCACACATATCGGAAACATTTGCACGAGCATGACCAAAGGGCTGAATGGGTTGTGAGTTCCACGATTGGTGCGTTCCGCCATTCTTTGTTTGTAAGCGGCGCTGCCAAATGCATGTTGTCCTTGATTGCCTCCATTTCCCGAATCACTGCCATCACCATCGTAGGTTTTCTTGTAAGCATCATAGCCCATTTGCAGTAAAGGATGATCCATCGCCATTTTCTCGGAACAGGTAGCCGCCAATCCAATAGGGGTACGATTATTGCCTTCGTACAGAATTGTCACAGGTAAAGTAACGCCCAGACGTGCCCGGATTTGAGAGATCAAGAAGCCACTTTTGAGAGAATTGCCACCGTATTCGAAAAAGTCACCATCCACCGGGAAGATTGCTGAGGGTTGTCCTTGAGCTATGGTTTTTGCTGATGACCCTGATTTGGTGGATTTGCCGTCATTATCGTTATCTGGTGCAGTAGCCATCCCGAGAACATAGGCAAAGACATCACGAAGGGTCAGGGCAACAGGATCATCTGATGTTTCTTGTTGTTGCAATGATAGGTTGTAAAGATAGTCTTCATCGAGTGAGCCATCATGATGTCGTTCGAGATGATCGACAAGAACCAAATGTCGTGGTAACATATAGTCGTGCACTTGTGATTCGAGCCAGCCGCGAAGTGATTTGATAAAGTCATGATTGTCAAGTTCGTCTTGATTAAGCTTATCGTGTGTCATGATAAACATATAGGTCTGAGCGTTGGACGGACTGGTGAAGGCTGCACAATCGGAGACTTGAGGATGTTTCAAAAGTTGTAAGGTGACATCATTGATTGACCAAGTAACTGATTGCTTGTTAATGTGAGCAGTCAATGGAGTACCTTTTGGTGGACAGACTGCCTCGTAGAGTCGTTGTGATGCATTCATGTTGTTTTCAGAATCCATAAACGTAGGAATGTCGAGTCTGTCGCTGAATTGGATACGAAGGATTTTGTTGACATTGTTACGAGGTAGATCATTCATATAAACAAGCACCTGTGGTAATTTGGATGGATGTAGCTTTTGTTCCATAAATGTTCGAAGTGTTCGTAGATCAGGACGGGTGTGACCTTCTGTGGAATGGAAGAAGATAAAAGGGGGGGGTTAGTATCTAAAAATAGCTTTTTTTTTCCCTTTTTTCTTTTTTTGCTAAGCATACCCCGAGTAACAACAACAGCACCGATAGTTTCTTGTAATGTTTCATGAGGCACAGAGAAGACCATAGATTGAGCCACCTTTGGGTGAGACATGATGACTTCTTCGATTTCAAAAGGAGAGATGACTTCACCACCACGATTAATGATTTCTTTTGAGCGACCAGTGATATAGAGATAACCATCTTTTAAATAACCAGTATCACCAGTATCAAACCAACCATCAGCATCAAAAGTAGTCGAGTTATCCACCCCTTCGTAGCCACCAAAACAAGGGACACCACGCACCATAATGTGACCAATCGCACCATCCTGCAGGGCACCACCAGATCCTTCTTGATGTGCAATCATCAGCTCAGGACCCACTAATAGACCAGAAGTACCAGGTCGAGAGAGATCATAATCACGTGGAGGAGCAGAAATAGGAAGACATTCCGTCATACCATAAGAAGGTAAAACCACAGCAGAAGGAAAGAGAGATCGAAT
The DNA here is from genome assembly GCA_025330725.1 of Chlamydoabsidia padenii. Lineage (NCBI taxonomy): Eukaryota > Fungi > Mucoromycota > Mucoromycetes > Mucorales > Cunninghamellaceae > Chlamydoabsidia > Chlamydoabsidia padenii. The sequence continues at coordinate 327,896 of JAIWND010000012.1, forward strand.
CCGATTGGCCAGAATAGGAACCAGATCGCCACCTGCGTTACACACCATTTTGACAGATTGGCATTGTTTGTCAGTTGGTTTTCGCATTGCCCCTTCTTGTAATATAGCTTGGTGCATGGTGGGTACGGCAAAGTACCAAATTTGTCGGTCTTGGCGCTCTAGAATATCCCAAAACAGTCCAGCATCGAATCCCTAAAGATATGTAGCAAATAAAGAGGTAAAAATAAAGAAAGAGTGAATTAGTTATGTGATATTGATATTATTATTATTATTACAAAGGGGTTGGGGGGAAGGGGGAGGGGGAAGAAGTTGATGATTTACATACCTTGCATAATACAACAGCACCAGATGTAAAAATAGGGGTCAATAAGCTACGGACCACACCGCCGACATGATAAAGAGGCATCATATTGATATTGACATCAGTCGATTTTACGCCATAAGAAGCAGATACACAAGTAGTAGCCACACATAAGGTTTGCAAGAGGTAAGGGACCACCTTCTTTTTTCCGCTTGTACCAGAAGTTTGAAGAATCATGACAATATCATTCACTTGATTGAGTGCAGGAGGAGAAGAGAGACCGATGATATTGCCGTCGTCCATATTGAATAGAGGATCTTTGTGTAAAGTGAATAAAACGTCATTTTCGGTTTCAGTTTCCAAACCAATTAGTTGCAGACCACCTTGTCGAAGAGTTGTGACCAAGGGATCATGACCATCACCATTAGCCATATTTCGGAGTTTTGAATTCGGGATGATAACGGCTTCAATACGCATATTTTTAAAGTCCTGTAAGAGTTCTTCAGGAGTCAGACTGTCATTGGACGGAGCACAAGCACAATAAGCCATGACAGATATAATACAAAGACCAAGAGAAGGACCTTGAGGGAGACAGACAGCCACACGGGAGCCACGAGTCAGGTTGAATTGAGTCAAATCGAATGAGTTGAGTATGAATGAATGCATTTGACTGTATGTAATGAATGAGAATGCAGATGATGTAGGTGGTGATGCAGCAGATAGAGGGGATAATGTGGTAGTCGATGTGGATGTGGATGGTAAATAAGTCGATGAGGATGAGGATGATGATAATGATGATGATGATGTAGGCTGACAAACAATAGCAGGTTCATCTGATGTGTCGATAAAATCAAGTAAAGTATTGAATTGTAAAGTTCGATGTACCAAGCTGCCAAGTGATTCGTCTGGTCGATCGCGGCTATTGGAGACAAATCCTTTATAGGTCACTTCCAATAGATTCAATACGTAGTCAAAGTTGTTGTTTCCATTTCTACCACCAATAGTTGAAGTAGGTCTAGATACGCAAGTGGAATTTGTGCCGATAGAAGGTTGACTTGACAAGGAATGTCTAGATCTGTTGTGGTGCTCCATGGCGGATTGTTGTGTGGTTAATGAGGGTGCCATTCCAAAACAAAATCAACTATTTTGCTTTTTATAGTGAAGAGTATAATAAAATAGTGTATAGGGTATAAAAGAAGAATGACAATAATGCACAAAAAGAATAATGTAAAAAAAAGGAAAAAAAAAAAAAAAAAAGAAAAGGGAAGAAAAAGGTTGGAGGGACTTTTTTTTTTTTTTTTAAACCAAACGGGACTTTATAAGATCAGCGTATCGGGATTTGAAATCCAAAAATTGATCGACCAAGTTTCTCTTTCAATGCGCGTTACCCCGCTTGGTAAAATGCAAAGCGCCCTGTTGCTTCTATTTAGGGCCATCGGTTATTTGGGAATGTTTGTCTTTCCTGAACAAAATTCACTAACTCCTTTCATCTCCTTCCTCCCCTCCTCCCTTCCTCCCCCTAAATCTTACTCTTTGTTTTTAATTTGATCTTAGTATCTTGTGGTGTGCGTGTGTGTCTGTTTATTGTTATGATGCACGAATAAATGGAAAATATATAATTTACACCATCTTAAACAAAGTGATACATGTTTTTTACGAAGAAAGATAATGATGGATCATTTTATCAAACATGTATGTAAATGTATTCCATTTATCCTTATTATATAATTTTTATTATACTTGTGTCTCTTTTAAGCTCATTCGAGTGACTCAATCAAAGGTAGATCTATTATTTACTTAAAAGACAGTCTGCATATGTATATATATATATATATATATATATATAAATATATAAACATTACTATATTTAAAGCTGTTCCTCTTTTCTTAAAAGTCGTCCACACGATTTGGTTTAATCTTCCACGTGCGGAGTTTTTGAGGGGGGGGGGAGATCAATTCATTATTTTTCCTTTTTTCCCGCTCAGTCCCAAATGAATTGATTATCCGATATACCAACACAGGCTCGATCAGCTCAGCGGCTGCCAAGCTGTTAAATGTTTTTTATTTTGGTTAGGCTTGTATAACTATTTTCGTTATATCTAATGATCTACTCGACTTGATTGATTATTGATAATCAACTTGAGGGTACACAGCAGAAACAAAACAAAAAAAACAAAAAAAAAAAAAAGTCGGTCTCACTTTATATCTATTGTACATACAGGCCTGCACAATCTACACCTTTACTGGGTTACAACTTGTAGATGGTGATGATAATGGTGATGATGACAAGTCAACTGTTTGTGAAACTTAAAAAACAGGATGGTGATGATCGTGTTGATAAATGTGGTACTGCTTAGCCATGCTCTTCCATTCTTTTGGTACTCCTTGTTTGTTTGATAGTGTTTCCATTCAAATAAGGGCTTTATATCATTACGGTCTTTTAAAGGACAATTTAATATTCTGTAATCATCCCATCAATTTCATTATCCTGCTAGAAATAATCTATAAAAAGACATTTTATGTCGAATCGGGTTTTGAAATATGACAGCCCTAGCTGCATTATTTCCCAAGTCTGTTTCCTAAATATCCTTTTATAAGCAATTCCGCATGTTTATTTGTTGTTTGATAAAACCGTGATAGAGATAATGATGATCATGATGCGCTTGATGTATAGAACAATGCTGTATGCCCCTTTCTAACTTTCAAGTCATGAGCTCGGGTGGTGTATAATGCCACATGTCGGGATTTGAATGTTTTTTTTTTTTGAGAACCTGTAGGTGGGGAGTTTTTTTTTTTTTTTCTTCTTCTTCTCTCACTCTTTGAATGTGTCATTGTCTTAATACTAGCAAATACGATAATATTGGGATTGACGACTATCATTATGCTCCAAAATGGCAGCAACAAGAATACCTTCCATCTCCGCAACATTGATATGGTCAGTCTCCTTCCAACAGCACAGCTCCCTCCTATCAAGCTATCGCCCCAATTCCAATCTATCATGTTATCTTTGGTCTTTTACAAATGTTAACGTAAGTCGGACTTGTTTGATATAGAATAAACGACTCCTCAGCTTTTTTTTTATACAACTAGGATACATAAAACTCACTCGATCATTACGTAGGCTTTACTAACGATATGTACGCGTTTATTACATCAACGGGTTGTTTATCAGTATGCACCTACATCTCCACAAACTTGGTCACCTATTGACCGTGCCCCATCAATGGATAGAATAAACCTCCTATACGATATGGATATGTACAGTACAGGGACACGAATGTATTCTATTGACTAATTCAATCAAACACTTGTATAGGTCCGAATTCAGCGCTTTGACCAACTCATCCACCACCAACTCAAGCTCATCAAACATAACTTGCTAATTTAACTCATCGGCCTAGTTATCCTGGTAGTCATCTCGACCCCCTTCCTTACCAAAACATACTAACACTATTTCTCTCCTTTTTGGTTGGATAGTAACCCACACTCCGTCCCCTAACTAAGAAGGATCCCGCCAAGGTGTCATACATGTAAACCTGAAATATGTTGGTATTTCTCTTAATCTAACTTTGATTTATTAATCTGTAAGTGCAATGGTAAGGGTGGCGGGGGCAAAGCTAACCTTCTTTGTTTTTCTTTTCCCTCTTCTTTTTCATCTTATAGGACAAGGACAAAAACGGATGCTTTTGGTGGGTATCATCTACTTTGGATCTAATGATAAATTACAAGGTAAGGAAGGATGTAATATCACTAGTATAAAACACATAAACAAAACTAAACTTTCATATCTTTTTGAATAGGTATATCATTGGTAGATGGATTGTCGAAATCACACTCTGCCCATTAAGTACAGTAAGAAACAAGAAGGTTGGGATCACTAATTACGCTTATTTGAATAGGAACATGGAGTAATTCTTACAGACGACCAACAATGTCCCGCTATGAAAACAAATCATCCTCAATGTTGTTGGCTAATGCTCAATATATCAATCCGTAAGTTTAACCATCAAACCTGATCATCAAAGTTATCGAACTAACTTTATTTTATTATTTCCATATAGTGCGATTAGATTCTTTTTAAATGTGGAGGAAGAGGGAGGACTGTCGATCATTTAGTTGATTCTCCATTGTATACTATTTGGTTCAAGGAAGATGATGAATGGGTTATGATGAAACAATTCATCATGCTGATCATGCCGGCTATCCAGGACAAAGTAAGTAAACTATTGATGATGTAATCACCCATCATAACTGAATGACTATAGCAAACTAACTTTTATATTTGGAACTATAAGAACGAAATACTATTCTGATACGACCCAGGGGGGGATGCAGATTCACGACGATCTTCGATAATAATTATGGTGGGACAGCATCGAATATGCCATATGTCTATCTACTCAAAAGCACACGGTGAAGGAACAAGGATGCTGGTACACCGGGCGGGAATATCCTACTGGTCTCTCATGTCGATCGGGAAAAAGGTGATGAACAATCTCATCTCCAGTTACTGTATTCCGGATCATTCTACATACAACAAGGGTCCAATAGGTAAATCAGATATAAAAGTCAGCGGTAGGTCAATTAAACTCTTTTTTTTTTTTCTTTTTTATTATTATTATTATTATTATTATTATTATTATTATTACTCTGGGTCTAGATATAGAGCCTCTCTTTGGTATACGATCGATCATCAAGAACATCCCCTTTAGTTTAGATTCCTTACGACTGTATTACATCCCCTCATCCCTTTTGTTATTGTTTACTGTAACATTCAAATGAATAAAAATAAATAAAATAAAAGCTCTCCTTTGTATTTATTTACATATATTTTTTGCAGAAATGATATTGGTACAGACGTATTTATTGTGGTGATTTCATCCTCTATTGAAAAAGAGCGTGATCCTGCACTTATCATCTTGGAATGTAATCAATGTAAAACATCCAGGGGTTTTCATCGAAACGTTGTTATTTGCATATGTCTCCATTCTAAAAAAAGAAAAGAAAAAAAAATCATGGTCTAGTAGTCGGTTTGTGGAATCGATAGGACAAATCTTTACTTTCAATGCCTGTGTAGTGTAACTCAGGTACCACAAACCCTTTCTCATCATACACAAATTGAAAATAGGGGTCCATGCACAGCCATTTATCTATCTCCCTTTTAAAATGAAATAGAAGTATCCCGTTAAAAAATGTACTGCATTGTCCTTACATACGAGGGTGTATTATCCCTTTTCCATGGTATCAAAAAACGGGTCTATCCAAAAAGGAAAAAAATGAATTCGCATGAATCGGTGATTGAATATTTTAAAAGAGAGCAAAATGTAAACGCCTCACGGGGGGCTCGAACCCCCGACCTTAGGATTAAAAGTCCCACGCTCTACCGACTGAGCTAGCAAGGCTTCAACTGACAAAAAAAATTGTATGTATTATATAAAGCACAACGTCGGGATTCCAAAAATCACGTGATATTCCTTTTAAGCAGATGTATTTTTTTTTTTTTTTTTTTTTTTTTTTTTTTTTTTTTTTTTTTTTTTATGGAAAGCATCCGTCTTCATTCCCATTTAACATACTAGTCCTCACCCCACATAAAATCATCTATACACAGACATTTTCAGATATATCAATATCATACAACCGACTCTTCTATACTATATGAGTATAAAAGAACCATACAAAAAACCAATAAGACATCATGGATGATTTTATTCTCGACCACATCATAGCCCACCCCACCCCCAAGACAAAGATATAAAAAAAAATCATTTTTATTTAAGCAAAAAAAAAATATATATATGTATATACATATAAAAGAAGAACAAAAAGCTGAGTAATATACAGTAAGAGACCCTATGGTAAGATTTGATCGTGAGAGCCATCCAAGAGACGATTAGCACTATCCCGATGAGGCGATTTGTATCCCGAGGTGGTATTAGTCGAGTTGTTATTATACATGGTAAATGCTTCGTCGTCAGTAGAAGGTGGGCGACCAACAATAGGTAGCAAACCTTCGTTATGGAATCGGAGAGCAAATGGCTGATGACAACTGGCATGACCCAGTGCAGGATGGTATTGTCGATAAGCAAAAAAGGCACAAATACCACCTAATATAGCCCCGATTGTCACATCATGCCAATGATGTCGATAATCCCTTGTTCGAGTAATAGCGACCAGTAATGCCCCAATCACTGGGAAAATAAAAGTAAAGCCTTTATAGGTATGCTATACATTAAAAAAAAAAAAAAAAGGAGAGTTAGAAAGGATGCATAATACAAAGGAGAAAGAACTTACCCCGCGTTCATCAAAGATTTTGAGTTTACCAGCAAAGTAAAGAGCAAGGTAACCAAGACCAGCAAAGGAAACTAGATTCAAAACAAAACAAAAAAAGTTAGTTCGACTATTCCATATGTTTCCGATTACCCCCCCCTCTAACTTACAAGAAGAATGGCCACTGGGGAATGATTTGAATCCATCCTTCATCACATGGGAATCAATAGGTGTGGTGCAAATGGTATAATTGGATAAACCAAGAGGAGGATCGGCGGCACCAAGACTAGGTTGACACCTATCCAAGAAATCCGGACGAGGTCGACCCACCGTGACCTTGATAGCTTGAGTAAACACCACACTAAGTGACAACGCCAGGCATAATCCAAGTACACCACTATGGAAATCGTGAATACTTTTCTTGAAGCCAAGTGATACCGCTGCGATTAATAAGAAGGGAGCTACAAAACAAATGACCTTTGTAAAGTAAAGAAGAAAAAAAAAGTTAAGACAATAAGTTCATTCGTTTCTTTTATAACCTACCCCCAAGGCCCATACAGGTACTTCTTCATGTTCAGTATATGAGAACATGATAGTTTTGTCGGTTAAAGAGAATTCCCGATGGTAAGGTGCTACTTTGTCAAGAGCAAAAAATGCACCTGTCATCACAATCACCAATAGCCAATCGTTCAAGTAGGAATAGATAAGCCGTCTTGTATGAGGATGTCTCCAATCGATGGTGGAAGACATGGTGGGGAAGGAAGAGAAGAAGAAAGCAAAAAAGGAGTGTTTTTACATTTTACTTCTATTTTATTTTAGGGAGGGCGGTCTTTGAATAACAAAGCCCGATTTTCCTAACTACCCATTGGTTAATCATTTTTGAGAGCCAAGACATGATGATAAAATTAGATGTTTGCACAACATGAGACCAAACTAGTCCAATAAGCTTTATTGTTTATATGATGGGATGATTGTTTTATATTAATTCATAAAGTTGAGGATCTATAGCTAATTTCTTCAAAGCCACCTGGATTTCATTGCGTTCGCGTTCATTGTTCCAAACGCTTCGTTGTTGTAGTCGTTCTTGGAGCTGAGTTCGTTTTCGATCAATGGCGTTTATGCGTCGTTCAAATTGGTAATACAGGACTTCAGCAGTTTCCAAGGTTTTGTTAAGTGATATGTTGCCAGTTAAATCATTGATATACTATTAATATACAAAAAGTGATCAGTATACATAAAACATCATTCTTCTCCTACCCCCACCTCTTTTTTTTTTTTTTTTTTTTTTTTTTTTTACCTTGAGTAGTTCATCAAATTGTCCAAGGTCAGTAAGAATAGTTTGTCGATGTTGGTGTAGCACAGCCAGGGCCACAAAAAGGAGGAACTGATTGCTGAGGTGATCGGTCCAGAGTACTTCCCATAAGCGAATCACATCATCCCAATCAAATTCACGTTTGAACCAGACTAGTAACCATCGGAAGCAAAAGAAGAGGTTGGTGGTTTCGGTCTTTTCAAAATGTTTGTATAAGGGTGGATCCATGAATCGAATCAGTGCATCCAATGTTCGTAGTTGTCGATGCATCCCCGATTGGTCAATAAAGAAGTTTGATTGCTAGTGAAGAAGTAAGTTAGTTAATATGAATAGATAGATAGTTTATATATATATATATATATATAGAGCCTTACCACACGATCCATGAATTTGACGAAACCCCAAAAGGCCATTGCTTCATCACCCATCCCAACAAACATAGGAGCACAGAGATCAGACATGCCTTGGACATACCCGAGTGTCGTATTATAAAAGTCATATGTCACCAAGATATCCTTCATGATTTCCAAATTTTCATTAGTGCCAACCGCCATCTGAGGGTCAGGATTAGGAAGATCTTCACCGGCAAAAAAGTCAACGTTGCGATCCGTCCGATGTACATCCTTGTCGATTCGATGCTTTTCGTCCAAAAACTGTTTCGTGTTTCTTGTTTCCATATCATTAAACCACTTTGCCTTGATTTTAAAGTACTCTTCACTAATAAAATAAAAATAAAAAAGAAGAAGATGGTTAGTAGGTTCCCAAGATATGCGTCTTTGTCAAACTTACGCTTTGCTTCTTCGGATAGCTTCCCGTTCATCAAATGTACTATCCCAAGGGTAGATACCAAGCAAGAATTTCCATGCTTCAATCCGGACGTCGGCATGTAATCCACCTTGGAAGATCAGTTTATGCACATGTGATTGATTGACTTGAAGGACACCATCTTGATTGAAAAAGTCAATCCATTCTTCAGGTGATATCGGGTCACGTCGGCTATGACTAGGTACAGACTATGATATACAAGATAAAAGTGAGTTAAAAGCTGGTTTACGACAAGCTTCGTTTTGATATTTTATTTACCTGTTGCATTTCGGGCATATCGGATAATAAACTATCTGTATATCGTTCGTCATCTGATATGGGATCCAAAGAAGCTTCAGTAGCCCTATAATAAAATAAATAATGTCAAATTAGTCAAAGATATTGATTAATCATTTTGTTCACTTGATTCTTCTTCTTCTTCATACCATTGAGTCAAGTAATGACTGGCAACATTATAATCCTTCATTGTTTCCTGTACTGTTCCATTTCGACCCAAAGCCTGAACAGAGAGTGGTAAGAGTGGTAAGATCGGTTGAGTAACGGGATGATCAAGGATATGAGCTATAGATGTAAAGAGAATCAGTTCACTGCTAGTTAGTTTAATTAATTCAATTTACCTGCAGTATCTCGAGAGGCTCTTGTAATCCTTGAGAATCGTTCCATAATATTCCACCTTGTTTCACTGATACTATCTTGATGAGGATCAATTGTTGTTGTTATTGTTTCAGGTACAGAGATGGTGGGTGAGGAGATTGGTGCTGTGTATCTCGTTCGTGCTTGATCCCCTTCTGTCAAGTTCGGTAATAGTATATATACATATTCATCATCAGAGGCTCTATCATATAGATAAAAAAAAAAAAAAAAGATTAATACAAGATAATCCAACATGTCTCCCCCCCCTAAAAAAAAAGAAGAAGAGTTTGGTACCTTTCGAGATCCACAAAGGCATTGAGGATATCCACGATGTTATAGCCAGGCCAAGAAGAATCAAATGGATTGGTAGGTTGATACCAAAGAGGTCGTAAAACATCACCTTCAGTAGTAGTGATCACAATAGATCCTTGTTCTGTCAAGCTGGGAGGTCGGACATAGAGTGAATGGATATTGGCCAGAGCAATCACCGTAGTTTCACCGTGTCCCATATGTAGTTGTATAGTTGGAAAGCCTACAATAAGAAAGTGTTAAAGTATACATGTATATGTCATTATAAACAATAGAGTTACCTTGATCAGAGGCCAGCATATCGTCAAGAGTAATAAACTTGTTCAAGTCCATGGGGTCAATCAGGTGTTGAGGAATCCAAGCAAGATAAAGAAGCATGTTATCTTGTTCCAGACTATTAGACAGAATAGTGAAATAACCATGGATAGGAGTACGACCTTGTTCCTTGAGATAGAAAGCTGATTTCGTATAGACAAGTTGTACAGCCTGAGGTCGAGAACGAGGTGGAGTTAACTGTGGCGATAATGCATGTTGGGAATATTGTGTGGCTGGTGGTGGTATAAAAGGCTGTTGAATTGTATATGTATAAGGATTAGGAGGAAGTGGTGGGGGTGCTAGTGATGGATATATTGATTGAGTGGTTGGTGGTGGTGGTGGTGGTGGAGGAGGAGGTCGAGGTGGTAAAAGGGGTGGTACCTATTTCATGGAATAATTAGTCTAGTTTAGTTTTATTTCAGGGAAGCTTGTTTTTACCTGTGTAGTATTTGTAGTCGTTGTCATTGAATTAGGATTATAATATACTGGTGGTGAGTTCGATATGCCTCCACCCATAATAGCTCTTGTTTAAATAGATAAATGAAAAGAAGAAGGGGGAAGCCAAGTTTTTCGAAAAGAAAAAATTATAATGGGGGGGGGGCATTTTGCAAGTCCGCTGCCTTACTGGATTTGAAAGGACAAGGAAAAAACCTTGGCAACTTTTTATGCTTGGCCGACAAACACAAATAAGGCAATGCTCTCTTGACCAGATGATCATGCTATTCGTTCTTGGAAACATTAGACTTACTGACAGGTCACAGTAGAAGCACCAATAGCTGCATAATGTCCTCCTTTGTTTTTTAGCCTATACATTATAAAACCCCGACAGTACACCTATGCTACATACCCCACATTGTGTTATGTTTTGTATAGTGTCTAGTAAGGATTTTATTTATTTATTAAAAAAGATCTAATGGTCAAAACAGCAACAGACTAAACTACCTATTCTATACAATGTGTCCATCCCATCAAGACAAAGCCTTCTTGACAGCATCGCTAACGAGTTTCCGATCAGCCGCAGCAGGATCGATGGTCCACGCCTTCATGACCTTGCCCATATCCTTCAAAGAAGTCGCTCCAACCTGTTCCACCAAAGCCCGTACTTTTTCCTCGATTTCCGCCGCATCCATTTGTTCAGGCAAGTAACGTTGAAGCACCGCGAGTTCTTGTTGTTCATTCGCAGCTAATTCCGGTCGTCCACCTGCCGTGTATTGAGTTACCGAGTCTTGTCGTTTCTTGATAGCCTTTTGAAGGACGGATAAGACCATGGCATCTTCGCTGTGTCCACTGGGTGCATTAGGTGACTTGATATAGTAGGTGTATTCGCTAAGTACTGACTTTACGACATTCAAATCAGGTTGTTGCTTGGATCGCATGTATGTTTTACGGTCATCCTTTAATCGATTCAACAATGTAGCTGTTCCATTCCAAAAAAAAGTGTAAGTAGAATGAATATGGGAGAGTCAAGTAAGGACTCTTCTTTTTTTTTTTATTTTTACCTGACGCTTCTGTAGTGTAAAACCGAGCCAAGGAAGGCCGAGCAGTGGTTAATAATGCAAACGATCGTTTGACAGCAAAAGACATTTGTTATAACGGTAAAGAAAAAGAGGTAAACAAAGCGGACTGGGAGGGGGAAATAAAATAGACTTTTTTTGATTTGAATGACCGCCGTTCTCCCGAGAGCTACATTTCATTTCAGTTACATGTTTCAGTATTGTACCAAGTATACACTCTGAAAGGTCTATTCTAGAAAACGTGTGCCCTCCCTAATTTATATATACCAATGGTTTGATGACAAGTAAAACGAAGTGCTGGGCTGTGGATAATGACATAAAGAAAACAGCCATGTGAAAGTACGCGGGATTTAAAAAATCGAGATTTTTAACCTGTGTTATTTTTTTTTTTCTGCCAAGAAACGCTTCTTTCTTTCTCTCTTTCATAACCACCCAAGATGACCATTTACTATACTCTAACCTTCTTTATCCTCATGATAGAGGTAATTAATAATAAAAGAAAACAAAGCATGATATCTCTTTTGGTCTTTTACTCACTGACACTGTTTATACTCTTCTCTTCATGTGCCTGTTACTGCCATTCGCCAGATGTTGATGTTCTGCATCCTTGTGGTAAGCTTAAACAAAAAGAGAAGACACACTGAAACGAACTTACACACTTTTACTTTATACTAGCTTCCTTTACCTTTGCGTTGGCGCCGGGTCATGATGAAATTCATCTTGACCTCTCCTCTCGTAAGTATAGCCTATACCACTCTTATGTTTGATACAACTCTTACTAATTTAACTTTTGTTGTTTTATAGGCTGCCAAAACTCTCTATGTCTTGAAGATTGTGTTTGCGTAAGTCTTACACATATTAAAAGAAGAAGAGGGTGTGAATACCTAACTATACTTTTTTTTTTTTTTTTTTTTTTTTTTTTTTTTTTTTTGTATAGATTCATCTTTGTCCTCTTTATTGGTAAGCTACAACCTACAAGTACTTGGGCTATATTACTCACTAGTTTTTATTTTTAGATACTGTCAACCGTTTACAACGTATTGAAACCGTGAACGACGAAGAACACAGACCTCATGATTACAGCTACGAAGCCAATTTGAAAGTCAAAAAGTTCTACGCTCAACGTAACTTGTATTTGACCGGTTTTACTCTCTTTTTATCTTTGTAAGTAAGATATACGGGGAACCGGGGGTGTGGTGGAAACAAGGGTACTAAATCATGTCTATTTTGATAGGATTCTGGAACGAACAAGCACCTTGGTGATCCAAATGTTGAAACGTGAAGAAGAACTTGAAAATGCCAAAAAAGAAGTAAGTAACATCATTCATGGTTTGTCTATACTGATCATCTTCTTTGTATGTATAGAATGCGTCTGTGGGTAAAGATCAACAACGATTGATTGAAATGGAAAATGATTACAAGAAGCAGATCGCTACTTTGACCAAGGAAAAGAAGGAATTACAGGCGGAAAAACGTGATTTCGAAACTCTCAAGAAACAAGTAGGCCAACAAGCAGATGAATATAATCGTTTGGCGGATGAACGTAATGCTTTGGAACGCTCGGCTAGTGGTTTGCTCTCTGAACCCAAGAAATCCATGTAAACAACGACTCCCCCCCCTCTCCCATCATTTTACTGTAGTATCCCCACACATTTGATTACCAATTCATATTATTTACTCTTGCTTTTATCTGTTTAAATAAAATTAAAAAAAATCAAATATCATTCTCTTTTTTATGTCTTTTAGTGGATTATGAAATGTGGGTATTATGCATAGTCGAGGCATACTCATGGAAATAGTCTTATAGGTGCCTATACATAAAAGCAAGTAGTATAAACTCGCTTGCTTTGTCTTTATACAGATGGATCTAGTACAACCTCGATCAGTTGGCACTTAGTATAACATAGCGAACTTGTTAACCTGTGTCGTGATACATTGACCAAAACGGATCAACTTTTATCATCAATCTCTTGCTGGTCTGAGTTTTGTACTAGAGCTTTTTTCGTCAATGAAAAGGGTACACCGAGGTTTCAAAATTTGCATAAATGTCGGGGGTTTAACATGATAATGAAGGGCTCACATCAATCTCCCTAGCCTCCTGTTAATCATTATTCCATAATTCAAGAAGCCTTTTTATTTGTGTGTTTTTTTTTTTGTGCAATTCATACAATTGTGAATGAGCCACATGCATCATACAGTAAACGAGTCCAAGCCCTGTATTCCCCTTTTTCTTTTCTTTTTCGATACGATCCGACGGCAAACTCGGGACAAGGTTCCATTGTGACCTAGTACTATAATGGCCAAGTAAATAATAACAATACATCCAAAGATTAAAATGAGAGAAAAAGAATAACAAGGCAATGGTATCAAAGATTCCCTTCATTTCAAAAAAGAAAGGTAAAAGTGAAGGGTCGGCTTAGGGTTACACATACACACTCTGCGGGATTTGAAAACAGGGAATTTCTTTTTTTAGCTCTCCCCACAAAATAAAATGCGGCGTTCTTGATACATTCTTTCTTTTGTTTCTTCGTTAGCATCTTCTTTTACTACACACACAATCACATGTCTTTTGAACATTCAGTATCACATAAAAAGTATGCCAAGCTTTTGGTTGCTGTCTGTTTTGTGGGTATGTTTGTTGTTTGGTCTCTTGAACGCACTTCTCAATGTTGGAAACCAAAGGTGCCTGAATTCAACATATTATGGACACCTCCTATTACCACCACCATTGGCGATACTAATCAAATCACACTATCAAGTAACCCAATTACTATCAAGAAGGATTCAATGAAATGGGTGGATGGCCGTAATGGTAAGTATTAAAAAAAAAAAAAAAAAAAAAAAAAAAAAAGAGGGAAATGAGGACCAACTAATGACTTGCCCTTTCTATATATTAGAACAACAACATCAACTTGACATGAAAACAGTGTTCAAAAAAACATTTTCATCATCAGTAGGCAACAGTGACATTCGACCTTACTACTACAAAGCCAAACATACACCCTCAGCCAATGACATTACAATCATGACCACCATTACGAAAAGCCGGATCCACACGTTAGCCATTCTAGCAGAACGATACCAAGGACCCATCTCAGCCACCTTCCATCTCTCCTCTGACGATACTTTAGCAACTCAGCAAGCACTCTCACTTTTAGCCACCACTATGAATCAACAACCAGCCATGCGAACATACGTTGACATTCACCTGATCATGGACAAGATGGACCGACAACTCAACCTGTGGCGAAACCTGGCACGATTCTTTGCGCGATCTGACAATGTGATGATGCTCGATGTGGATTTTTACCTATGTACTGATTTCAGGAAGCATGTTCTTGATAATCCTCACGCCATGGCACTGTTGGAAGAGGGTCGATCAGGCTTAGTGATCCCAGCGTTTGAATTCACGAAACAAGTCGATGGACTGGATTATCGCACATTCCCTACCACCAAGTCGGAACTCCAGGCACTTTATCAACAAGATGCTATTGGTATGTTTCATGCCTTTTGGACACCGGGACATGCACCTACTAATTACAAAGACTGGATTGGGTCTACTGATGATCCTCACAGGCTTTATAAGGTCAAGGACTATCAACAATCGTATGAACCTTATATCATCTACAAGAAGGATAACCATCCATGGTGTGATGAACGCTTTTTTGGGTATGGATCGAACAAGGCGGCTTGTATCTTTGAAATGTATGTCTCGGGTGTGGATTACTATGTTTTGCCTCAGGATTTTATCATTCATCAAACTCATGATTATCCAAATGAAGCTCGATCTCTAGAGGTAAAAAAAACAACAACAACAAATAAACAAAAAATTATCATATTGACTTTACTTACTAATTATCTCTTCTTCTTCTTCTTCTTCTTCTTTTTCTTTAGCGTATGTATAATCGTCGTTTGTATAATCAATTCCGTGAAGAAGTCTGTATACGATATGCTCGAATGTTTATCGCATATGGTCAATGGGAATCTTCTGCATCTGCTAATCTACTGGATCAATGTAATAGGATACCCCGCTTCCAATCCACTGTCCAATCCTTCTTATAGTCGTGTTTTTGTTTTTTGTTTTTGTTTTATGTAGTTATATCTTTCTCTTATTCATACATCATACTTGTAATTAAAATTTCATTCATATCATTTAAATAGTCTAACTCCTTCCTTTACAATTATTATCAATCAATAAAGATACAAACTTTTAACATCTATATAGTGTATAGTTTTCATGATTCGATAAATGATGTGGTGGTCGATCCAGCAGGGGATTTAATTCCCGCTCTTGAAAATTCTCCCGCCCAAATAAAATGTGGCCGCCACTCTTTTATTTTTTTTCTCTTCCTTCCATGTTTACTCCCACTCCTCAACATTCGAATTATATTCGATCTCTCTACAAACGCATTATATGTGAAGCCGGTTACTTTTTTGATGATCGAGCAAGGTAAGAATATAGTGTGATATTGAAACAATCCTGACTAATCTCTTAATTTGTATTAGAACCTTTGTTGTGAATCGCGCCCGCAAACTTTTTAAAGAATACAAAACCTGTCAAGATGAATCAAGGATCAAGAACAAGCTTTTGGAAGCTAGAAAGGTAATATTAACTAAACTGTTAATGTTGGAGCTTGTCACTAATCCCCCCCCCTCCTTTTTTTTTGTTTGTTTGTTTGTTTGATAGCGACTCCACCGTCTCGAAAAAGCCAATCAAGGGGATCCGAAAAGTGCTCTCAAAATCCTTGAAGCAGCTTACGGGAAAACAGGAAAAACAAGACACAAACTAATGCACGTAAGTAAAAAGTGGAGAGGAAGGATTTGGTATACTAACATACTTTCTTCTTCTTCTTACTTTACAAAGTGCTATCTGTATGAAAATTACCCGGCCGAGTTGTCGAAACCAGCACCACTGATCCCCCATATACCACATACAGCACCACCACCACCACTTTGTCGACCTTTACAAAGTCTAGTCACCGAGCATTTGGGTAAACGATTGGAACCGGTATTACCTACTTCACCTTATAAACCTTTACATCGTGGACGACAGGCCAATCTACTCTGGCGGTGGCGTTCCTTTTTAATTCAACACCTCGACATTCCACCACCATTTGAAATTGTGTGTGAACTCGAACTCAAGGCAGGGGCTACACCTGATCATCCATGTTTTGCCGGAATACTATCAAAAGGCGGGGCTCGTTGGGATGATATGTATGGTCGGTTTGATACCGATCCTGATCTGGCTCACCTTTGTCCTACATCTAAACTCGTACCAGTCTCTCGATTCATTCGACATACTCCTTTACCTCCATCTCCTTTTATGGCTCCACCTTCTGTTTATGCTGTCTCGACCTTGGTGGATCAATCTCCAGTATCATTACTTTTGCCACCACACCACAGAACAACAATGTATCAATATAGTCCACGGCAGTTACGACGACTCTATCGACGTCTTTTGGATAATATACCAATGTTATCTCCTTTGCCTGTACCTACTTCTTTGCATGACAGCAGTATCAAGTATAAGGTGTCTCGATCTCAATGGATCACCAACTCAGTTACCAAAGTACTCGATCCGGAATCCCTACCACCAACTTAGTCAATAGTTTATAGTAGTATAGTTTGATTATTTATATATTTTAATCAATAAATGCTTTATGTGTCCTATTTGGTTTGGTTGATGGGGTGTGTATGATATGGTTAATAGAAGGATCCATTTATGGAAACACATACAACAACATAGACAAAATAAAGATGATTAATTGATAAAAAGATATAATGAAAGGACAAATGTCAAGTCTAATCCACAATTCATGATAGCAAGGGGTAACTAAAAAGAAGGGGGCAAATGATACAGTATCTATATATAAAGTAGTAGGGTAAAGGCGATCAACGTGAATCACCGTCTAATTCTATTTGGGTATGTCGATCTTGAATCCATGTAGCAACCAAGTTATCATGACAATGATTACCAAATCATCCAAAGGCAATTATTGAGATTAACCAGTTTCATCCTGTTGTTCTATCATCCATTATTCCAGAGAGTCAAATCGAGCGGGATTTCAAATCCAATCCCGCTCGATCTGGAAATTTACGTTTGCATGATGTTATGTAGCTGATCGTGATAAACATCTGCCTTACCAAAGTGACATTACCTTCATGCTACTCTCACTTGTGTATATTACTTCCATAATAGCATCGACTAGTTTCTGAAGAAACCAATCCGAAAAAAGCCGATCATATTATACACAACCGTTTATGCTATTACTTTAGAAAGAAAAAAACTTGCTTATAAAGCACTAGAATACTTTTATCTTTTATCTCACAAACAACTCAAAACCATGGCCCAACTTACTTTTTCTTCTTGGTGCCTCTCTCGCTCTTCTTTTAGGAAAGCATCAGATCCAAGCCTTTGATTTTTCCAAGGGAGACCATGTTCTCACTTTGAATAGAGGACTATGGGGGTCAGGAGGACTATGTGGGTCTATCCATGGCGTGAAACAGAAGATCATGAGTTCAAATTCAACTCTGACAAGCCTAATGAGATCAATGTCAGAATTCTTTGTAGTGATGGTTACGAAGCTCGTACTGTCATCAAAAAGATTGGCAATGGTCAACTTAAAAATGATATACCTGCTAAAAGCTTTGAAGGTAAATTTGTATGTACCTGATTAGAAATCAGTATCAAAAAAAAAGTAAACTTAATAAAGGAGATTATGCCAAGTCAAAATATAATTGGATTGTCATTTGAAAGATGCGCATATACATGATGATTGAAAATGATTTCTGCTTTGGTTGGCGGGATTTTTAAAGTTCAGGTACGGATTTACCAAAACCAGATGAAAAATGATATTGAAACGCCGATAATGACTTTTGGGAAATGCCAGGCGCACTCGCTCAATTGCTAACAGATACTAATGATTAAAGTGGCGATATGGATACTATGGTTTATCTCCAACATACTTTACAGCAAAAGCCAAGCCCAAGACCCTTGTGTCGGTCAGCCCAGGCTTGCGATAACTTTTATCTGTCATTTGTAAGAAAAAAAAAAAAAAAAAAAAAAAAAGAACGAGGAATGGGCGTAGGTATTTTAGCTGTCCAGCTAATTTTGGCTGCACAGGCAAAAAAAAAGCATATATTTTACACCATTTATCATGTATATAGGCATTATCCATCGTGATACTTAAATCATTTATGATAGGAACATCTTCATTGATAAACCCATTTATATTGACCAGCATACATATGATAAAACAAGACTTTATTGATATTAAGATTCAATATAACACTATGTCTGCAATAAAACTAATCTACTACCATTGTTATCCACAAGACATCATATTTTAATCTTGCTGGACCAATGATTGACTTGTCATTTATATATATCCCCAGTTGCAATCAAGAGGTGTACCATCGTCGCACTTGACCACCCAATCCATCCTTGATGTCCATTCAGAGAACGTCGTCCTATTTCCCAGTTTGCAGTATCAGCCAAAAAAGAGATTCGTCCAGGGACAATTGGTAGGTCTCGATTCTACATCAACATGAATTGGAAAGTATTAGTTTTAGAGTCCTGGGTAAGGTGATTGTCCAAGAAGAAAGAGACAGTATACATTACTACCCCATTCTCTTCGTGCCTTTCTTTTACCTTTGCCGTGTTGATCCAGTTTGGATAATTTCCAAGAGAGCCCATTACTACCACAGTCAGCTGCTTCGTCACCTCTTTTTGTTTATCTTCATCATTCAATCGTTACAACAAATGGGAGTTCCCTGTTGAAGAGCACCAAGTTGAATGTCTTTGGAATGGGAAGGCAAAGAAGAAGGAAATGGTTTCCCCGAAGGTATTAAAATCCCGCCACATTGCCAACTATAAAAACGCGATTTCTAAAATTCCTTTTCTTTCCTTCTCTTTCCTCTTTTTTTTTTCTTTTTTTTTTTTAAACTCCCTATATAAAAACCTCCCCTTTAAACAACCCCCCCCAAAAGAACCTGTGCTTGACAGACAAGTTGTCCCCCGCACTCATTCCTATTCCTGGCCACGATTACAAGATGGATTAATTCACACAAAAGTAATCAATGAATCACCTAATGGCAGTCTATATGAAAAACCTGTTTTCTGGTGGATGTAATCTCATGGCTTCCTCTCTCTTATTGTGACTCTGGTCATAAAGGTAAGTCAACGCATCTTGAATGATACTCTGCCAAAGTTGTTACTGTTTTATACTCTAACTGAATTGTCAATTATTTACACTAGGTTTATGCTCCCTCTTTGCCTCTGATATGTGAAGTCTCCTGTTAGTAATCAAATGGATAAGTTGGCAGATTTTGCGAGGCGGCTACCTTTGTGTAGAATAGCGGCTTGGCCTAGCCTTGTCGCCGTGGCAGGACGTAGGCGACATCGTGTCCTGTTCCACACCTGGATCTGCTAGCGAATGGGTTGTGCTGGTAAAGCGGGATGTCTGGTATGTTGAAGCATTATTGCGGATCTACCTATTCTCGGGCATGTTGCACTAGCCACCAGTTACGGCGCTCCATTTGATTCTTGGGGATGGATCATGATGTGTAATGTTTATGGGAACATTATTGTAAGTAAAAAAAAAGAAAAAAACAAGAAAAGACAATGTTACTAATCACACTTCTTGCTCTTACTGCAGGCGTGTCTTCATTCGTTATGGTTGTGCTTTCTTCCTTGACTGTTGTCTCTGGTGTTTTGTGGTCTCTCTTTGCTTCTGGTACGAAGTAAGTAAAGAAGAAAAAAAACCAAGAAAAGACAATGTTACTAATCACTCTTTTTGCTCTTACTGTAGGTTTGTCTTGCTGTATTGTTACTTGCCTTCTATGTTTATTGTCACTTGTGGTGTATGATCTCTCTTTGTCCCTGATATGTGAAATCTCCTGTTAGTAATCAAATGGATAAGTTGGCAGATTTTGCGAGGCGGCTACCTTTGTGTAGAATAGTGATTAGGCCTAGCCTTTTTGCCGTGGCAGGACGTAGGCGACATCGTGTCCTGTTCCAAACCTGGATCTGCTGGCGAATGGGTTGTGCTGGTAAAGCGGGATGTCTGGTATGTTGAAACATTAATGTGGATCTACCTATTCTCGGGCATGTTGCACTAGCCACCAGTTACGGCGCTCCATTTGATTCATGGAGATGGATCATGATGTGTAATGTTTATGGGTACTTTATTGTAAGTAAAGAAAAAAAACAAGACAAGACAATATTACTAATCATCCTTCTTGCTCTTATTGTAGGCTCGTCTTCCTTTATTGTTACTTGCCTTCATGTCTGTTGTCACTTGTGGTGTATGGTCTCTCTTTGTCCCTGATATGTGAAATCTCCTGTTAGTAATCAAATGGATAAGTTGGCAGATTTTGCGAGGCGGCTACCTTTGTGTAGAATAGCGGCTTGGCCTAGCCTTGTCGCCGTGGCAGGACGTAGGCGACATCGTGTCCTGTTCCAAACCTGGATCTGCTAGCGAATGGGTTGTGCTGGTAAAGCGGGATGTCTGGTATGTTGAAACATTATTGTGGATCTACCTATTCTCGGGCATGTTGCACTAGCCACCAGTTACGGCGCTCCATTTGATTCATGGAGATGGATCATGATGTGTAATGTTTATGGGAACATTATTGTAAGTAAAGAAAAAAAAACAAGAAAAGACAATGTTACTAATCACACTTCTTGCTCTTACTGCAGGCGTGTCTTCATGCATTTTGGTTTGGCTTTCTTCCTTGATTGTTGTATCTGGTGTTTTGTGATCTCTCTTTGTTTCTAGTACGTGAAGTAAGTAAAGTAAAGAAGAAAAAAAGAAGAAGAAGAAAAGACAAGGTTATTAATCACATTTCTTCTGGTTGTAGCCTCTAGCTTCTTGTTGGTTATTACATAATTGTTTAATGTAATGTGGCAAGGAACGACGTGAATGACAAGATCATCTCCAACACCTACTTGGAACGACGACAACGGACTAGATTTCCAACTTTTGCAACGGAAGCACAGCAATAGATGGCAAGGTACAATTCTCTGACGGAATTCTTTAGCTATACTCCTGTGGAAATGGTAAAAGAACTACAAGCTGTGTTGGAAGGGCAAGCTTTTAGTTGGTATACTCAGCTACAATGTACTACCAAGGAGGACTGTGTGGCACTGAATGGCAAATTCTTACATCAATATAATGAAGACTCATACCCTGTTATGGCGGCTGTTGACGAACTCAAGTTAATCAAGCAAGAAAAAATGGCAATGGGTGAACTGGCTTTTATATTATTACAGTAGTGTTAATTATATTGTCATATTGTGTTGGTTATTATCCCTTATCCCCCATAAACCTTCTATTATAAATATCTACATAGTCTTATTAAATCAACTACCCTTTACTGTCTTATAACTTTACAGGTATAATGAACTTTTGACTTACAGCTAATTACCCAATTACATTATACGGTTTTTTGCTGGACTTCTCATTCCCATATATGAATTTGAAAGGGGCGTTTTTTTTTTATATGAACAATGGCCTTGATGCATCTACATGGCTTCACTCCAACTGCATGTCTTGTTTTTATCTATATGTTCTTTATTCATCTATATGTATTGTTGTATATATAAATGCTTTTATTTTATCTGGGTGTCTTTTATTAACTTTTATGTGTACTATATGTGTTTCTACTGTTTATGTGTATAGCTACTATCTTTACCGCCTGCATTGACCTGTATTGCAATGTATCGATCGGTGTCATCATTGTTTATATGTCTGCCATTGTGGCACTAGTAGCAGATCTGTATAAATTTCAACACTGCGGTATTGACCTGTAGCTACCCATAATCACTGTATCCATCTATATAGACAAAAGTCGATTTGTGATGACAAAAAGGTATCGAGGTCATTTGTATGAATTTCGGGATATGAAAGAGGATTTGTCTGGCTCCTCCTTGTACTTTTTTTTTATATCTTACAAAGGATAGGTAAAAGCAAAGTCTTGGGGCTTGGCCTTTGCGGTGACTTATGTTGGCAATATGCTATAGTGTCCGTATCGCCACTTTAATCATTAGCATCTGTTGACAATTAAGCGACTAGAGCTCTTACCAAATCTTAGTAGGGAATCAAGGAGGAGCGGGATTTTTCAAACTGACTGTACCACCTATTACATATCATATACGGGGTTTTCCTGTTCGCAAAAATGACGGTGCCCCACTGAGCGCACCGACTTTTTCATCGACACCACAATCATTGTCGCTCTTGTTTTGTTTATTGTTGATACAAGGAGTTCCGCCGTGGTTGCCGATCTTTCTAAAAACTTCGCATTAGTTTTTTTTTTTTTTTTTTTTTTTTTTTTTTTTTTTTTTTTTTTTTGGCGAGTGTCGAAGCTTGTTGCATAGGGTCGTATCAGTTCGCAATGTTATTTTCCCGCCACAAACATCAATCAATTTGAGGAACTCAAAGGACAACAAGACAAGTTTCACTGGATTAATCAAGGAGCCGGCCTTATCTATTGATGGAATGTTCTACCATGGTAATATATGCAGAAAAGTTTCTATGTATGTTAGAAGCCATATTTATTTCAAAATCCCGCCTAATTATTACATTATTTAAATCACTCCCTCGCCTTGAATCTTAAGAGAGCTCTACTGCCTTCATAAACAAGTGATGCTAATGACAAAAGTGACCATGTGCATTCCTTGGCCTACTTCCAACAAACTTTACATAATGGTCATTGTACCAAGTCCTTTGTATGGAGCAGTATAGCCTCAAGATCGTTTTACCCTGACTTTTCTATAAAAAAAAGGATGTAGAATGAAAATGGACAGACGAGACAAAACTTAATTCAAAACCCGCTTACCCTCGCCTTGAATCTTAAGAGAGCTCTACTGTCTTAATGAACAAGTGGTGCTAATGACAAAAGTGACCATGTGCGTCCCTTAGCCTATTTCCAACAAACTTTACATAATGGTCATTGTACCAAGTCCACTGTATGGAGCAGTATAGCCTTAAGATCGTTTTAACCTGGCTTTTGTAAAAAAAAAAAAAAGTTGCAGAATGAAAATTGACACACAAGATAAAACTTGGTTTAAAACCCGCTTACCCTCGCCTTGAATCTTAAGAGAGCTCTACTAGCTTAATGAACTAGTGGTGCTAATAACAAAAGTGACCATGAGCATTCCTTAGTCTATTTCCAACAAAGTTTACATAATGGACATTGTACCAAGTTCACTGTATGGAGCAATATAGCCTCAAGATCGTTTTAACCTGGCTTCTGTAGAATGAAAATTGACACACAAGATAAAACTCGGTTTAAAACCCGCTTACCCTCGCCTTGAATCTTAAGAGAGCTCTACTAGCTTAATGAACTAGTGGTGCTAATAACAAAAGTGACCATGAGCATTCCTTAGTCTATTTCCAACAAAGTTTACATAATGGACATTGTACCAAGTTCACTGTATGGAGCAATATAGCCTCAAGATCGTTTTAACCTGGCTTCTGTAAAAAAAAAAAAAAAAGTTGCAGAATGAAAATTGACACACAAGATAAAACTCGGTTCAAAGCCCGCTTACTCTCGCCTGGAATCTTAAGAGAGCTCTACTGTCTTAATGAGCAAGTGATGCTAATGACAAAAGTGACCATGAGCATTCCTTAGTCTATTTACAACAAAGTTTACATAATGACCATTGTATCAAGTCCCTTGTATGGAGCAGTATAGCCTTAAGGTTGGTTTTACCTGACTTTTGTAATAAAATACAAAATGGACAGACGAGACCAAACTTGAATTCATTTTCAGATCCTGCCTGCCTCTACTAAGATTAGAAAAGTGCTCTACTCGATCCAATTGTCAACGGATGTTAATGGTTAAAGTGGCGATGTGGACACAACCAACATAATTCACCACAAAACCCAAGCTCCAAGACCCTTGTGTCAGTCTGTCTAACCTTGCGATGTCTTCATTTTCAAACGCCGAACATCAAAATTCTTTGCGCCTAGCAATCCCCATTATTACAACTTTAGCTTCCACCATTCATATCGCTTTTCTCTTCCATGGAAAGTACATGTATTTATCTCATGTCACAAGTAAATCATATTATGCAAATATACGGCCCCTTTCTGTCATTTTTGGTTGGTCCTCTCCCTAAATAAGGTGGGGAGGATGGCTCATTATGGAGTACGACGTAAGAAATGATCTCTTTTCTTTCTCTAGTATCTTGACATTGAGGTTTGACCACCTCTTCTTGGTGCTTCTTTTTTTTTTTTTTTTTTTTTTTTTTTTTTTTTTTTTTTTTTTTTTTTTGCTTTAAAAAGGGACACACGGCGGCCTTTCAAACCATATAATTTGAGATACTGACGTATCTGGCAAGAAATTGCCATACAAGACACTAGTTACGTAGAGGGACATTAAGCGAGATCACAATGTTTTATCATGTTTATTAATAATAAAAGGTTTCAACAAAGCCAAAAAAAAAAAAAGGCTACATTACAAGTAAGCTATCACTATAAAAGAGAGTTATCCATCCCTAAAGTCCACGGCGTTGTTTGAATTCATCAAGGATTTTATCAGTACCAGAGGATCCACAACGAGTAGCACCTTGATTTAAAAGATCCACCACTTGATCCAAAGTCTTGATACCACCGGAAGCCTTGACTTCAATATGATCAGGTACATTCGCACGCATCAAGGCGATATCCTCCAAGGTGGCCCCACTGGAAGCAAATCCGGTGCTGGTCTTGACAAAGTGAGCACCAGCGGCCACAGACAATTGGCAGGCTTGGACGATTTCTTCCTTGGTCAAATAAGCATTTTCAAAAATGATCTTGAAGATCACATTAGGATTCTTGGCATGACAGGCATCGATCACCGCCTTGATTTCGTCTTGACAGGCTTGGACTTGACCCGACTTGAGATGGCCAATGTTGAGTACCACGTCCAATTCGATAGCACCATCTTGCACGGTTTGAAGAGCTTCGGCCACCTTGGCACTAGTAGGAGAGTTACCATGAGGGAAGGAGATGACCGTGCCGACAAGCACACGGCTACCGGAGAGCAATTCGCTGGCTTGCTTGACATCGCAGGGCTTGACACAGACTGACTTGGCATCGTACTTTTTGGCTAATTCGCAACCAGCAATAACATCCTTGGTGGTTTGTTCGGGTTTTAGGATGGCGTGATCAAATACTTTGGCAAGTTGTTCATAGGTCAGTGATTCAACAGATACTTTATTAACCATGGTGTTTAAATAGTGTGTGTGTGAAGAATAAAATACAGAGGGAAGGGAAGGGTGGGAAATAAAAAAAAGGGTAAACTTTTTCAATATAGAAAAAAATAAAAAAAAAATTATAAATCCCGACGCAGAAGCATGTCTATAACCAAAGTATCCCCAGCCATCAAGTAGTCTTCTTGCCTTGTTCAGCTTGATCCAAGTTTTCGGAAGAATCAAAGAACCAGTTGGTAGCCAGTAGGTTGGGCAGTTCGACATTGTTTTCATAAAAGGAGGAGGTCGAGGTAGTATCAGCATAGAGTGGATTGAGTTTGGGCCAATTAATGAACTCGACGCCGTTTTGTTGAATAAAGAGCCAAGTGGACACCGATACCGCAAAGCAAAAAGAGAGTAGTAAGATATACAACGTGGTGGATTCAATTGGCATGGAATCAGAGAAGAATAACAACCAAAAGAATAAAAAGGTTGAGGACACCATGGCCGGAGGTACGGCCTGTACCTTCCAAGGAGCATGACGGAATGACTGGCCATAATGATATTGAATTCGATGTGGTGGTGCAATGTCACGGGTGTATTTGCCGAGAAAGAGGTCGAATCCATCCTGTCGACTACCATCCCAATAGTTGTTTTTGATATATCGCAGTATGGAGTTGTTGAGATCATTCAAGGCACCTTTCATGGTTCGCTTCCCGCTCCTGTTAATTAATTATAGACAATCATAAAAAAGACAGTTAGTCAATCGATCGTAATTCATTTTTATATCAGTTCATACCTTGTATAGTCAGTTTTGAGTGCCCCTGTTCCAGAATACGATAGACTGAGTCCATCTGCAGTGTCAACCCAGGCTACATATTGAATAACAATCAATTAATCAACATCATTTACATTTATATACCCTTTTATTTACCTGAATTGAATGCCAATACAAAAGTTGGATCCTCCATAAGGTCAATACCAATATCTTGTTCCCATCGTTGAATCATCCATTTCGCCAACCTACTTTGTACCACATTGGTTCGATCAAGACAATCAATGCAATTCGTCCGTACCACCCCGCCTTGAGAATTGACCTTTATCGTTTGATTATCCTTGTCTTCATAGTAGCAGTAATACCTACATTAATATATCAAGTAAGATCATAGTCATTTATCCTTTTTTTTTTTTTTGATCCTTACCCCGCCTTTTCCAAATCCGGAATTAATCGGTCGATCAATAGCTGTACTCGATTATATTGCAAATTCTTGCATTCTTGGTGAAAGTCAAAGTGGATGTATCGTAGGCACGGATTGAGTAGATCTTGGACCGTTCTTGCGTATAAATCACCAAGTGGTTGTTCGTATCCAGTCTTGTTTATCAGGTTAATCAGCACATTGGGACCATATATCCGTACTTGATCGTCAAAGTGTTTCTTGGCAGCCTCTAAGTTCTGTTTAGAAATGATAATCATAATTAAAATAGAAGGAAGGAATGAGTCAAGTATATATCATGTATCATTGTTGGGGAGGGGGGTTTACCTTGGAGGATATTTCAGGATCATACCACAGTTGAGGGACATACCGAGTATTTGGAATCTGACCCCAGTAGATAGGTATACTTCCACGAGTTTGAACAAATGACAATTTGACGTGTCTGTTGTTGTTGTTTGTTGTCTTTACCAAACCGTCGTTATTGATAGATGATGTCGTAGAAGTATATTCCACAGAATCGAATATCACCAATTGTTCTGTTTCTACATAATTGCTGACATGTCCGTTTTCATCAATCCCTCTTGAGAAGTACCGAGTGCCCGCCCGTCCATGACCACGTCTACTGATCAGTGCGAATGTGATATGACCGCCATTGATGGTCATCGAAGTGATCGAGATATCTAAATCAAAAGTTAATACGCATGTATGAATCTACTATTGCATCTTTGTTATCTTTTCCCATACTTACGTCCTTGGATGACTGGTAACACAAACGATTTCATCTACAATAAAGGCCATGAATAAGTTACTGTGTTGTTATTCGTCAGTGCCTTTCCCTCCTACTACTTACCCCATCCATGCCATCATTTGATGCTGATATGAGTTTGGAAGAGAGATGTTTGTTCCAGAAGAAGCGATCATCAATCTAAAAAAGTAAGAGTTTAATGCATAGAGGTTGTGACCATGTTTTTATTACCTTTTGAGCTTGAGATTGTAAACTGTTGGTCAATAGGTAAGTATAAGAGAAGTAAAAAGTGTTGAGTTGTAGATGAGATTCCAATAGACCAATAAAGTATTGCTCTTGTTCAAAGAGATCGTCAGAAGATCTAGCCCAATTCGATTCACCGCCCATTGGTAAGATCTGGAAGGTTGTCCCACGAAAGATACCGTTGCCTAATAAAGTCCGGCCTGTCACCACAATCATATATTCGTCTTTTCGATGCAGTAACATGTGCATAAAATCGAAAAGGCATAAAGTCAGTAAACAAATCATGAGGAGTTTTATTTTTAGTGTCTTACCTGCTTGTAGCTGACAAAATCCTAGAATGCCATACACCACGAGTTCACTAAGAATAGGTTCAGTCGATTCAGTCGCTCCTATAATAATAATAGATAAAAAGTTAGTATCATTTTGATATATAGATGGTATTCTTTTTTTCTCTTTCTTTTCTTACCATACCATTAAGCTTTACTTGTTTTTTAATCCTGTCAACTGTTAGTGTTTGTAATGGTTCATTAGTGTTTGGGTTTGCCGGTTCAAATAATGGAGTAAAGACGTAATTGGTCTTGGTCGCCGTCCTAAGTGAAAAGGTAAAGGGAGTCAGAGTAATTAGAGATGCACAACCAATATAGCCTTCTATTCTACCATTGTTAGTTTTTTTCTATACCTACAGCCGAAGTTTTTCATAAACCTTCCCCATAAAATAGTGGAGAATGATTGAGAGAGGGAAGAAGAAGGAAGACAAAAAAAAAAATTGCGGGCAAAAGGGTGTGTAAACTCGAAATAATTCAAATCCCGACGCACCATATTAAGATTCCGTTGCCCTGATAAAGATAGACTTGTAAAAGGAGGTACCTAATCATTGTGATTCCTCCATGTAACGAGCAGGGTTTATAGCTTGTATGCCATCATTTTGACAGATAGCCCCTACTACACCAACTATTTAATCCATCACATCCAAGCCCATGTACGTATTAACTATGTTTTTAAACGATTATACTTTATTCAATTAAAAAAAAAGAGAGGAAGATAGGGGCAAGTACACAGATACATATATAATCCAATAAAGACCAAGATTTAACGGTAAGACTTTTGGAAGCGAGCACGGGCACCTGGACCACCAAACTTCTTGGGTTCGCAACGACGAGGATCGGCAACGAGGAGAGTACGGTCGTATTGGACGAGGATTTCCTTGATTTCCTTCTTGGCAGCTTCGTCAACGTACTTTTGGTAGAAAGCGACAATAGCCTTGGCAAGAGCTTGACGAATAGCGTAGATTTGAGAAGTGTGACCTATATAGTGAGAAGAGTAGACGTGGTGAGTTGACTATATCATAAAGTTCCCACTTCCTCCTTTTTTAAAATATTATAAATGACTTACCACCACCTTGGACGCTGAGACGAATGTCAACGTTGGAGAAACGTTCTTCACCGAGGAGAAGGACAACTTCGTAAACCTTGAACTTCAAGATTTCAGGTTCGAGGAGTTCAAGAGGAGAACCATTGACGCGGATAAGACCACGTCCACGCTTGCAGTGAGCGACAGCAGTAGCGGTTTTCTACATAGACAAGCCAAGCATTAGACAATCTATCTCCCACCCCTTTTGATTACCATTCTATATCCTTTTTTTTTTTTCTTACCTTGCGACCAAAAGTTTGTACAGCTTCCATTTTGCTATTTTTAGAAAATAAAGAGAGACAAGATTAGTCACATGTATTAAAAACAAGTGGGTTCATCGATGAGAGGTGGATGGAGATGTTGGGTCTAGTATCGATTGATGGAAGAACCAAGATTAATAAAGTCGAAGGTGTATTTTGTCGTATCATCCATTCATCCATCCATCTTTTCATCATGCGCATCCATCCATTCCTGTATTGTTGATAGAGTAGAATGTATCCTTTCATTTTGATTTTTTTTTTTGTTGTATAGTAGTACCTTTTAGTGATCACGGTGGAAAAGGAAGGAGCAAATGAATTTCAGCAAGTCGAACCAAAATGCCCGTCCATCGGGAGTTCAAATTTAGTTTTTTTTCCTTTTCCTTTTGCCAGGCGCTTCTTTATTTTTGTATGTGGGCTTCTCTTTCTTGTCATTACCACACAACACACAAAGGACTCTCATAAAGTAAACCGTATTCTTCTATCTATCTAGCCTTTATAATATGTTTGACAAAATAATTTGACATTATGACCTGGGACAATTACATTAATCAACAACAAGATAAATGTGGTCTCCCACCAACAACAAAACCAAGACACAAAGTCATACAACATTGTTTTTATTCTTTTGATCCATCAAAAATTAAACCTATGCCAATCCCTCAACTATCTTGTTACAACTGGAATGAACCCTTTGGTGATGAACAATGCTTGAAATTGAAATCCCGATAAATATCGGGATTTGAATGTTTTTGGACGGACGGACAAGAACCATTGGAAAATGAAATGGTAGGAATCTCCCTCTTTTCCTCCTACTTTTGACAGAAATCATGGATTCTCTTACTCTTCGCGGCACTCTTGAAGGTACTAAACAACAGGGCAATTAAATAACAGACGGATCAATGGATAGATGGATGAATGGATGGATGATGGAACTGAAAATGGATGGATTGGGTTGGACAAGGATTAGATTCCAAAATGTAACTAACATTAATAATGTTTTCTTTAACTTTATAGGTCATGGCAATTGGGTCACTGCCATTGCTACCACTGCTGAAAACCCTGACATGGTCTTGTCTGCTTCTCGCGGTAAGTAAAGAGCCATGTATGGAGAAGAGAGGAAGAAAAAAAAAAAAAAAGAAAAGGCATTTACTCATATAATCTTTTATCATTAGACAAGTCTCTTATTGTCTGGCACTTGACCAAGGACGAAGTCAACTACGGTATCCCTCGTCGCGCTTTGACCGGCCACAACCACTTTGTTGAAGATGTTGCCATCTCTTCCGATGGTCAATTCGCCTTGTCTGCCTCTTGGGATCACACTCTCCGCCTCTGGGATTTGAACAGCGGTAAGACCACTCGCCGCTTTGTGGGTCACACCAACGATGTCCTCTCTGTTGCCTTCTCTGCCGATAACCGTCAAATTGTGTCTGGTTCTCGTGACAAGTCTATCAAGTTATGGAACACTCTTGGTGAATGCAAGTACAACATTACCGAAGATGGTCACTCTGAATGGGTCTCTTGCGTCCGCTTCTCTCCTAACCCTGCCAACCCCTTGATCATCTCTGGTGGTTGGGATAAGATTGTCAAGGTGTGGGATCTTACCAAGCTCAAGCTCAAGGCCAACTTTATCGGTCACAATGGTTATGTCAGCACTGTCACCGTGTCTCCCGATGGATCTCTCTGTGCCTCTGCTGGTAAGGATGGTGTGGTCATGTTGTGGGATTTGAACGAATACAAGCACTTGTACTCTCTCGAAGCTGGTGATGTTATCAACGCCCTCACCTTCTCTCCTAACCGTTACTGGTTGTGTGCTGCCACCGCCTCTTCCATCAAGGTGTTTGATTTGGAATCCAAGTCTATTGTTGATGAACTCCGTCCTGAATTCACTCAAGTCGGTAAGGGTCGTGCTTTGACTCCTCAAGCTTTGTCTCTCGCCTGGTCTGCTGATGGCTCCACTCTCTTCTCTGGATACACTGATAACCTCATCCGTGTCTGGTCCGTCTCCCGCACTCTCTAAATGGTTAATGGATCCATCAAGTCATATGCCCCTTCCCTTCCTCCCTCTTCATCCCTTTAGTTTATTAGTGCATAGTTTGTAGTAGTTAGTGGTAGTGATGATTCTATTGTTTTACTGTTGGAATCTCTCTGTCTTTTTTTTTTGTTATATAAAATAAACATATCTTTATAGAGACAAAATCATCATCTAATAATAATGTCTTTGTCCCATGGTCTAATCCAGTTTATAATCTTGTGTAACTTGGCTTTATATGCCGATCCTTCCTGATTCAAATCCCGCCACTGACTCTCGGAGGAATATGTTTGATAAGCATGATAGTATCGTGGAAAACAATAAAGCTATAATGCATGAATGAACAAACAATCTTTCCGTTAAGGGGTCTACAGCACATCTCACACCATGTGATTGTTTATTGTTTGTTGGTATCAGTATGGATTATCCACCTACAGTGGAATACTAGGAAAATGCCCTTCATCATGCAGGCAATAGACCACCGATAGATCCAATGGCTAGCTCATTCATCATCACCATCAATAGTTGGTAAGTAACATGCTCAAATAAGTCATCATAATCACATTAGGTAGAGTTGATGTACGCTTTTTATATAGTAAAGAAGTAGTTTATTTAAAATAGCTTTTGTCGGGGGGGGAGTTTAATCAAACAAACATTACAAGATGAATGTATAAAAAAGGGGCAAGTTATAAGATAGCAAAGATTACATACTGTGAGAATAAAGAGAATAGGGAAAAGAAAAGAAAGAAAAAAGAATCAAGTGGTTTCATCATCTTCCTTCTTGCCTTTTTTCGATGGAGAGGATACTTGGGAATCACCACCCCCACTACAACCATCTTCTCCAATCACACACCAGTGAATATCAATGACACCTTCTTCAGGATCTGCCAGTTTGTTAAACACGGCGGGGGTTAAATCCAAAGATTCTAAAAAAAAGGGGGTGAGTCAATGGTCGATCTTTGTTTGTTTGATTCTTACTTTCTTGACATCCAGGGCAGGCATCTGTGATGGTAGCTTCTGTAGACTTTTCGCCATGAGTAATCAACACTTTCTTAAAGCACCATTCGCTTTTTGCATTTTCATCCCCGTATTGATGTAAATTCTATGCACGTCAAAAAAAAAGGGGAATGAGATCGAGCGGAATATGAATCGGAGTCTCGTTTTTACCAATGCAACAATTAGACTGTCATTATCTTCGTGAGGACCACAAGAACCTGAATGATAAAGAAACGATATATATATATATATATATATATAAAAGTTAAATCGGGGAATGAATGGGATAAAGAACTTACCTGTAGGTCCGCCTTCAGAGGCAGGAAGGAAAAAAGTCGCTTTGCCAGCATATTTCCCAACCACTCGTCTTAAAGTATCTTTGACAGCCCGTTCTTGAATGGGCATGGCCAAAACCATCAAGGAAAAATATACAAGTGATAAAAGTGTTCGCAACATAAAGAAGAATCTGATGGCGGGAAGACAGGAAGAAGAAGAAGAACAAAAAAAAAAAAAACCCTCCAGGGGGAATGGTCTTGACCTCTTTTTTATAGTCTTTTGAACTGAATGGCATTAAAGTTTGTAGCACTATCAGGAGGTTTTGATTTGGTTGAAGAAAGTGAGGAAACTTTCTATTATTTACCTCAAGGGGGGGGGAGAAAAGACAAAGGGGAAGGTGGCTCTTACCACTTTTATTTTTCGGGGAGGGGGGGGTCAAGGGGTAGAGCAGAAATGGGATGCCTTAATTGCTTTTTTGGTTATCGTTCTCGTATGTAGAATACATACAAAGTGATGATGCCACATTTCTCTTTGTCAAAATGGAAACCGGCTTTGCATGAATGTCGGTCTTTTAATTTTTCGGGATTCGAAATATATAGTGCTCAAAGACATTCTCTTTCTTCAAAGGTCCCAAGAACGATAAGCACAATGTTTGCATATGTATGCTAATGTAAACAAAAAGGCATTGCAAAGAATGGCAGTGTATGTCAAATGGAATGTCTTTTTTGCTGTGTGTAAATACAATAAAAGTTTTACTTGCACACATACAAAAAAAAAAAAGCAAGACTGCATTATCATCGAATGCTCTTTGAATAACTTGACAATCGGTAAAAGATCCTAAGTGGGGTCATGGAAGAATAAGGGGGGATATGAACCTAGAATATAAGGAGGCTCCTGCTTGAACGGGGTAGATCGCAAAAGTCCAGGGCACTGAGCATATCCTGTTTTTGATACTGGATGGTATTCTTGCTAGTGTAACTTGTTCATGCTATTAGTGCATTCGGCTTCATATCATTCACATCCCCCTTCTCTCTCTTTCTTGTTTTACGTAGGATGCTAGCCAACTGGGGTTGCCATTCATCCTTTTTAAATGACGGAGTTCTTGGCGCTTTTTTTTTTTTTTTTTTTCAGAAATACAACAGGCAGAATTGGTTTATTAGAAAACTATAAAACTTCAATTCGTTCATTATGTGTTCAGGGGAAGAAAAGGGGATAGATGGGAAAGGTAGGGGATAAAAAATGTGACCTTTTCATTTATTGTTACAGCGCTCTACATGTCGGCGTCCGAATACTACTTTAACTAATCATCCTCAATGGACGATGAAGTGCATTCATTATAATGATATTTTACATGCTACTCCTCTTTTTCTGGATCACTGATGATTTTGCATTGACAATGAAAAAAGTCAGACATGGCGGCGATTGAAAAATTGGAAGAACGAATTTCAGCCAATCACCATTGGTCGTAATTTTAAGAAGGATTCTTCCTTTTTTCTTTCTTTCTTCTTTTCCAAAGTACATCTCTCTCTTTACATGGTGTATTTGACTTGGTTATGACAGACCCAATAATGTTTCAAGCGGAATGGAAGGATTCCTTCCTCTTCTCTCTTCGGTAATTCTATAAAGATATACCTTTGTCATGAATTAATGATACACAACTTTGTTGTTGTTGTTGCTATTATAGTGATAACTCCTCATCGGCACAAGACTTGAAGGTAAACCTGACTGGCCATTTATATGCGAGATAATATAATTTTCTTTTTAGTTTTTGACCTCTGTAAAGACCAACAACTTTGGATCCTTCTTCTCTCCTTGTACACCATCAACTCAATCGACACACCTTTACCACCTCTTCCGACCCTTTGATCCTTTCAACACAGACGACACCGATGTGGAAAAACTCAGCACTCTTCTCAGTCGACAACTTTTAAAAGAAGTGGAAGTCGAACCCTCACCCATCAATATCATTTGCTCACCACTGATAAACAACTATCAACACTCGGACATACCAACGACCATCACGGGATCTCTTTGGCGGTATATGGACGATGATGAAAAAAGCAACAAAACCTGGTCAACCTGTCCCTTCTTATCACCACCACCACCATCACCATTAAAAAAACAGTACATGAAAGATCAGAATACCAACAATGATTCCAACTACAACGGGGTATCATCAACCAAGTGGAATGGACCTTTTGGAACTCCTTCTGAATTCGATCCCACACAATGTAACCAAGATACACTTGACGACAAAGGTACATCAACCATGATATCATCATCAGGGGGAAACAAAGGTCATCGATCAAACAAGGTGGGCACTTTGGCGGTGTATGATTATGATAAGGAAGTAACGCAACAAGAACAATCTATTGGGTCATCAACATCAATAAAGAAACGTCAAGTATGTCGATATTATCTTGCAGGGGAATGTTATCGAAAGCATTGTTGGTATGCACATGATTTGGATGTGAAACCATGTAAATTCTGGTAAGATAGGGATGGATGATGACGATCCTTTTTTGTCGTATTGAAACTATTAATGTCCTTTATATTTTACTTTGTTACTACTCGAATAGGTTACAAGGATCATGCTTGAAAGGTGATACATGTGAATTTGCCCATAGTTTATTAGAAGAATTGGATGACGATCACCCTGTTATACCTAACAACAATTTTGGACACCATCACCCTACACCTCCCACCATAGCCGACTTTCCTATCATAGTAGTAGCTAGATCTAAAAGAAAATCAAAAAAGTCACATAATAAAAAAGTCGTTTAAAAAAAAAAAAAGTCTTGGCGTATATTGTTGTATGTGTAGCCAATAATTAATTGTGGGTTATGTATGTCTCGCGTGTTTTTTGAATGTTTGACCATGTACAATTCACTTGATTCTGTATTGTTTGTGCATTGTGTAAAAAGAAATAGACTTTGGGACATTCTAAAAATAAACTCTGAATTTAAAAATCTATCTCCGCCTCCTCCGAAGATCACTTTTAATTGGATTAGAAGAAGATTGTCCATTATTAGGCGAGGGTGTAAATCATCTTTGTTGAACAGAAACTATTCCAATTAAAGTAGAAACTCATTTGTCTTTCTTTCATAATAAATCATTGGTACGTCATTGATACATTTCATAATCTGATTTCATCCTTGTTTTTGATTTGTAAAGTATGACGGTGATGATGTATTACCTTTTCCCCCTTTCTATTGAGTGATCCTCATTCATCGCGGGAACAGAATTCAGAAAATTAAGATGGGCATTCACTGGTCAAGTGTTTGATGTTGTTCTGTCGGTTCCTCTATTTCAAAAAAAGGGGACGGGGGCGAAAGCGGTGTTTAAATTGTGAAGTGGGTTTCTGTATAAAGTCCTTTGTTTTTCTATTTTTTCATTTTTCTTTCTATCTCTCTTTTTTTTTTCTTTCTCCTTTTTTATTTTTGTCCTACAAGTTTATTTATCTACTCTATACAATGGCGCAATCATTATCATATCATCCCAATAACGACCAACCCATCTTACTCTCTCATCGGTACCCTTCATCAGTAACCAAGATCGACTATCCTTCTTACCAACTAGATCGTTCACCACTTCCACCTTTATCACGCCTATTGACCGACGACAACAACAGTCCTGATACACCTACTACTACAACTACTAGCGACCTGTATTACTCAACACAACCCCCATCTACTATTCTTGCTAGCACTGACTCTCCTTTGGCTTCAGTCGACTTGTTTAATACACCTGCCACTACTATCACTACACCTTCTAGTACAACCACCACAGCTACTGAAACAATGATGGATCCTTCTTCTTGTATGCTCACAACAACTCCACAAACTATGCCCGACTCACTATCCACAATGTACATGAACGATCCTCCTTCAACAATGATGGCAACTGAAGCTTTGATGTATGGTCCCACCATGCTTCCAACAACAACAACAACAACATCATCATCATCATCACCATCAACTACATTATCATCACCGTCTTCTTCTTTATTGTCAACAACAACCATGAATCCATTGTTATCAACAGCCAACACCATGATTCAACCTCCTTATCTGTATTCATCTGGTCCTACACCTTATGACGATCCTATTCGCTGTCGCCAAGACTCAATCTCAAGCAACACATCCGACAAAGTGTACTCATTTGTTGCCATTCCTGGTATGAATCAACGAAAACGACCTCGACGACGATATGATGAAATCGAACGATTATATCATTGTACATTCCCTGGTTGCAAAAAGTCGTATGGTACGTTGAATCATCTTAACAGTCATGTCCTTATGCAAAGTCATGTAAGTTTTTAAAAAGAAAAAGAAAAAGGAAGATGACGATGAAACTAACATTATTGGTATAGGGTCCTAAACGACATCCAGCGGAATTCAAGGAAATGCGAAAAGAGTGGCGACGAATTAGAAAACAACGGGAAACACAGAAAAAGGAAGCGGAACAAGTGAACAAGCAACAACAAGAACATCATCAACAACTTTTACAGCAACAGCATCACTTACGCTCACAACAACAACAACCCATATTGACTGACCCTTTCCAACCATCATTTATGCCTTCCGATTCTACCAACTACTCTTTACAACCTATGTTAATGCCTGGATCCTATTAGTTTAGCTACAACTCTCTCTTTGTATATTCTCTTCCCTCTACCCCCCGTCCATACTCTACATAGTTCATTGTTATTATATCTTCTTTTATTTATTTATGTTGTGTAGTACTATCTTTTACCTGCTCCTTTTTACTCATTCCCCTCTCCCCTACTATAGCATATCCATTACAAAACACATATAGTATATAACTTTATAACAATAAAAAATCACGTATTGTAAATGTCTTTTTTTAATGTGTATCTTTCGATTCATTTGGGACAAACTACCCGCCATACCATATTTTCACACAGTCAACTAGGTTTACATTACACATTTATAAAAAATTAAGTAGTGTGATGATAACTATAAATAGAAAGGATCGAGATCGACAGAGTTCTTGGCACCTTGATGGTTCTCGGTCACGTCCGTTCAATTACTCACCTCACCCACAATAACCAATTCCTTTTCTTCTCCAGTCGAAATACCCGAAATGACCAAAGGTCTCATCTGTTTAGAGAATGATTTTATTGGTTCGGTTCCCTTTTTACTTTTATCAGTGACAAAGGTCTTGGCAATCTATTTTAAATCCCGATTGGTTGCACATATGCATGACATTTCCTTATCACCCGGCCAAATTCCTGCCACCCAGTGTTCTTGGAACTTTGAAATTCCGACTGTGTGTGAAAATATGGTGCAAGTAATGGGCGTCTATTCAAACAAAACATCAGAAAGCCACGATCGACCACGTTTGGATATTTTGGACGTTGCAGGGCAAGAGTGAGCCAATTCCTATTATGCAACGCATATCAACATCTGAATTTTATACCCAACGCAACGTATTAAGTATATGTCATCCAATAAAAGCAAGCAAGTCAAATGTTCGAACCTGATGGTAGCATAAAATGTACCTATATAAGATCGATTCTCATAACGGTTTTTGGAGGTGGGTCGAACTTCATGCAGATGGAGGATATGCTGTCAACTCGTGTGAACAGGCTTAACTGTCGAACCGTCCAAACAGCAACATCTTTGGCTCGTCGCTCGCACTTTTACCAATACTGAAGTACTGAAGTAGTGTATAATTTTGAGTGTTTGTGGCTAATAGAACTCATAAAAGTATGAACAAGAGGTGGCAGGTTCGTCAAAGACACATTTCATGCACGTTAGTGAAATAGGTACGCGGCGTTTGAATTGTTTTTTTTTTTTTTAATTTTTAAAAAAGTACTCACGGTCCACATTTCACTCCCTTCTCTCTCTCTTCTTCCAAATCGTGATCTCGTTATATGTTTACCAAGTCTTCTATTTACTTTCAAGCCTTATATTCAAAAACAACACCATTCTCCACCAATGACGACAATGATACAACAAAAATTAGCAACGACACCCGCCCGACTGTCGATCAACTCAACTATCCCAAATATCTCCAACACACAACATACGCCGAATTAGTTTGTGATCAATATAGAACAGCAACTCAGCAACAATCAGTGAACCATTGCTCAACAACCGAATCGGTCTTATTACACCACTCACAACAAAAGGTCCAGTATCGTCATGAAAGCCAACCAGAATCTCACCTAGCCGACCTAAGATTACCAACACGTTGGAACAATAAAGACCGGGCAAAGCACATTGCTGTGGACAGTCAAGGATTGACATTAAAATACATTGGTAAAAACTACACACACACAACACACGCTTTGTTTTTAATTGACTTACTAAACTTTTGATAGGTCCAGGGAAAACAGAAGCTCATGCTGGATCAGTACGTGCAAACTTCCCTATGCGATCACAGACTGGCCTGTTTTATTATGAAGTCAAGATTGTATCAAAAGGAGAAGATGGTTATATTGGGATTGGCTTTTGTACCAAAAAGAACGATCTTGAACGATTACCAGGTAAACAAAAAAAAAAAAAAAAAAAAAAAAAAGGACAATGGGGATGGTGATAATGATCAATTATTTGGCTCACGCATTTTTTTTTAATATCTTGTGGTATAGGTTGGGATAAAGATTCTTATGGATATCATGGTGATGATGGACATGCATTTGCTGGAAGTGGAATTGGTGACTCTTATGGTCCCAAATTTACAAGTGGCGATATCATCGGCTGTGGGGTCAACTTTACTAGCGAATCTGCTTTTTATACAAAGAATGGACTTTTGATCGGTACTGCTTTCTCTTCTCTTGATCTAACAAAGCAATACTATCCGGTGATTGGACTCAGAACACCTGGTGAACATGTAATGACCAATTTTGGAGATGACGACTTTGTCTTTGATGTGGAACTCTACATGAAGGTAACTTATTCGGGAGGGGGAAGGTGATTTACTTATACTGTTTTTTTTTAATGCAATGAACGATGTTAATTAGGAACAAGCGACAATGCTTTGGAAAGACATTGCATTTCTTAAACCTACTCATCTTCTCGGAAATGACATGACAGCTCTGGTAATGGATTATCTTTTACACCACGGCTATGACTCTACAGCGAAGACTCTGTCACACGATTATCAACATACCACAAAAAACCCTTTTGGACAAAGTCACCTTGACAGATCAAAAAAAGAAGTAAAGCAAAGACAAGGTAATATAGGATAATGTAAAAAGAAAAAGAAAAGCGACTGATGTTTAACTTGAACCATTTGTATTAGATATCAGGCATGCAATCAAGACGGGAGATACTAGTGAATCCATACATTTGGCAAACCTCTACTACCGTCAAGAAGGAAGCGACATTTTATTGGAACTCCAATGTTGTGAACTATTGGAAATCATACACAAACTCACCTCTCACTTGTCAGCACAGCGACATACTGACTGGAACTGTGCGGATTTACACCCCATCAACTCAACACCACCCCATTTAACCGATACCGCAGACTTTTCCCACATTCCTATCGACTTACACAGCAACAATTATATTATGGACATCGGTAGCGACATGACTGTACCTTCGCCTCTATCCTTATCACCAATCTCGACATACTCTTCTTTGTCATATAATACAGCTGGTCTAATATCATCTTCTCTGGAATCATCCGCGGGGTTGGAATGTCCTGTTACGAAGGTAAGGTTTGACATGTCGGACGCATATGTGGAATTGTTACTGGGATCGGCTATGGTATTAGGCCAAGAGGTGCAAGATAGTTGTCGCTTGAACAATCCAACTCGCATAAAGGAACAACTGGCGGTAAGAACCAGAATAGTGGCAATGATTGTTGGCTTGCTCACATTGTATTTTATACTTACTAGGACGTGCTCTTCTCAATAACAAATTCAGATATGGAAAATAACCCGCTATTGGGCTCGGCTTACCGAGATATACTCACATCAAAACTTAATACTGTAATACTGGGTAAGCTGAATACAGAAAAAAGAACTTTTTACTCACTCGGCTCTTCTTCTTCTTCATGATGATTCTAGCGTCGAAATCAAGACCTTCATTGGAAAAGATCTACCGACAGGCAGTGACGGTGACTAAACACTTGGCCTATGAAGGAAATGGAAAAGCTGCCTTCCTCAAAACCGACTCTTTGCACCAAGTAAACGATTCCAGTGTAGAATAGATGCTTTATAAAATAGGCTATACGTATTCGACTCTGTATAAATAAAAAAAAGTGTGCTATTATAATCATATTATTGTTGTGTTTGCTGTTATATACAGTCAGTCATTGATTATCCTAATAACGATAGTATGCACATTACGGTTGCGACTATACCCACTCTCCTAATTTTGCGGGGTTTGGAAAATGTGAGCCAAGTCCATGCAATCTCACCCTCTTTAAAAAACAAGGGAAGGAATAATTACAATAGTCTAAAATTAACAGGGTTAAATTATACTACTGTGGAGACCAACAGTTTGAATTTGGGATAGACCATCGGGCTATTAAGACCCCCATAAATGTTATTGTGTCAAGTCGGCAGAGGCATGCGGGATCTGAAACTATTATTTATGTGTTGATGTTGGTATTTGAAGCTGAGAGTTCTTGTATTAATCAACATCCATCTGAAGCTTTGGATTGACATGAGGATCTGGGTACTTGACTTAACAAGTAAAGTTTGTCGGGAATGCAATAGTGAAAAACCATAGCCACTTTAATCATTAGCATCGGTTGGCAATTGAATGAGTACGACACTATTTATTTCCAGCTAAGAAGTGAGCCCATTCTAAGCGGGATATGAATTGTATTGGTTGAGCCGATTGGAATCATGCAGAGGTTCACACCTTCAATGAAGGAACGCCAGTAAGTTGTATCAATATAAAGAAATCTTTTGAAGAATCCGGAAACCCACATATCATTCCCTTTTTTTCCGGCTTGGTTAAAACAAAGACATCATAAAGTACAGTACACTGAAGATGAATAGTTTT
The DNA here is from genome assembly GCA_025330725.1 of Chlamydoabsidia padenii. Taxonomy (NCBI): domain Eukaryota; kingdom Fungi; phylum Mucoromycota; class Mucoromycetes; order Mucorales; family Cunninghamellaceae; genus Chlamydoabsidia; species Chlamydoabsidia padenii. The sequence goes on from JAIWND010000012.1 coordinate 369,708, forward strand.
ATTTGAAGTATATATTTATAAGTTACAAGTAATCAACTACACAACTATATCTATTCTATATTATACACAGTGATCGACCATTTAGTTGAAGCAAGTCAGCCTAGTTCTTCTTAGGTTTCGCCACCACATAACAGGTTGTTCCAAAATGCCATCTTGATACACTGACGATTTCCAATTTGTCCTTGACCCGTTCTTCTTCAAAGAGATCCATGATATTCCTATTCCACCAGCATCCTATAATCCACCATAGTTAGTTTCCCATTCTTTTTTTATTTTTATTTTTATTTTTACCCCATTTTTTGACATGTTGATCTACATTGGTATCCAAAAGTCTATTCAGCCAATCATAATGCGACCGACCATGTTCGAGTAACAAGATCCGAGATTCTTCCGATTTGCAAGCATCAGCCATTGAGACAAGGGCAGCAGCAGGATCACCACAAGAACACAAGCCAAAGGTATCGACAACGGTATCAAATCGTTGTTGTTGTTGCTTATCGAGAGATTCCACATTGGCAGGGTTAAAGGCAGCCTTGAAGGTGTTATGGAATTTAGCTTGGTGTTGTTGAGTGAATTTGGTTTCCGCCGCCTTGAGCATTGCAGGGTGATCATCGGTCAGGGTCAGAGATGCCACTTGGTTCGGTTTGTAGTAGTCAAAGTTACGTCCTGTGCCGGTGGAGACTTCCAAGACATCCCCTTTAGCTTGGCCCACCAACCAACGTCGCAAGAGTCCAATGCCCATCACTTTTTCATCCCAACCAATTTCATCGTCGTATCGATCCGCGACTTGACCCCAAATCGTCCGAGTGTCGAAATTCTTGGGTGTTACTTGAGGTTGCACGATCGTTCCATCGGCTTTTTTAATCGCATCGTTTGATGGAGATTGTTGATTAGGTGTGGTGTGATCTGATGCTGTCGTGTCTTGTTTGCTTTTGAATACAATCATACTGACATAGGTCGCCGTGACATAGAGGAAAGCACCCCCGAGAAGAATCGGTGCTAATCGTGGCCTCTTTGCTGTTGCTGTTGTTGAAGGTGTGGTGGTTTTTTGAGTTGTTGCATTTGGAATCGGCTTGTATTTCAATCGTTGTGCTGGTTGGAAAGTGATGTTCTGTTTTTTGACCATGGTGTTTGCAAAAGAAAAAAGAAGCTTTTTCTATCGTGCCGTACAAATAAACAAAAATTCAAGGCGGGACTTGAATTGTTAAAATAGGAACCGGCATTCCAAAATGGTAGACGGTGAGAATGCGAGCTTATGCATGATGTTTCGAGAGACAAAGCATAATGATATAATAGTATAAAACTTTATTGGATGAAGAAGGAGAAGTAGTATGGCATGTTGAGAGGCATATATATATATATATATATTAAAATAAAGAGAGATATAAAGAAGAGCGGCAAACTAGACAATTAACAAGATAGTATAAATTCTAACACTAAAAGGTAGTTGAGGAGAGGTCATTCTATCAAACAAGGAATCCATTAGTGGATAAAGAGACTATGAATACGTTCGAATTCCTTGATGCTGTTTAGTTGTACACAATGGTGACGAAGTTGCTTGTTTGATTTGGGGCCAGTCGTTGCTTGTGGTAAAGGTATCTTGATGGTAGCTAATGTACGAAGAGATGATAAGGAAGTCTACATATCGATAAAAAAAAAAGAAGAAAAGTTTGATTAGATACAATTTTGTTTTTCACGTCTTACCATTCCTTGCTTACCTTTGTAATTGACGTGTTAGCTGATGTTGAGGAGTCACTGTGTTCATGAACCATCGTTTGAATGTTGTGCTGTAGTTTCCGGGTACGTTGCTGGAGTGTATAAAGGACGCTTTGTTGTGCTTGGTATTGATAGCTGGGTGTTTTCTTGATACTTTGCCATTTGTTATTGGACTGTGGTGAAGATGGATCAAAGAGTTCCACCAGTTTGGGACAAGCACTTGCCATACGCATGTCCTTCAACAAAACACGGGTTTCACTGGCCATGCTTTGAATACGCTGTGCTCGATCCATGTTGGTATCATTGTCGTTGTTGTTTTCGTGATCGCCGTTATCGAAGCCTGCAATAACGTTCGGTAGTCGTTCCATGTTCAAGTTCTTGGCGAGATCTTGAGTCTTCAGCTGAGCATTTTCACTTCGGAGGTATCGAATGGCCGCCTTGAGTGTTTGCATCTAATGATCCATGATTCAAGTTAGTGAAAGCAATCATAACCAACAAATCCGCCTATCAAAAACTTACGTGACTATCCATCATTTGGTACCCACCGGGCATTTCCTCAGTCATATCTGCTGGATTGGAGGAGTTCATATCGTCATAGTTGATCTTCTTTAATAAGGATTGTCGCTTTTCTTCTTTCTTGGCTGCTTCCTTCTTGAGTTGGATGTTTTCCTGTTCTAATACATCATATTCGGCCTGTAAGTTGTCCATGGCTTCTACATACATTTGTTCTTGACCATGAGCTTTTTCCAAGGCATCTTCTAATTGTGATAGTTGTTCGGCTTCCTTCTTTGCAAATTCCATTCGTCGTTCCAGCAAGTCGACCTTGACACTTGCTTCTTGAAGAGATTGATCCTAATATACATATAGCCCGACAATACATTATTAGTGTGTTCATTCCTCTTTTTTCTTTTCTTTTCTTTATTGTATATTACTTTTAGCTTGACATCCTTAATGAGTCGGACCATTTCTTCGTTATGCTGCTGTAGTTTTCGTTCGAGATCGTGGTTCACCATCACTTCAGCCTTCATATCGGACGCACGTTGAATCCAAGGAGACACACTGCTAGCAACTATATACAATAAATAAAAAGACATGGTGAGTAGAATAATCAAAAGCAATACCCCACTTGTTGATTACTTACTTTTATCTTTCTTATTATCGTTTTCCACGCCCGTCAAAGTGTTCGCCAATTCAGTTGTCAATGACTTGAGAATCTTGAGACTGGCTTCCCAGAGAGTGCTTTCAGGTATATCCAAAGTTTCGTCAGCCTTTTCACGGACCATTTGTTGAATTGCCTTGATACTAATAGCTTCTTTACTTCCTCGTTTGGCGTCCACATAAGAAGTAATTTGATAGCAAAGCTAAATGTTAATCGTAAATAAAGACAAAGTTAGTATAATTGAGTTTGTGGCAGAAGCAATACATCCTAGTCACTTACGTCGTAGCAAAACTTGCAAAGTTTTGAACTTATAGCATAAAGTGTCTTGAATCGGTGCAAGTGATCAGCCTTTAGAGTCAATGCTTCTTCGGATAGTTCTTCCAATTGCCGTAAGAGTTTCCTACAAATAGTTTAAAGTAAAGTGTTAATCGTGGTTATAGTTGACTTGTCATCCAATCTATATATATATATCACTTACTTCGCTGTTATCTTGCTATTCTTTGATTGGACAATCAATCGAGTCAGAGGTTCGAGGTAGTCAACATCCAAGCAAACACTGCCCTCCTCGATTTGAATATCTAAAGTAGTAAAACAATGTTCTATAAGTTGTGATCACGATTTTTTTTTTGATTTTATCACATCCTTTTACCTTCCACCTTGTTGGCCTTGATCACGAGTTGTTGCATATATGTAAAGTCTACCGTCATTCGATCAGCATTAAAATCGAGGGCTCTTGTCAAAGCAAAGAATTGATCTGCATTGCTAGATTCGCCATACTGTCCCAAATAAGCTTCAGTGAGATGTTCGAGTTGGGAGATGATTCTAAAAAGAAAGAAAAGGAGTAAGACATAAAAGAAAAGCATTTGATCCTTGGTGATGCAACATATAACCATACCTTTGTAGTTCATGTAAACAGCTAACATCACTGGTATCGTCTGTTCGGAAGGTTTCGACAATAGCATTCAATCTATGAAGTGTATGTATGATATAAAATTAGTTTACCAATAGACTGCATTGATCACATTTTCATTTCCGATCCCCATCATCATATTACCTTCGTTCAGTTCCAACCATATCCTGATAGACTTGGGACATCTTGACAAACACATCCGGTTTGCAATGTTTGATAAAGCTGACAAACCGTTTTGCGAGATCACCCAACCAGCCGGCCTTTTGTCGCATCTAAAAAAAAAATAGGTTAAACATTTCATCCCAACATTACACTGGAAGTATATACTTACTTCACATACTGTTACCAAGTCTTCAGTAACATTGTCAACAATCTTTTCACTGATAGGATGGTTTTGATCAAGGTGCTTGATAATGAGATCAGATTTAAAGACCAGCCGCTTGAACAGCAAAAGGCAGGAGATGGGTTCATTTTCAGTCTTGAAGAATGCGTCGGGAAGATAAGGTTGAATATAGCCAAGACGATCAGTAGCTTGCGCACCATCTAGTTTGCGGAGTTCCAGATCAATCGATTTTGCTTGCGCCTTCATTACCGTGGACTGGAGTTGTAAATTGAGAGACATCATGGCTTGAGATTGACTGCTGAGGTTGTGTTTTTCGGAAGCTTGAGTTTCTTCCCTCTGTCGGAGTTCTTCCAGATCACTAGGAAGTAGACGAAGAGAGAGAAAGAAAATGATTAGTCACAGTGTTCATATCATTCACCACCATCACCATCACCAAATCTTCATTTATTACCTTTGAAGCAGAGTCACCAATTCTCTGAATTGCTGGATGGTAGATTCATAGTCAGCGGCAGTTTCTTCAGATGACTTTAGTCGTTCCAATTGTTCCCGGAGTAGCATATCCCGATGATCTTGAAGAAGAAGAGGTTCAAGAGTGTCGAATAAAACAAAAGGTGTATGTTAGTATGATAGGCGATTATGATATGTGTGTGAGTGTGTGTGTGGTGTTTAACTTACCAATTTCAGCCTCGAGTTGTTTTTCAGTTTCCACATGGTTTTCTTCTAGTTCGTCGGCAAGTTCTTTTAGTGCTTCCAAATCATCCACAGTGCTACGCATTTCCTCGAGTTTTTCGGTCAGGTTCAGGTTCTTCTCCGTCAGTTGGTCCACCAAGTCTTCGGCACCTAGAGCATCATCCAATTGTTGTTTCAAATCTTCCAATTGGTATTCCGCAATGTTCAGTTTTTCTTTATAGCGATCACATTGTTCTATCATAGTACGATTATAAAAAAGTCAGTATCCATGTACGATTATAATATAGTTTTACTTATACCTTTAATATCATCCATTTCAAAGCAATCCTTTTCCAATTCCTTGATTCGATCACTGAGTTCAGCTTCTTTTTCGGTAGTAGCATCTCGAAGTCTAAGATTATATGTTATAAACCAAGTGATATTTAATGGAATGATCATGATGCATTACCTAATCAAAGCTTCTTTAAGTCGTTCATTGTGCCGTTCCAGTTGGACCAGTTCCAATGATGTCTTGCCATCACCATAGCCGGTCATTTCAGGTGGTTGATTCATCATTTCTATAATCATTCACCACAAACAAGGGGGGGGGGGTAGCAACCCAAAAAAAAGTTAGAGAATTAGCATATGAGAAGGATTATGTTTTCTTTTTTGTGTACTTACCGGATTCCTTCCTAAGAATGTCCAAATCCACACTTATTTCTTCAATTTTGTCGGTGAGCACGCTGATTTCAAGTTCCAGTGATTCTGCCCGTTCTTCAGCCACTTCCTTGTCCAAAGTCATCATTTCCAAAGATTCCAAAACATCGTTGTACTTGTTTTCAAAAGATTCCTTGTCGTCCAATGCATCCTTGAGATCCCGTTTAGTTTCACGAACATCTTTTTGAAGATCGGCAATCTTGTCTAAATGAAGTAAAACCATGAATCAAAACAAATAGAATTAGCATGAATTATGTAGTAGGTCTTGTTGATAAACCACGTTTTTTTTTTTTGTTTGTTTGTTTTACCTTGTAGTTTATTGCGCAGAGTAAGAAACTGTTCAGCTTCTTCCTTGATCTTTTCATGTTCCCTGAAGCGTTCGCGATCTTCTTGACGTTTGCCTTCCAGAATCTTGAGCTTGAATCGTAGTTCTTCATAATCTTTAAGAGGAACCATCTAGAAAGAGAATGAGGAGGAGATAGTTAGTAAAGGATCTAATGTATTGATAACAACATACCTGATCAGATTTACTTGTGGGTTTTGTAGAAGCCAAAGCACCATATACTTGCTGTTGTTGGTTTACCAGAGATGGAATTAGTTGATCATGTTCATTGGGGCTGCCATTGCTGAAGTCTTGTTCCGTCATGTGATCCGAGTTACTTGTAGATGCTGTTTCCACTTGATCGCTGTCAGTGGTATCTGTGCTGTCCGAGAGGTCGTCGTCATCATCATCATCCTCTTCATCATCGTTGTCCTCTTCTTCGTCTGCCACACCATTGACCCCATTTTCATATTCATTGTCTTCATCTTCATCTTTATCCAGTTCGTTGTTTTGCTGTGACAGTTGCTGTTGTTGTTTGAGTTGAAGTTGTTGAAGCTGTTTCATTTTCAAGAGTTGTAGCTGCTTTTCTCTTGCCGAAGTGTCTATGGAGGAGGGTTTGTCTTGGGGTATCGATGATTGTGTTGAGGATCGAGGTCTAGTTGTCGGTGTCCTGGTTGTTGTGATGGGTTGTTGTTGTTGTTGTTGTTGTTGTTGTTGAAGTAGCTGCTGTTGTTGTTGCCTGACGGACAAACTTTTCCTCCTATTTTGAGCTGCCGCTGTCAAGGTGATGCTTGCACGAGGAGTATCTTCATTCATCAAGGAGGTAGGTCGTCTTTTCATAGCAGTAGGTGAATTCATAATAGTAGGTGATGGTGTTGAAGATTTGCTGGATGGTTGAGTAGACATTCTGCGAGAAGTAGGAGTTGTGCGTTGTTGTAATGGTTGTGGTTGTGGTGCAGATGATCTATGAAGCTGTTTCTTTTGTTGTTGTTGTTGTTGGATATCATCACTACTGCCATTACTGTTGTTGTAAACACTTTTTCGTCGATTGTTGTTAGTAGATGATGCAGGTAAGAGTTTGACTTGAGTAGGACGGACGAAGACCCCATGTTGTGTTCGACATTCAAAGTAGCGTTTTCCCTGTACCACACCAGCATTTTTTCCTTTGGGTTCATCCAGTTCAATACCAATCCATCGACCTGTTTGAAAGCTTGTAGTGCCAACATATCGTACAGTGCCTGAGTTTTCGCCATGGACAATCACACGTTGACCAACATCAAAATCATAGTCAGCCGTGGTGGTGGTGGTGGTGGTCCCATTAGTGGGGGCTGTTGCCGAAGTGCCATAAACCGACCGCCTCCTCTGTCTATCTATAAGAGACATTCAAGTAAGCAGCAATTAATAGAGATAAGGAGTGTAAAAGGGATTGGATTGAAAAGAAGAAGAGAAAGTAGAAAAATAAAAAATTTAACCTTTTCTCTTGGTTTGCCCCAGCGGAGTTAAAAATTAGATTCATGAAAAACAACAAGAGTAGCACATACCCATCAGAACAGGTCATTTGATAGTAATATAATGTAAACTAATGAAAACATACCCGTGAAAATCCAGAGTGTCTTACTTATTACAGTAGGAATCTAACCGCCTCAAATCCTGGTATATATGCCCTGTGAAAAGGTCACTCAGTTTCGCACCCCGCTCATACTTTTTTTTCTTTAAAATAGTGTAAAAAAAAAAAAAAAAGAAAAAAAAAAGAAAACTTCTTTCTTTCACGAACTATGGCTTCAAACCAACATATGATCGCCTTCTCCAGTAATCAAATTGAAGGTAAATGATAAAACAAAAGTAAATTAAAGATTCAACTTCTCCTTTATACTCACCCTCTTGACACAAATAGGTGTAACCTCCTTGCTATCCATCTCACTACCTTGCCCCCGGACTGGTAAGGTACCAAATAATATGATCTGCTGTTTAATTGTTACCAACTACTCTTTACTTTTGATTTGTTGTATTCAGGATTATGTAACACCTACTTATATCAACAAGACACTGGACACATTTATGAATTATCCAAGGTGGCAGAAGGCAGAAAAACTTGTTGGTTAGTCAATAACTCTGTGTACAAAGGTAAGTAAAGCATCAGAATCCAACTCTTTGCCTCTTTGAAGCTCCTATTCACTTACTAATGCTTTTTTGTTTATAGATGGGGCACTTTACTTTATCACGCCTATTGATCCGTTGTTTATCATTTTACCTATCATCGCTAACGCTGGACAAAAGGTAAGTTCCTCAAAGTTAAAGGGATTGATAAAGGAAACGTTAGAGGGCATGAACAATATTATACTCACTCGCTCGTAGACACAATCAAATGAAACAGGTTTATATCGCACAATGGATGACATATTTACTCTCGATCAAGACATATATACACAAAGCCTTCAACGCATAATCAACACTTCAACATTCTCCGAACAACTCTCCCATCTATGTGATACACAAGGTAACCATTAATTCCATCAACATAAAGAACACGGTATATGATTATTAAAACAATGGGATTACATAGAAGCTGCACCTGGTATGATGGTCTACAGATTCAATGAAGAAAGGTCTTTGGCATGGTTGCAACAAAAGGTAATAGATATGTGGATGATAATGAACTATGAACACGAAGCTAACCTTTCTTTGATCCTCTTGGTGGATGAAATTTAGGTGGATATACTAGTACAGCAATTTGAAACAATACCTCAATTTAAACAAAGTATGATCGAGCTCGATGATGACAAGAAGAATGGTAAGTATGATAGATATATATCGCCTCCTATGCCTAGGCTAACTATTGTGTTTCTTTTAGATCATTGTCTACGTGAATCTATCTATGTATTGGCCAAATACCTTTCCAGTGACTGGATCACGAAACTATTTAAAGCATACCCTGGGTAAGAAGATAATTCCAACATGACATTCATATGCACCCCATTAACCATATCTGTTATTTATTATTATTTCTATGTAGGGTCACGGAGGATCCAGTGGACGAACAAAGTGAAATAGTGTCCGATGCTGTAAACAACACGTCTGTAGATGACTACTTCCAATTGGTCGCCAACAAGAATCAAAAAACATCATCTGATGCTGAAAAGTCCAAGATGAAATCAAAACCATCCACACCACGAAGTCTGGCCAAGGTCAATACCAAGGGAATCAAACCTCTAACAAGCTTCTTCAAATCCAAGTAGTTGCCTATGCCTGGTATAGTAATAGTTATAGCTTAGTTGTAGTTTTATTGATGTATTGACTAGATAGGACTCTCTTAACACTTTTGCATTTATACATACACCATTTTCACCATACATATAAACATAATAAAATCATCCACTTAATCACAAACATAATTTATATATTGTTATTTTAAATGTCTTTTTGTTTTATACCCTTTACTTTAGGAACCTTTTGTCCTTCAACCGTGTATATGACTTGGATACTGGTTTTGGCGGGGTTTAAATATCATGCTACTTCTCCTATAAAAATTCATGCAAGCTAATTAATATGGCATTCACTTTGATAGAAGATACCAAATCATCACACAATATAAAAAGAGGATAGGTATTTCAGGAAATGAAAAAAACAGCAACAGGAGGGTTAGGATAGGAGAAATAGCCTCCCCTCAGATAACTACCATAATAAGGATCACAGTCCTTAGTGTACAAATTGTTTCCTTTCAGTCACAACCATCATCTTCATACTTGAACAAATATGGTCTTATTCTACTTCTGTTATATCTTCCATTTTTGAGCAACAGCAACATGGATTTATGATATACTCCTCCCTCTCTTTCGCCCTCCTTAGTCATGGTATCAATTCACAAGCTCTGTTGTATAAGTAGATGTTACTTGTAATAATAAATGAAGCAACATCGTCAAATATAGATGAAGTTGAGGTGTATGTTATGAACGACTGTCGGTGCGTTGATTTGCCATGCGCTGGGTTATGCTCTCCTGCTTTTTTTTTTTCTCGCCACGAAACTTTAAATCTCCGCTCTCCTTCGCGATACAGTTTCGTTGAAAAGACCTTTGCCCCATGATCTTTTTCCCATTTCATCATGCACAATATGAGAATCATGATGATTTTCATCGATAGTTTGCATGATCTTATGTTATGTGTTCAATACACTAATGTACTGAGATACAACACCACCTTACCGTTCAGTCATGTAACGAATTTTTTTTCGATTCCCTTTTTCTCTCTAGATAACTCTCTCTGAGCTTAATAACAGACTATTACTAATTAAATAGCTACAAAAACATGTTTTGATATTTTCACCAATCTTGAACTTGAACGGGATCTAAAGATAGAAGGTAAGGCCAAATTTCAAACACCGACGATCGTGGGTCGAGTCAAGCGATTAAACTTCGGGGTTCCTGACTTTTTTCTTTCTTTCTCCTCTATTCTTATCTCAAATCATTATCGACGGTGAATCTTCAAGAGATGAAACCCTGTTTAACTGAATTTTATAAGTTGTAGGTGGCTACGATTAATGCTCTGGTAAGTCAATATGATTTGAAACGTGGAATAAAAAAAAGGGAGGGTGGGGGTAGGTGTCAGTGGGAAAAGGAGCCTTGCGTTCTTTATATATTAACATAATTCTTCTTTTCTTTTTACAACTTTTTGTTTTTGTTTATTTTACCTGTTTATCATTCTAATATATACAAATAGATACATAGGTTGGACATTGAACAAGTAGTGATGCGTCGTATTCTGCATCCATCGCTTTGCTCCATGATCACCACTCTGGCCACCATTCTTACTACCCAGGACTCACCTACTCAACTTCATTCGACTAGCCACTATCAACCTTTAATTATTGGATCACAACACCTCCTATCAACCTCTACCAGTATCGAAGGACAAGAAACTCTAGACAACACCATATTAGCTGGATTCGACAAGTGCCACACAACAACAACAACAACAACTTTATGTAAATCTGACGCTACACTGTTTGAAATCCTTGTTACACTATGTCTCGTCCCCAATCCGTATTATCAAGTCCTTTATCAATTCTTGCTGGATATCCGACATTACCAACTTCTTGAAACTGTCCACTCAATGGGTCGACAACGGGATCTTCTTCCTATGGTGGTAGTCGATAGTCAAGTATGGCAATCCAAAAATGCATTTATGGTTTCCTTGAATACATCTGTCAACTCTCCTGGATTCGTAGGAGTTGGTCCTGATCTTTTAATGCTACGCCAATTGGATATCTCACTCAAGGTAAGTAAGATTAAATTTGAAGGGATTTGAAGGGGGATGGAAAGGCGTTTATTGACTTGTTATTGACTCTTTGATTTATCTCCTTAGATTTGGCGATCAAACCCAATCATGGTAGAACTAGTGAAGCATCAGGTCAAATCTTGTACCACTGATATGTTGGCTTTGTCTTGGCCAGAATTAGATAATGCATTGGGGTAAGTATTAGTGAATTGAGCTTTTTTAAATGATTGCTCATCACTAACATGTTTTATCTTCCTTTCTCTAGTCATCCGAACAATATCAACGTGGGTACTTTGCAGCTTGATGAACGAAACAATGTGATATTTTGCTATATTAAGAATCCTGGATGGAAACTGGTGGATCTAGCTATGTGGAAACCAAATTGGAGCAGAAGGTATGACAGTAAAAAGAAAACATATTAAAAGATAAAGTAAACTACGTTACTAATAGTCATTGTTTTTTATATCTTGATTTACAAGAATCATCAACACCCAAATTATCAACGCCAATGGGTCTTTTGCGCGAATAAGAGGTAATCAAGGGATGAAATCTAAAACATATTAAAACATGATGTCTAACGCCCTCCAATTAAGGTCCATCTATGCAGGTACCACATGCAGCACATTCTCCCACTAAAGACATTCGCAACAGTGTACTGAATGATGGACAGTTGACTATAACACCAATGCAAAGAAAAGCCAACGGAGCACAACAAAGATTGGACTACATAGATCAGCTACAAAAGAAGGTGAAACAACTGGAGGATGCTCTACAGGTTGCCGAAGAATCATTGGACAAGATGTCGCAGGAAAACAACAGTTTAATGGCGGATGTCAAGGAACGAGACGAAAAGATTATTTTAATACAGCGCGAATTATCGATCATGCACAAAACCCGGTCTCGGCAGCAACAAGATCCAGGAACACCGACATCAAATTCCGAATCAGCAACTCCACCTCCACCTCCACCGCCACCACCTCCACCAATGCTACTCTCTGTAAATCCCATGTATGGTGAAAAGAAGCAAGTCCTTAGACCAAGAAGTACATCATCTTCCAGATATAGACATCCTTTGGCCCTTAATCTTTGTTTTGACACATTGAAATCTCTACAACAAAACACTACTTTCTCTCCAACAAGTCCAATATCACCAACGGATCCATCCTCTTTATACAATTCAATCGAATCGACAAATAAGGTACACGGACAGCAAATACCAAGTATTGCTATGAAGGTAAAAATAAAGTTAAATAGATGAAACATGCATTAAAATAACATATTCCTCTCCATTGACTATTAGCAATTCTATTGGTCCAAGTTACCTCAGCACCTCATCCGAAACACTGTCTGGAAGGATCTTTTGGCAAATGACATTGACACATCCTCGGATTTTATTCACTCTTACACCAAAGATAATTTATCGTATGACACAACACCAGCTTATGATAATAATCTTGTCAAGCTGGATACTGCTGAACTGGAGCGACTATTCAAAAGGACACTCGGGGGAAAGCGATACCATGCCAATGATACTAATCAAAATACACCACGCAATACATGGAAACACCCGTCTGTGACTCTACTGGATTTTAATCGGGCGAACAATATAGGTAAGTACTCTTAATTGCAATAAAGTGGAAATAGATTGACTTTATAGATTTATAACTATTTTTTATGAACATAGCTATCATGCTGGCAAGGATCAAATTGACTTATGCGGAGATATGCGATGCAATCTGGAACGTTGACGACGATCGACTGACGATTGACAATCTTACAGCAATACGACAATACATACCGACTATGGAAGAAATAGAGCTCGTTGAAGACTACAAGGATGACGTTAATAGACTTGGAAATGCTGAAAACTACTTTAAAGCGGTAAGTTGTACAAAACAAAAAAAAAGGAGGAAAAAGGGGTCAAGATAACACAGCTACTAACTTTACAGTTTTGTGATAACCGTTAGATCATATCTATACCTCGACTGACTGATAGAATCGACTGTATGATTTTCCGGCGAAAATTTCACCACGAATTACAAGAAATCTTACCGGTAAGATAAAAAGATATATGCATGTAAACAGTTTTATTGACAAACTGATTATAGGATCTGGAGACTCTTCGGTGTGCTATTAATGAACTCCGTCACAGCCATCGATTCAAGATGATTCTAAAAACGATCCTGGCTATTGGTAACTATTTGAATGGTCAAACTGTCCGGGGAAATGCACATGGATTCCATTTGGATGCTTTATTAAAGGTAAACAACAAACATGGCTGATGATCTCGAATTGGATGCATAAATTGACTATTCTCTTAGATACAAGATACGAAGACTGAAGGCGAAGAAGCTTTCCAAATACCGACATTAATGCACTACCTTGTCTGCTTTTTATCAAGAACCAATCAGGATGTGGTCAACTTTAAAGAAGACATCCCTCATTTAGAAGCTGCCTCCAAATGTAGGTATATCACGTTCATATAAAGAGCATCTATTACATCACTGTACTCATCCCCTTTTGTATTGTCTAGTATCACCACCAACTCTACTTGCATCTGTCAATCAATTCAATGATAGTCTTAATCGTGTGCGACATGAACTCGATGTACATGGACAAAAATACCTGTCAACACTTTCAACAGACCGATTTACCAACATAATGCAAGTAAGTTGTCAAATACAAAAACAAAAAAGTCTGCTGGCGTAATTAATACTAACATTGATATCATTTTAGGACTTTGTGACCAAAGCAGATCCCATTGTTAATAATGTCAAAACCATGGCAAGTGAAATTGACGACCAGTTGAAGACTTTGATTCGGTACTACGGTGAAGATCCAGCTCTGATCAAACCCGAAGACTTCTTCTCCACCATCTCGACCTTCTCATTGTCCTTCCAGGTGGGTTGATCTTCATATCATTTGAAGCGGCGATAACAACTTGCAGCATACTAAATCCAAACCTTCTTTTATAATGTAGAAAGCGAAAATAGAAGTGTATCATGCTACTGAAAAAGCCTCACGACGGCCGAAACAAGATCTCTATATATACAAGGTAGGTAAATAACAGTAATCAAAAGGCGGACACTCATTAACTACTTGAATCGCTTCTACCTACAGAAAAAGCCTATGGATAGACCTAACACACCACCACCACCACCTGCACAATCACTACCCCCACTTGGCACCAGTACCAAATCGGAACCTTGTGACACCATCCATCGATCAGAACCCTGCCTTACTTGGACATCTGTCGCAAATCGACAACACAGAACAGGATTGACTTTGACCGGATCGACAAAACAGTACGAAGATGGATTCGACCATATATTGAAGCGACTACGTGCTGGATTGAAGCATGGTGATCATTCCTGGCGGCTTGAACAATTGGACAGGAAAGGCGGGCTTTGTGACGAAACATCATTTATCAAGAATCCTACTGTACCAGCCACAACAACGGCACCTACTGTATTTGTCTAATCCCCTCCTCCTCTTATACTCTCACTTAGATATATAAAAAAAAAGTTAGTATTTACCCTTCCTATAATGATAATCCCCCCTTCTTCTTTTATTATACCTACTTTAATAAAAACCGTTATACTATTACCATCCATCTGACTGACTTGAATATAAAGGTAATACTACTTTTTTCTGTCATTGCCCCCTTCGCGGAGTTTACCGAATGCATATTTTCTACCAGGGTGATTTCAGGTACAGAACTTTCTGTGGATTACATACCTGATGGTATTTGGGGGCGGGATTTAAAACAGGATCCCTTTTTCTCTGTGCATAAAATGGGACTTCCCCATTTATTTTTCTTTTTAAAAAAGAAAAAATTCAGACTCCCCCTTCTCTTTCCTCTTCTCATTCTTGATTTGCCAGTCGGTAAGTCCTAGTACAATTATAGGCAGCATTAGTCTATACCCATCATCTACTTTATATTCACCTCGTCTTCGTCTTTATTTTTTTGGGGGGAGGAATATAGATACACATCAAGTAAAAAAGATGAATTCTTCTTGGGCTTCGAACCTGGAGGCGAAGGTGGTAATTCTTGGTAGCCAAGGTAAAAAGACTAGGAATGGGACTAAATGAACTGACATTGATCTTATATATTAGGTGTAGGAAAAACGTCACTTGCCGTCCGTTACATCTCTAGAACGTTTGCTCCTTATTATACTTCCACTATTGGGGCATCTTTTATGAAGAAAAAGTTGTAAGATTGTAATATGATTAACAATGCTTCATACCTGATTGACTTGCTAACTCTCTTTCTTTGTGTTGATTAGGACAGTGGATAATTGTAGAGTACGACTACAAATTTGGGATACTGCAGGACAAGGTAAAATGATCCAACTTTATATATTGTATACTAACACTTTGGGTGGGGGATGGATACTTATCTATTTGATGGTATTATAGAACGTTTCCGGGCAATGTCTCAACTTTACTATCGTGGGGCTCACGCAGCTTTATTGGTTTATGATATCACATCACAAGAAAATTTTCTCGAACTACACTCTTGGATAGAAGGTAAGGCTGGGTGCTATGGATAGAAACACATGGGCATAAACGAACTCTCTAAAATCATTGCTAACTTTTTCTTTTTCTCTTTTTAGAACTCAAACGCAACGTGGGTGATGAATTAGTGATGGTGGTGGTGGCGAACAAATTGGATTTGGAGTCACGCCGAGAAGTGACACTAGAACAGGCACGGGAATATGTCACGCGTACGCTTGGTCCAGATACTTTACTTTATGAAGCTTCTGCTAAAGATGACGATGGTAAGTATAATAGGAACATGTGAGGGTATATGGTTTATATAAAGGTACCAATGAATACTTTTAATACTCATAGGTACTATCGATGAAATTTTCTTGAATATGACAAGACACATACTGGATCGGAAACAATACTTACCTCGTGATCGAAAACACACCTTGGCACCAAAAATTGTAGACGAACAATCCAACAGGTCATCATCATGCTGTGGTATCTTTTGATTCTATTAATATCATTCACTCCACCACAATATACATATAATTCATATACCTTTATTAGTACCATCATTCACACCGTCTCTTACACCCCACCCCCTTTTTTTTAATACATAGTGTTTTCTTTTAGTTATATTTTTTTTTTACCCATAGTTTATAGGCTTATCTCTTTTTAAATAAATGTTACCAAACTTTTGATTCCTTGTCTCTCTACATAATCGACCTTTGACAATGTATCACGAACACAAGGCGGGATTTGAATTATCACAATGGAATACACAGCGTAGTATCTTTAACTTTACTTTATCAACAAGTACTAAAAGACAATAGTCAACAAGCATCCAAGATTTATCAATGGAACAATTGTATGGATTTGGCTGTAACGTGACCCGTAAGAGGGGAGTTCCTTCTCTTTGGCGGATTACAGCCATCGTTCATGAGCGGGATTTGAAAAAGTCGAAAAAAAAAATCAGTTGAAAAAAGTCAAAACCTTTTTGCTCCTGCCAGGGGTTCTTTTTTGTTTTTCTCTCTCTTTATCACCACACTCTCATTCTCATGTTTGCTATTCGTCGTGCTGCTATTCGTGCTGCCCCTATGGCTGCTCATCCTACTATCAGATCATTTTCTGTCTTTGGTGCTCGTTTATGTAAGTACTAATGAATTATGGCGGTGATGGTGGTGGTGGTGGGGGGAAATCGAAACGATATGAGATAGTTATACTGGATACGATTGAAGATACGAAATAACAGCAACTACGACGCCGAATAGAACAACAATCTTTACAACAACAGCAACAACAACAACTCGATCGGATCACCTACATATATTATGTCTTTATAATCATATATGCTACAACTACCCTTATCGATAATGACAGGTGTTGGTACGGGCAGGATAATACTAACATCTGCTTAATTTTTTTTTTTTTTTTTTTTTAATAGCTGGTGTGGTGTCCTCCGAAACAGCTGAAAAGAACATTGGTCCTGGTGCTTCCGCTGGTACTGTGCCCACTGATATTGAACAATCCACTGGTTTGGAACGTGAAGAATTGCTCGCCAAGTTGGAAGGTCGTGAACTCTTTGATCTTGAACCTCTTGAAATGACCCACTTGGGTACTCCCAAGAACCCCATTGTCGTCAAGTCTCATGATGCTATTCGCTTTGTTGGTTGCACTGGTAAGCATAAAATAGAAAAACACAAAGATCATACTACTTGACACTCTTTTTTTTTTTTTTTTTTTTTTTATTGTATAGGTTACCCTGCCGAATCTCACGATACTATCTGGCTCTCTTTGGACAAGTCTCATGAACATGACCGATGCCCTGAATGTGGTTCCGTGTACAAGATGAACTTTGTCGGCTCTGAAGATGATCATCACCATTAAATAATCATCCGATGCAAATATTCGCCAAATAAAAAGGTTTAGCATAGTAATTAATCTTATGGATGGTGGATTTAAACAGCGTAGACGATCTTCTTCTATATTATCATTATTACCATTATCATTATTATAACCATCATCAACATCATCTATTATACATCTGACTTGACGTCCCCTTTACATGTTTACCTAATAAAGCTTCTTTTATTGTCTTTGTTGTCTCTCCTTATCATTGTTGGTCGATCCTCACCTCTTTATGTAATCATAATCTCCCTCGTTGTTAGTCAAATTGATGACTTTTGATGATATACATACTTATTTAGTCCTTGTAAGACAAAAAAAAAACCATCCAACTTGGGTGTTACCCCACTCTTTGCCTGATTCTACACTACTGAACAAAGGTACAGAGACAGGTGTCAAAAAAAAAAAAACTTGGTCTACAACTTTGGGGGCATTGATGGCACCAAAAAGTCATCGATTCTACATTACAATACTAGTAAATTATAGGTCTTTTGATATCATGGAGAACGCCCCGTATCACTCTCAAGTCTTTGGTATGATCTTTTTTGATTGCGGAAATCGTGCCCAATATTAAAAGGTAATGTCACACCGCTTTCTTTATTTTTTAATGCCCGACCTGTCCATAACTTTTCACAGACGAGATTTTTTAGCTGATCCTTTTTTTTATTACTTTTGTTTCAACCATTCCAATCCCCCCTCCCTTCTTTTTACCTCACAGATTGATGCATCTTTATAGATGCTGATCACTTACCAGTCCTTAATACTTGCCATCGTGGTGATTCTTCAAGTGTCTTACTGCTTGGGTAAGACAGTGAATTACAGTGAACAATCCTCAACTTTTAACACTCCCTTGTTTTTTTTCCTTCTATTTAGGTCACGGCAATAATCAACATACCACCACCAGCACTCATACCATTACCACTCACCATACTCACCATACTCACCATACTCATTCACCTTCTTCCTCATCAACCTCCTCCACTCGACCCACCAAACACCATTCTTACAAACACGGACATCGAAAGACAAAGACGCATTGTACCACCAAAACATTACACCCAAAGCCTTCCATTACTACTCACCACCATTCAACAGTAACAATAACACCTACTCCTCATACGACTGTCAAATGCTCTACCAAGGTGGTTTGGATCTATCCTACGCCCAAACACAAAGGATCAAGTCACAAGTCAACCACGAAGAAGAAGCATCATAAAAGCACCAAGGCGAAACACACTCCCACCAAGACAGCAAAACAGAAGCACACCACCACACCAACACCGGCCAAAGATCATGGTGAAGATAGTCCTGTCCATGCTTATACGGAGGCCAATGTTGTCAGCACACCTAAACCTACTGCAGATGATCCGAACGAAGTGACGCCAACTGAACAACCAGCTCCTACTTCCGATTCTAATGTCGCTACTGCTGCTGCTGCTGCTGCTGCTGCTCCCTCTGGATCAGGTGGTGGATCAAATCCCAACAATAACTATATAGAAACCCAAGCAGTTGAAAATGATGGATCTACCAATAAAAGCCTTGGCCTGGGTCTCGGTCTCGGTGTGGGATGTGTGGCCGCTCTTGGTCTGGCTGGTCTTTTAGTCCACAGTCGACGTCGAAATCAACAACAAATTAGCGACACAACTCAACGTGGCGATCCTATGGATAATACAAGATGGCGACCTCAAAGCTTTATGGGTGTTGTGGCATCTGTCGTGGCCAAATTACCAAGATCTCCTTCACAGCGTAGTCAGGCTAGCAGTACGGTCAGTACTGGTATGGCGGTCGGATCTGGGAATGGAGCTGTTGAAATCACCCGTCATCCTTCGACTGGATCTCCTCCTCCATTGGCCAGGGTAGATGAAGTGCCTCATTATCAATATTAACCTTGCAGATCCCCCTCCCCTCTAGCTATAGGTTTTTTTTTTTTTACCCTATTCTTATACACTTTTTGATTTACTCTAATATTTTACCTTTTACTTTGTAATAAAATGAAAATTGTACTCTAGTTTTTAACCTTCATTGGTCTGGGATACGAAATAAAGTTTTATCTACTTCCGGTGTTTTATTAATTTGACTTCTGGGACGACAAAAGTAACAACGTGGCAATTGTCTTTTAATGGTGATAGTCTAAATAAAGCTTTACTGACCTGTTTGCTAATCTGTAAGACCGGAATCGATCTTGTTTTGCATGGTGATTGGTTTTTTATTATGACCATCAACATTATGCTATGTGCTTTTTATTATCAAACTGTCAAATGAAGTGAACAATGAATGAATGTTCAGGATCAATATGGCTTGTACGACTCTTTTCATCAAGGCTAATCAAGATTGAAAGAGCGCCGTGCCAACGGTGTTTCAGAAAAATCGCCTTAAAGGTAGATTGACGAGGAACGGCGTTATATGGATGTACCACCAAAGTTTAATCCTATTTCTCACTTTTTGTGGAAATAAAAGAGATCGGATAAAAAAAGTCTTGACATAGTTTCTTATATAAGGAGTTACATTTTTTGCTGTGAAAGGGCTTTAAAGATAGGTCAGGCCCTCAATCATCTAATGCATTAAAAACAAAAATGAGATACGGCAGTCGGAGGACTGGCGGGATTTGAAAATGCATTGTTGCATGAACCATGATGTTTTAAACGTTGACTCTTTTTGTGGCAAGTCCATCATGCATATTTTCAAACACCGCTTGACCCCACCCCTTTTCTCTTTTCCTTTGAGAAATCAACAATCTTTCCTTATTCAAGTTTAAAGCTTTTCAATAGCATGAATCACCGATGCACTTTAGCCCAGGATCACAACCGACATCGTTATTACATACATATTTACCTCGAGAACTGCATTTCCCATTGATACAGCCAAATTCACACTGTATAACTGAAGTACAAGCGGCACCAATAGCACGATATTGACGAGAACCACATTTATGATTCTGACAAATATAAGCAAAGGCACATTCAGATGTTCTTGTACATGATTGACCAGCATTACCTCTCAAGTCACACTTATTATAGTAGTAATTAGTTCCGCAATCACTATTTTTGGTACAGCTTCCACTGCCCTCCACTTTACAGACATCCAAACAAATCAAACCAGAATTACAGTTGCCTTTCTGGCCAACACCATAGATAGGACCAGAGACAGGGGGACACATCGGGTCATTACAATCTTACTGAGTTTGAGTTTGACAAGGCTCGATTAGTTTCTTTTGACCTGCGACAGTCAGTACCAGGAAAAAAACGATACACATCCATAGATGATCTCATAATATAAAAAGATAGTGTGAAAAAAAAAAAAAAGTGAATTCGTTTTTCAACGGAGGGACGGGGTTGAAAGTAGGAGGGTTTATGGACGTTGGCGTTTAAATATAATCACACATGAACACCAGGATGTTTTTATCGCAAACAGCCCCCCCACCCCTGAATAAAACTGCATAAAGCGGAGAAGAAAAAAAAAAGAAGCCATTGGCTTTTTTGTTCAAAACGAATTTAGTAGGGAGATTGAGAGATCGCCATCGAGGTTTTAATTTTGAAACCCGCCGACCACTTTGCATGAATGTGTCCAACTTTTCTGTGAAGGGGGAAAAAAATCGGCGGCATTCGAATAATTTCAGGGGCGAGTAAAAGGAGACATCATTTATTTAGTGAGAATCTTAAAAAATAAATAATCTTCTAATAGCATGAACCACCAATACACTTCAGTTGACCACCACATTCCTCATCAGTATAACAGTTATTGACAGCTTTATCTGTACATCTATTGTCTATACAACCAAATTGACATTCCACTGTACTTTTACAAGGGGATCCCACCGGATTGTACGTTCTATCTGTGCACTTATTTTCCTTGCAAATAAGCGCTCCTTTGCATTGACTTATTGTAGTGCAAGGTGTACCCCAAGTTCCTCTAGTCGAGCATTTGTTGAGATAACAAAAACTGGCAACGCATTCACTGTCTTGAGTGCAAGCGTGACCATCCTCATATTTGCAAACTTGCTTACATTTCAGACCTGGTAGACAATCACCTTGAGGTTTAAACCCGCTCTTGCAGCGCTTTCCACCACAAGGACGTGGAGCAGAACAGGGCTCATTGAATTTTTTTTGACCTTGACCAGAAACAAACACAATCATCAATACGAGTGCGATAAAAAGTAGAGCTGTTTTCATTTTCAAATGTAGTTCGTGGAAAAAAAGAAAGAAAGAAAAAAAGCGATTATATAGCATTCGTGGATACATAAAAAGGGTTATGCAAGGCGTTTCCTGATTAGTCTTGGGCTCATTATGAACACCCGCCAAGCTTAAACAAGGGCGAGAGCGAAAATTTACTGCTTAGTACATCCATCTTTACTCCTTTTCTCTCTCCTTTTTTCGGGATTTGAAATTCAAAAACCGCCGATCATTTTGCATGAATGTGTCTTTGCCATTCAATTTGATACTCCAAGTACATTGAGGCCAACTTTTTTTTTTGAAGATGGAAAGAAAATACAGGATTTCAATAATTTCAGGGGTAAAAAAAGAAGACAATGATCCATAAACTATCAAAGCTACACAAACTAAAATCTAATAACATCAACCACCGATACACTTTAGTTGACCACTACGAGAATTATCAGTGGTGGAATATCTAACGAATTGGCCTGTACATATGTTGAGTGTAAGAGTGATTTTGTTTTTGTCTTTCATTGTCAGCATGCATGAAGTGAGGTAAAAAGACGC
This sequence comes from Chlamydoabsidia padenii, assembly GCA_025330725.1. Taxonomy (NCBI): domain Eukaryota; kingdom Fungi; phylum Mucoromycota; class Mucoromycetes; order Mucorales; family Cunninghamellaceae; genus Chlamydoabsidia; species Chlamydoabsidia padenii. The sequence goes on from JAIWND010000012.1 coordinate 391,929, forward strand.
GAATGCGAGCAGTAAGGAGTAGCATTCAATGGTAAGGGAGTTGAACACATGTAGTTTAAACGGCGACTGAGGAGTCAGTGATACAAGTTCTTTGCATCAATACTCATGTAACGCATAAAAAATGGTAAAAGATAATTTTTTATTGGAATGTATATATATATATATTAATTAAAGTAACAATAAGCATAACAGTAATAACACCTAGCCATGATGTCCAAAGAGGGAGTTGACTACAGCGTTTGACACTGGACTACTAGGGCATACATGTACATAGGTATAATGATGTTGTCGTTTTGAGCTGAGAAGGCTTCCAGCAAACCTACAAAAGATAATACAAACATAATTTGTTAGCGTCTTGTATTATACCCTCCTTTTTATTTTCTTACCTGTCATGGTCACCACAGCCAAATAATGTCCCCATTCCCTCCGACCAGCAGAAGCTACAAATGTCAGAGAGTCATCCAATCCTATTAATGTTGAGCTATAGGTGATGAAGAGCGCACTAAGGTACACAGCAATAATAAAAGTCAATGTTCCTTCCACCGTCTTCTTTGTGCCTGGCCAATGGAATTTGCCAAACCGTTTTCCAATCAGTGATGCCTTTATCCCAGTACCAAAGTGTTAGCTAATGTGGTACCCTCCTTTTTTCTTATAAACTTACCAAAGCGTCGCCAAATCCTAACGACAAGATCCCGGACATACTTGCAAAAGTGTTTGAGCTATACATAAAAAATAAAATAAAAAAATAGGTGTGAGTAAACCCCCAGCATATATCTCCTATTTACCTTGCCAGCCAGACAGGAATAGCACAGCCAATCAAAAGATATATATGACTTAGGATGACAGGCCCCAAATCACGACAATCGATGAATTCCGTTAAAAACATATGGAGGTTTTTTCCATAAGGCCACACTGCAAAATAACGAAGGTATTCCAAATAGATGAATGCAGATAACGCAACACCGAAAGCGAGTTGAAGGAATGAGTTCTATGTATAAAGCGAAAAATCAATGTCAGTTTCATCCCAATTACTATTACCATCAATACACATTACCGCAAACAAGACACCGGGAATAAACATGACAACAGCCAGACCATGGAAGAGTTTCCTTTTTTTGTTGAGAGCAGAGGTGAGCTTTTTTGACTTGATTTGATTGGAGGAGGCAAAAAATGCTTGTTGTTGCTGATCTTCTGTTGCAGGGAAATCCAATAGTAAGACCCAAATGATGACAGTAATACCAATGGCAATAACCCAGTACATACATAAGAAGAGGCGAGGAGGTGAAGAGAATAAAAATTCAAGTGTCCTATTTCAATTCATTCAAATTAATCTTTTTTTTTTAATGCCGCCATCCTATTTCTATTTTCGGATTTATACTTACCACAAGAATGGATTCTGATTTAGCATGGCCGTACATATAGGACTAATCAAAAACACAATGATCAAAGCAGTGAGACAGTAAAAGGAGATGGCGATTATGACTTTATTCCGTTGTATATCATCCAAGGTACCTTCGGAAGTGGATGACCGCCAATAAGGTTTTTGAGCCAAGATACGGGATCGTCGCAATAATGGATAAGAGAATAGACCAATGAGCATCATCCCCAATACAACAGCATGAATGAGAATAGTTTCAGGGCTTATTTCCTCCGAATTGATGTAATCAGGCACCTTGTCACTATAAAACTAGGTATAAAAAGCCAAAAGTTAGTAAAGATTAGTTTCAATCAAGGTCGACATTCTTTCTTACCACTGAGTAAATCATTTCTTGAGACTTATGAACCGTGATAGCCGCACCTTCAGATATGACGCACATTTCACCTAATGTAAAGCATCTTTTCAATGTCACCACACAGAGATATAAAAACCATTGGAATGCCGTTACCGATATAATGGTCATGATAATTGGAGTAGCACCGAGGACAGGAGTCAAATGAGTAAGTCGAGTGAAGAGGAAGGTGAAGATACCCGAAATGAGAATGCTAGAGACAAATAAGCCACGTTTTCGTATAATCCGTTTGACAGGGTGTAAGAATCCATCTGCTGAGACCAGTATAAGGAAGATCAGACTCATCACTAACACCAGTTCCAGTTTGGCTTGAGTCAATGCTGATAATACATTAGTATATGCTTTCAAATCACTCATCCATCCATCTTTTTTATTACCTATTCGTAGATTGTCAGTATCTCCTTGATGAGCAATGTCAATTAGTTGAGCGCATGCCACCATAGAAGGAAGCAAGACACCACAAAGAAGACCATCATCAGCATCTGATCTAATACAAAAAAGATTAATCATCCTGCTTACTTTATCACACATACACACATCCCCCCCTTTTTTTTTTTTTTTTTTTTAATATTACCTACCTAAAGGCAGCCCTACTTGCACCAAATATTCGATTTGTAGGTGGCATAGCCGATAAAGTCGCATTGTTCAATTTGGATCCCTTGATACTGTGTTGCATGGAATGATCACCGTCCCCAAAATGCATTGTGACAGGAGATGTTGAGGAATCATCGGAAGACCCTTCCGTAGAAGATTTATCAGGTGTGGCACCATATTTGGATTTCTTTGTGCGGGAAAAAGCATGACATATACTTAAACCCGTTAATATCAATATTACCCAAGCTAAAAAGACATACACAAAAGAAGAATGGGAGTTAGTGTGGTTACCAGTAATTGTCTCTCTCTCTCTCTCTCTTTTTTTTTTTTTTTGTCTTACAAAGTAAACCACCGGAAGTAAAAGATGAGCCAGGTAAAGAGACAGTGTGATACATTGACCAGAGGAATGAAATGAGCCAAATTAGTCGTTCAATAGGTGCCATACCCAGGGTATCAAAAGGAGGAAGGAGGTCAGATGATAGTCGAGAAGAGGCCAATAGACTAGGCTTTTTGCGGTGGAGAGACTGGGCACGTCGTCGTCGAATAATGTCTTTGGTTTGAGCATCCTCTACAGAAGACGAAGATGCAAAGCCTTCGTCATATTGCAAGTCCATTGATTGTCTTTGTGTTGTCGTAACCGTTCGTGCCAAGTATGTTCGTCGTCGTCTTTCTTCTTCTTCTTTTTTAGTCGTTGTTTGTTGTGATCTAGAATCAATCGGTTTGCTATTGCTGTGATTTGTTGGATTATTGTACAAAAGCAGGTCAATGAGATTTGTCGTAAGACTGTTGTAGTGTTGTGTTAAAATAGGACAAACGATTCAACAAAAAAAAAAAAAGAAAAAAGAAGGAGGGAAAAGAGATCCCAAAAAACTTTCACATGTTTGTCGGAATTGCAATTTTGCTGACACTGGGGGCAGTCAGTGCACATCAAATCAAGCTTGATCAGTTGGTACCATAATCTACTGAATAGAATGGAGTACCTTGTTAAGAGATACAATGATGGATTAATAACGGTGGTCACTATGGTTTTATAATTGCTCCAGTTTGTATTCCTCATGAGGTTACAAATCAGATTGGTTCGCCTCTGCTGCTGCATTAGGAAGCGGTATTTTAAATTTTTGATCATGACTTTATTTCTTCCTTCAATTTAGAAAAAAAGAGTGCCTTTCTTTCACTTTATCATTGTAATGTAAAAAAAAAAGAAGAAGAAACAATCATGCTTTTATTAACATTACAGACTGTATTTTCTTCTAGGTGCGATGTGGAAACTCCTTTTACTGACAAAATAAGCTGGGTTTATCATTAACATCCTCATTGTCAATTTCTCCAAAGGACAACGAATTCCCTTCTAGATCGAACAAGCACATTGGTATTATGAAGATCACATTCAAAACTAAAACTGGTGTTGCCCTCCTTTCATCTCCAGGCGTTTCTCTCTAAAGACTCTATCTTGGGGGGTGGAGCCATTAATGCCGGTTCTTTGTTTTATTTTTTTGGGTGTTGTAGGAAACCGGCTATGCTCTTGGTATCACTGCTACTACAAAATGGATGACTGCATCGACATCAACATAAAAAAGCAATGGATATACCTTAATCAAGAAAGTGTAACGGGTGGCAGCGCGGGATGATGGAATCACTATGGCTAATTGCATTGGTATATCTTTATGATCTACTAGGCTACAATGAAACGGACATTGTCAAGATGATGGGATCAAATCAGCTGTATATAATTATATAACAAAACACATCATGATTTTAATAATATATATAGGAAACTCAAGGTATGCATAAAGGAAATCTACAATCATTAGGTCACTAGGATATCTTTTAGAATAGCTAAATTGGATATGAAAATAAAGATTACTGTTTAACAATATGGTTTTAATGTAAAAGGGGATCACTATATATGATGATGACTGCATCGGTGTTAATAGTGATGTGTTTTTACCATTATATGATTCATGAACTTTGATAATTTGGTATTGTTTGATGTGGGGAATTATGAATGATGCCAATCATAATAAATAAGACCCGAGTTTTTTTTTTAATGTGGTCAAAAACACAAAGGAATACTTCCCGATTAGTATATACTTTCGCATCCTTTTGTTTGCATCCTATCACAATTATTCTTCCGGCTTTGTTATAATAGACTCATCCCACCTCATTTAATTCAATTATGAGCAAAAAAAAAAAAGCCCTTTCGGAATTTGAAAATAGTCATCCCGTATTCGTCGAACCAGCATAAAATTACTCTATCACTCACTACAGTTGACTTCCCTCCTCTCTTTTTTTTTCTTTTCTCTTTTCTTTTCTTTTCTCTTTTCTTTTCTTCTTTCTATTCTACTTTTTTCTCCCTTTATCCCTTTTTATTGATATCGATCTGCCGTTATCTTTACAAAAGGAGGGGTATTTTATAGTGTCTTCTTTTCTCTTATCACTTTGCTCTATTGTCTCATTGTACTTTTGTGTGTGTGCGCGCACTAACATAATTAAAGATCATGATAGACTTTCTCTATGTGATGTCGCAGGCCAAGCTTGCAGAGTATTATGATACACGCACCGACTTATCCATACGAAAGTATGTTCTTATCGCCAATATGCTTCGAATGACATCGTCACAAGAAGAAGACAAGGCTGAAGAACAATGGTTGAACACCTGTTTGGACGCACTGGATAAACAAGAGGAAGAAATACAAGATGATGTCAAGAAACAAGCAATTAGTGTACAATGCTTTACCATTACCACAAACCAAAACAAACAACTATCATCATCAAGACCACAGGACATTCCCAAGTCTCAAGATCATAATCATATTCATCAATATACTTATCCAGAACAACAAAAAGACGTTACAATCTATAGATTGGTTGTGTCATGATGGTCATTTTGGCATAATGTTGTTATCAATATTCAAGCGCCGATTTAACATCCAATTTTGATTTTGGTTTTTTTCATTTCCCACCCCTCCAGTTTTTACTTTGCTTCTCTTCCTTGTACATATTCCTTTTTTTTTTTTTTTTTTTTTTTTTTTTTTTTTTTTCACTTTCCCTCCTCCTGTCATTTGTCCTCCTTTCCTTTATTCATTGTCTATTCTATATTACACACTCATCAAATCAGCTCTAACTGATTACAAATAAAAAAGTATTCCCTCTCACCTATAACCGGTCTTAATCTGCAGAGACCCTGCCTCACTCCATTCACTCACTATGCCTCCAAAAGATGAAAAGAATCTCACCAACCCTACTTCTTTTGGATCAAAAAAGATTCGCATGACTCTTGCTTGTGAACGTTGCAGGTAAGGAAAACTATACTGCCTAAAAAATATGACTCATGAATTAACCTTCACTTTTTTTTTTTTTTTTTTTTTTTTTGCCACTTATGCTTCCCAATAACAAAGATCAAAGAAAGGTAAAGTGGAAAACATAACTTTTTATATATGTTGTTGAAAAGGAACTCACTTTCTCTTTCTCACTTTCTTTCTCTTTCTTTTTTAATCTATCTTTTGTAGTGAAATGTGACGCTGTACACCCCACTTGTACAAGATGCCGACAAACGAATGGTAAGCAAACACATCTCCTCTCATCAACAGAATTGGATTACGAACTTTTTATTATTATTATTATTTAGCTGCTTGCTCTTATACTGGATCTTCAACACAAGTTGATCTCTTCAACCTCGTCAAAATCAACGAAACAGTGGACCTGTTACAGCAACGGGTATTATCTTTGGAATCCGACCTAAAACAAGCCAATAGCGTATCACCACCTCCGACCACAAGAGACGACGATACATCGATGGCATCGACAGACAGCACTCTTATTCCCACAACTTTATCAGACAAGAACAACGACATGCTACAAGGATTATTAGCTGCTGCCAATTCAAGATGGTCGCTCTCTTTAACACCAAAAGGATTACGGATCGACACCAATATTGTATCATTGCACGACCTATACGATCTATTACTGTCAGGAATGTCACAACTCGAATTGGGTGAAACACCTTCCACCACTGAAACAACAATGACTAGCGATTCAGAATCTCGATCGTCCTCGTCTTCATCTACCGGCTCACTACCTGATTCTGCTACACCATCTGTCCAACGCACTGCACTTTTAAAGAAGAAATCACTATGGAAATCTGGTTTGAAGGTGTTTCCTTTGTATAGTTCCTGGGAATCAAACAACAATATCGAACAGCAGCAACATAGCAACATTAGCAATACGACACTACCAAAAGCAACATTGGATAAAATGATGGTGATCTATACTGAATGTTTCCTTTGTTTACCAAGTCCTGAACTGGAGGGCTCTGTATTGGATCGATATCATAAAGGTGAACTGGATGACATGCTGACCAATATCATATTCGCTTGGACTGCTCGACACAGTGCTATCTATCATGATCTGTTCAATGGTCAAGATCCTAATCAGGTGGGTGAATCCTTCTTCCATCGAGCCAAGATGTTACTCAAGGAACGGTTTATGGTAACAAACATCGACACAATGCATAGTTTGTTGATGATGTATATCTACGCTCTCGGTGATCCATCAAGTCATGCCGAATCTGAAGCTTACATGTACCTTGGTCTTGCCAATCGGATGTGCCTGGATCTCAAGATGCACTGCGAATTATTACCCGACACCCATTCTCCTGTGGCCCAAGAACGACATCGACGATTTTATGGGGCCCTCAACTTTTTGGAAACTCTCTGTACGGTGCATTCGGACAAACCATTTTCGCTACCTCCTCATGATACGGTCTCGGTAGGAATTCCGACAGTGATGACTCATGAAACTGGCGAAGCTCGTTGGCGTGTGGAATTCATGATCCAGCGATTCAGGATCACTCATATTTATCGCAACATCATCTGCAAGACGGCCCAAGAAAAACCTCTGCTGTCCACTGTATCTGCTCTCGACAAGGAACTCAAGGAATGGTATCAACAACTGCCGGGTTACTTCAAGTACAAGTCTGGTGATATTTACAAACGGGACTGGAAAAGTACTAGCTTTAGGGAACAAGCATGCATCAAGCTCAACTTTGAATACAACTTCCAGATGTGCCAATTGTATGGTCTCTTCTTCTCTCGGGTGCGGAATAGTGATGAATCTCCTACGGCGGTGGACGTGCTTTCCAAGGAACTATGTGTGCGTGGGGCGGAAACGATCATTGAACTCTTGGGCTGCTGGGTACAATTGGAACAACGGTGGTGTCATTTCTCATTAGAAACTTTCATGATTGTATTGATGGTCTATGGTACGCTACTCATTCATGCTACTCTTACAGAGATGGAATCGGCAAAGACACACCTGGCGACGATGGCCCGCTTATTGGCTCACTCTCCGGTAAAACATCACAAGCATGTCATTGGTTTGGTGGAACGGATTCGGGCTATGTTTGTGGAATTCTTTGATGAAACATTGGATTTGGATGCGGATCAACGGACGGGGATCAAAAGAGAATACATGCCTGCTTCACCACCTTTGCCGTCATGTTCTCTATCAGAACCTTCAACACGGCGACAACAGCAACATCAACAACATCCACAACTCCAACGACAAAGAATGCATACGTCGCATTCTTTTCATTCTTCAATGGCAACATCTTCACCCTCTTCTCGATCAGACTTGGCATTCATGCACAATTATCCTGCCTCAGTCCATCAGTCAGCACTCATCACACCAATGTATTCATCATCATCGTCATCGTCATCGTCAACAACAACAACAACAACAACAACAACAAACTCGGTAATGGATGTGACTACAGGGACATCGCCATTTGATCTTCACAAAACTCAATCGATGGCGGCGGCTATCTCGGATTTACCATTCTCTGACTTTTTATATACACCAACATTGACGGATTTGCAGCCAATGGCGTCACAACAACAGCAACAACAACAACAGCAACAGCAACAACAACAACAACAACAACATACCCACCTGGGTGACCCAAGAATAACCTATTATCATCAAAACAACACACCTATGGCGGCAACCTCTATACAACAACAGGGTTATCCATCTTATCAGAATTTCCCACCTCGTCCATACCAGCAGACCACCTCACCTTCACCTCCTCCTCCATCATCACCTTCAACAGAACAGCAACGACAGCAACCATCTACTCCACATGTTTATGCCACCACCTCTTACCTTCCTTCTTCTACATCGATATTTGGGGAAACAACATCCTTTGATTATAGCGAGGATCAGAAGGGTTTTGGCTACTATTAGCTTATGCAGGACATGACCTATAACTTTTTTTTTTTTTACATATATACTATTACAGTTTAGCATTGTATTCTTTTTTTAATTTATTTTTTTAATAAACTAATAAACAATAATAATATCATCTATGTCTATCTGGGGATATTGTTATGGAGATCATTATTTGTCTTTTGTGGGAAGGACAGATCGGGTTCAGACCAACTCAGAGGAAAAAAAGGTTGGGCGAAACGCTGGGCGTAGAAATCAGGCGAGTTTTGGTGAAAAGACTCTGGATTTTTTTTTTCAAAGGTGAATTGCGCGCCGTATAGACTAGTGCTAGTTATAAAAGAAGAATTAACAAGTGGAGAAATTCATGCAGAATCTGACTTTGTAATTTAAACCCCGATTTAGCTTGGGGGATATGTTGGCCGTTGATTTCAGGCCAACTCGGGGAAAGAGTTGGGCGTTTTGAAACGGGGAGATCGGAGATACGGGATTTAAAATATCGTTTTTGCATGAATCTGCCCCTTTTTTTTTGCATAAAAGTAAAGATTGTCATTTTAGAACACTCTGTCTTTGCTTAAACTTCCGAATGATTTATATTAGCAAGGTTGGTTGACATTGTTATTATATCTATTATCTCTCTCTCTTTTTTTTAAACTCGTTTGTCCTCCTATGCATCGGCATTATATCTATATCCTCTCCATTCTATGGATCAATGCCTCCACGATCACCGCATTGAATCCCATCGTCATCAAAGGCCAAAAGTTCTTTGATTCTGTTACAAAAGAACAGTTTTTCATCAAAGGGTAAAAAAAAAAAAAAAGAAAACCTCCTTCCTATGATCTGATCTACGTTTTCATAAGAGTCGCTTATCAGCCAAGGGGAAACGGACAGACTATCAATGATCCATTAGCCGATCCGGAGGGATGTGCACGGGATGCTCCGTTAATGAAAGAGCTCGGAGCCAATGTGGTTCGTGTGTATGAAATCGATCCCCATCAAGATCATGACGCTTGCATGAAGTCCTTTTCCGACCATGGTCTTTACCTCGTTCTGGACATTGCCACCCCGACGTTTTCCATCAACCGTAAAAACCCCTCGTACGATCTGACCTTGTACAATGCCTACCGCACCACCGTGTCTACCTTTGCTCACTACCCGCACGTGCTCGCCTTTATCGCCGGTAATGAAGTGACCAACGATAAGACCAATACCCCCGCATCGGCCTATGTCAAAGCGGTGATTCGGGATATGAAAACATTATTACGCACATCAGGGTCTCGTGCCATTCCCGTGGGGTATGCCAGTAACGACGACGAGTTCATTCGGGATGCTATCAAAGATTACTTTATATGCGGCGATGTCCAGGCGGATTTCTTTGGTGTGAATCTCTATGAATGGTGTGGGGGATCGAGTTTTGAAAAATCTGGGTATGCCGCCCGCACCAAAGAGTTTGAAGATTATGGTAAACCGGTGTTTTTATCCGAATATGGATGTAATCTTGTCAGACCCCGCATGTTTGGTGAGGTCGAGGCCGTTTATGGATCGCGCATGACAGATGTCTGGTCAGGGGGGATTGTGTACGAATGGACGCAGGAAAATAACGAGTATGGGCTCGTCAAGATCGCTGATGGCCAAGCCCAGCCTTTGGCGGATTACCATCATTTACAAACAGTCTTGAAACAGGCGAATCCAAAAGGGATCAGGATGGATGCGTACCAGCCATCTTTAACAAACAATCCCTCTTGTCCCGCCTTGTCGGAGAACTGGAAGGCCGCAGTTGAATTGCCGCCCACACCCTCGGATGGCGCTTGTCGATGCATGATGGAAAACTTGGGCTGTGTCGCTGGCAGCACCATGAATGGTACAGTGGGCGCTCAATTGGATACCATGTGTGGCCTTGTCTCATGCAATGAGATTAGTGGGAATGGGGAAAAGGGTACATACGGGGCGTACTCTTTCTGTCATGCAGAAGATAAACTGAGTTGGTTGTATCATGCATATGTTGCACAGAATGCGAAAGAGGGAAATTCAAATTCCGCCACTTGTGATTTCAATGGCAATGCTAAACTGGTCACCCCTAAACGAAACGACCTCGACACATGTCGCTCAATTCAACCTGATATGGGTGGCATTTCACACTCTTCGTTTAGTATGGCTGGCACCGCATTTACCACCTCTTCTGCTTTACTACTATTGACTTTTGTTTTCCATCTTATCTGGGTTTGAACTCTGAGTTTTTCAATAAATGTTTGGTCAACTTGAGATTCATGCAAAAAGACTACTTTTCCCAATTGGGGTTTGTTTCCAAACGCCGCTCTCAGGCACCAGAGTAGACAAAAAAAAAAAAAGAGAGAGAGAGACGAACGGAAGTTCCATTATGATAGTAACACATCGTTTATTTCTGTTTACTTTATCAAACTACAAGAGATAACTATCTAAAAAGGTAAAAGCAGCATCTAATTCTAATTTGGTGCCAACAAGTCCACTATAAGCAACATAACGATCAGGACGGAGCACCACCAAGGCAGCAGGAGGACATGGTGATTTGGAAGAGATCAAGGTAGACGTGAGACCCACACGGCTTGTCAAAGATTCAGAAGAAGTGAGGGCACGAGTATCAATCCAGCCAGGTGTACCATACTTGTCAGATTGACCAGCCGATTGGACCACCACTCCACGACAAGATGTATACTTGGCGATACCATCGAGAAACGCTTGGGTGATATCAGGTTCTTCTTGCCAGATTTGTCGAGTGAGCATCCAAAAGACGATATGAGTCTTGCTCATTCCCTCCAAGAGTTGGTAAACGGTTTGTCGCTTCACCCCACCAGATACGTCCTTGTTCAATAGGACATGAGTGTCTTTCAAAAAGGAGCCTGGCTGGATAAGTGAGTCTGGACCGGGTTGTGCTAGGATCTTTGATTCCTCAATCTTGATGTCAACCTACACCCGCTCCCCAAAAAAAGGTAATGTTAGTAATGTCAGTTTTTTTTTTTTCTTTGTGTGTGAGAGCTATACCTGAAGGAAGCGTCTGGCGTAATTTCTTCCAAGGGATGGAAAAGCCTTTGTCGTGATGATTGCAGCAAATCGCATCAGTGCTACACATATGATAAAAGTGATTGTTGTTAGTGGGCAAGCCCTTTTTTTTAGGGGGGGGGTCATCCCTCCACTTACACATGATGTAAGATTGTCCCAATACAATCTTCATTACAGTACTAGTGTTATTAATCACCTGCTTGACCGCGGGTATGCGCTAAAAAATAAGAAAAGGGTTAATATCACTGTGATTGCATTTCTTCTCTTTTACTTGCTTCCAATGAGAAGGAATCCAGCACTTTTTCCGGGTCCGACGAGGCACCTTTCACCACCAATGACAGTTTCCAAGCAAGGTTTTCGGCTATTTCAATGTAGCAGATTAGTATATTTCATACATGTATACATTGATTTTCTCTTTTACCATCATGGAATCCAATGTTCATTCCTTGTCCACCTATAAAGAATAAGAATAGGTATCAGATTGTGTGTATTTTCTTTTCATGTCATCATTACCTGCAGGAGAGTGACAATGAGCGGCATCTATAGGAAAGTATGACAAAAGACTGAGTCCAACCATTCCTTCTTCTTTTTTATATCAGTTACCTCCAATGACGAATGCACGGCCACGTCTAAACCCATTAGCCATACGTTCATTGACGTTAAAGTAAGTTAACCAGATAGCCGAAGTGGCGCCTATATCGAGTCCCGGGAGGCGTTCCTTCATGATTTCATTGACCATGTCCAAAGTAAGTACTTTTCCAGAATAATTCACGCCATGAGTAATTCGTGATCCATTGTCCGTATCATAAGATCCCGTATTAGCCACCATACGAACACTAGTCTTGCCATCATTGTCTTTACGAGGCAAAGGTAACAAGATGCAAGCACCTATAAAAGGAAACAGTAAGTAAAAAAGAGTCAAGTAGATTTTTATATTACCTTTTGTATGATAATAGATGACTTGGCGATTCTTGATTTTAGGCACATCCGATCCATCCACAGTAATATCAGCTAGAGTAAATTGAGAAGTGATAGCACGCCCGTCATAACTCCAAGTAGGATCTTGTTTCCGGACTGTCGAGTGACAACCATCAGCACCAACAATATACTTGGCGATGATATGAATGGATTCATCTTGACCAGTTGTATAATGAGCCTGGACATGGTCACCGTGTTGTTCATAACTCATCAATTCAGTTTGCCAGTGGATCACAGCACCAGGTAATTTTTCGACTTCTTCCACCAGGATAGATTCCATACTCGATTGAGTCAAATAGGTTACTTGAGGAAACACGCAATCACTTTCACCAAAGTGCACCTTACCGATCTATCAATAAAAAAAAAAAAAGAAGAGGGATTGAGTCATATTGAACTTTTTTATTTTTTATTTTTTCATTTCGTTGTGTAAGAGTCATTACGTCAAAGCCGTCGACATGAAGTAAAGCACCACGCACGACCAAACAGTGTTCCAAGATGCGATAGGCAAGGCCATGATGTTGAAGAATATCCATGCTGCGAGGAGTGACAAGTAGAGCACGACTTTGTTCCGTAGGTCCCGTTTTCTTGTCCGCCAGGTAAACTGAGAGTCCCTCTTCCATGAGCAAGTAGGCACATAAAAGGCCAACAGGTCCAGCACCATTAACTATCACGTCCACAGTTTGTTGCATTGTTAAGTGTTTTTAATAAAAATAGAGTATAAATTAGAGAGACACCCGTGATGGGAGAGCATTATTTATACATTATCGAGAAGGAAAGAAAGAGGTTAAATTATTTTGAACCTTCCCGTTCTTTTCATAGTGCAAATTTCAAATCCCGAATATGGGCTAGGATCGCTGTTATAGTTTATCTTCCCCACCGATCATAACAAGATCTGTGCAAAAGTCATATCATCATTGGTAAAAAAAAAAAATAGGGTTTTCATCTTTGAGAATGGGCCCTTTGATGTCATTGTCGGCGATGGCATATCTTTCAAACGTCGGCATGTGGTTCAAGTGTTTTCTTTCTCTTTTTCGAAAGGGTGATTTTCTCCCGATGTGATACCATCACACATTATAAGGCACACTATTTTATGTTTTATGTGAGATTAACGGAAGAATTTTTGTATACAATTGATAGAAAACATAATGTTTGGATCGACATTGAATCGCATGACTGTGCTGTATTCGGAAGCGGGATTTGAAAATGACGGATGGAAAAGTTTCCAAAAAAAAAAAAAAAAAAAAAAAAAAACGACTTCATGTCTCCTCTCTGCTTTTCCATACACATATAACAATAATGCGCCTCTCTAATCTATACAATGGTCCTGTAAGTCCAACTCGATAGTGAATAAATTAACCTCATTATATAAAAAGAAAAGAATACTGTATTAATGAACTTGCTTTCTGTATAGAACTTTTTATTGCCCTCTGAATCATCACAAAAACGGGTCTCCAGGAGATCTACCTCTGACTTACAACCCTCAACCTCTCTGACACCCTTTGATGCATCACGTAAATAAGCATTATAAAAGGATTGAACAGGCGGTACTCACATACTTACTAACCCAACATCTTATAGTTCCCTGGCACGAAAAATACACACCGACACAGGAAGTAAGTACTCCTCCCATACGACCCAAACTGCTCTCATGACCAAAGAACTGAATCCTTTGTTTTGTTCTATGTAATAGGATGAACTTGCTGTCAGAGGGAAAAAGTTGGACGAAGTCAAGTATTTCATTAACCACTCAGCCATTGCACGACGACCAGGTGAATACAGGGTAATAACAAGTCTCACTCATTATTCACACACTCTCACACTTGACTTTTTTTCTTTTTTACTTGAATCTTTTTAGTTACTCGTCTTGACAGGGCCTACAGGCGTGGGAAAAAGCACATCCATCCGGGTATTATCAAGGTGTATGGGGTATGATATCATCGAATGGAATAACTATCAGCAACAACTATTTAACCAAAGCGGGTACTTTGATCCAGGTAAAGTAGACCAGAAAAAAAAAAAAAAAAGGATGATCTTTTCAACGAACATTAAACACTATTGTAGATTACGAACCAACCATTGACAAATTCAGTCAATTTCTCCATCAAGCAGTACACACCACAACCACTCTCAACCGACAAAAACCAAAGATCATCTTATTGGACGATATACCAGATTTAACCACACCAATCATCCGACAGAAATTCCAATCATTGATTCAATCCTATGTCCAAAGCAAACGGACCTTTTTACTCGTCATCGTACATAGTGAAGCTCAAATGGATACAGGGTTTGGAAGACAAAATAGATACTCATCACGGGAAACACGATTAACGACACTGAATGATATTGTCAGCAAAGATATTAGGATCACTAATCGATGTGGTATTGTCGAGTAAGTATACCTTCCCTCTTATAGAAACTATATAACTAATTATCATCATCTTTTTCATATAGATTCAATCCTATTATCAAAGCCAATCTCAAACCTGTACTCACTCGTATCTTGAAATCGGAAACAACATCGTTGGAGAAACCTGCTATTGATACACAACAATTGGACCACATCATTGAAGCATGTCATGGTGATATTCGATCTGCTATCTTGACAATGCAATTCTATGCTGCAAGGCCATCTCTTCATACCAGGAAACGAAATTTAGGTGGTAATCTTAAGGATAACTCTAGGTAACATCATCATCATTATTAATAAAGAAAATAACAAAGTCTAATCTCTCTATAGTATACATGGACGACAAAACCATCTCGAATTCTTCCATGCTGTTGGAAAAGTTCTTTATGCAAAAAGTAAGTAAAGTACTACTATACTATGTATTCATCTAATCTTATCATTTAGGAACACCTTCTGGATCATTGGAATCTAAACCGACCGTAAGCTATTATAACTCTGAATGATCATTGTTATTAATTTTGTTTTCCGTATCAGAACATTCTGAATAATCTAAATACAGATACAGATAGGTACCTTGGCATTCTCTTTTCCAACCATCACAAAATGATCTCTGATATACACGACATCTCTACAACCATGAATTACCTTTGTGATGCTGATATGATTGGTGGCATGGGCGCTTGGAATGTAAAGTACAAAAAAAAAAAGGGGGGTGGTGGTGGTTTGGTATTTATATTCTTTTGTTTTAGGACGATGTACCTTTGGAATATCAACTTTTAATATCTATGCATGCAATCATGGCTACCGAACGAAAACCAAGTACCTCATCAAGGAGACCTGATTTCTCTTGTTTAGGTGATGGATACTACAGGCCAAGGGGTAAGTGACCAAAAACGCATGAATGATTCTTAACTGCTTTTTTTTTTTCTTCTTCTTTAGAAACTCCGCGGACAATCACACCAATCGTTTCCGTCTGTCAAGAACCAATGCTTAACGAAGGTGATGCTATGGAAGCCATTGAATATGATGACTTGGATGATATTGGTAGTTTTAGTGATGATGAATTTGATAATATATATGGTGATGGTGATGATTTAACTCTTATTGATGATGTACCTTGAATAAACCTTTTATGCATATAGGCTTTGATCGGCGGGATTTTAAATATATCACAACAAGCCACTTGTATCTCGATTGGGGAACCAAAAAATGCAGATTGAAAAAAGCTTAATAAAAGTTTTTATATCTCTTGTCCTTTTTTTTTTTTTTTCCTTCTCTTTTTAACTTTGTCCACCATGTCTCTTTACAACTTTAAAAAGATCGAACCTGTCCCTACGTCAACGGATTTTATCGACATTATCTTGTCCAAGACTCAACGTAAAACACCTACTGTGATCCACAAGAATTACAATATTGGTCGTATTCGTCAATTCTATATGCGAAAGGTCAAGTTTACTCAAGAAAGTTTTGAAGAAAAGTTTAAAAACATCTTGGATGAATTCCCTAAACTTGAAGTAAGTAACCACTTGGATCTATTTATTGGCGGGAGGGGGGAGTTTATACTAATGATATCTATCTTTTTATTATAGGACATTCACCCTTTCTATGCGGACTTGATGAACGTACTTTACGACAGGGATCATTACAAACTTGCTTTGGGTCAAATTAACACTGCTCGCCATTTGATCGATCAAGTTGCTAAAGATTATGTCCGTTTATTGAAATTTGGTGACTCTTTATACCGTTGTAAACAATTGAAGAAGGCTGCTCTCGGAAGGTAAGAGAGAGGAACATAATTGGGGTTGGAAATAACAAACCATAGTTACTAAATGACCTTGTGTCTGTGTGTGTGTGTGTGTTTAGAATGGCTACAGTGATGAAGCGTCAAAAGGATAGTTTGGCCTACTTGGAACAAGTCCGTCAACATTTGTCTCGTTTACCCTCTATTGATCCCAACACTCGTACTCTTCTTATCTGTGGTTACCCCAATGTCGGTAAATCCAGCTTTATCAACAAAATCACTCGAGCCGATGTCGATGTCCAACCCTATGCCTTCACCACCAAATCTCTCTTTGTGGGCCACATGGATTACAAGTACATGAGGTGGCAAGTGATCGACACTCCTGGTATCCTGGATCATCCTCTTGAAGAACGCAACACCATCGAAATGCAATCCATCACCGCCATGGCTCATTTACGCTCCTGTATCATGTACTTTATGGATCTGTCCGAACAATGTGGTTACAGCGTTGAAGATCAAGTCAAACTCTTCCACAGCATCAAGCCTCTCTTTGCCAACAAGCCTATTGTATTGGTGATCAACAAGATTGATCAAGTCAAACCCGAGGATTTACCTGCGGAACAACATGCCTGGATCGAAGAAATCGCCAATGATGAAAATGCCACGGTGCTCAGTATGTCTTGTTATAACGATTTGGGTGTGATGGATGTGCGTAACAATGCCTGTGATCGTTTATTGGCTGCTCGTGTGGAAATGAAACTCAAGTCAGCCAAGGTGAATGATATCATCAACAAGATCCATTTGGCTCAACCTGCTGCTCGTGATAATCTCATTCGTATGCCTAATATTCCTGAAGGTGCCAAGGACAGAATGAAGTTTGAACCCAATGATCCTAATCGGCCCAAGACAGAAAAGGATCTCGAAGTCGAAAATGGTGGTGCTGGTGTCTATAATGTCGATCTCAAGAAGAAATACCTTTTGGCTGATGATGACTGGAAATACGATGTCATTCCTGAATTCTTGGATGGTCACAATGTTGCCGACTTTATCGATCCTGAAATTGAAGAAAAACTTGAAGCTTTGGAACGTGAAGAAGAACGCTTGGAACAAGAAGGATTCTATAATGAAGAAGAAGATATGGTAATGTATATAGAATGTGATTTAGTGATTCTGGCTAATCTTTTTTTTTCTTTTTTTTTTTTTAGGCTGACTCTGATGAAGAATTCCGTAAATCTACTGCTGATGCTATTCGGGAACAAAAGAAGCTTATCATTCAAGCTCATCGCACCAAGAAGGCTCGAAACTACTCCATTATACCCAAAAAGGTTACAAACAAGGTAAGAACTTTCTCTCTCTTCTAATGCATGGATTTATAAAACTAAACATTTGTGGTTTTATTATTATTACTATTATTATTACTATCAACATAGTCTGTTACTGTGGATGATATGGGTCGACATCTTAGCAAGATTGGTCTTGATGCTGACGCTGCAATGACACGAACAAAGGCTGCTGGACAGAAACGATCAAGAAACGACATGGCGGGTCCTGAAGATGCGGTACGTGAAGCTGGCGCTGATTCTCGTAGCGAAGTCGCCGATGCCGAAGCAGGTGCTCAAGGTTTCCGAAACGTACGACAAAAGATGGAAGCTGACAAACAAAAGAAATTGGTGCAAACTCAATCCAACAAGATGGGTAAACGTGGTGAATCTGATCGTGGAATCCAAACAAAGATGCCAAAACATTTATTCAGCAAAAAGACATCCATGGGTACTCGGGACTGGCGATAAATCTTCTTTTTTATGTATACTCTTTCCCCCCCCCCTCTATCCTCTTTTTTAGTTAATAGTTTTAGTTTACTGCATTCTCTTATCATTTAGAACTTTTTTTTATTTATTCATTCCACTCAATACAATTCAATAAACCAGACAAAAGTCCATAACCTATAAAATAGAAAGGAAGGATTAGAAAAGGAAAAGAAAAGGAGGTGCTACTTACGGTTTATACCTCAGCCGGGTTTTTACTACCCGGATTATTCAAGTTGGAATCATTATAGCAAGAGAATCAGAAGAAAAATCAGTAGCAACATGGTTATGGGTAAGCACAGAAGGCATGAACCCAAGCACAGAGAACAGGGTCAGAAACCGGATGTTTCTAGACGCATGAACACTTCATCGCCAAAATATATTGCAGACAGGGCAGCATACAACACTTTGCAACTTTGGCGCCAAGTTGTCATTATCCATGTCAAAGTTGACCAGAGTTCTTAACCGCACCTCATTGACATTCAGAGCGGGGGTTGAATACATAAAATAGATTGTTAGACAAGTCTTTTCTCATCCTTCTTTCAATACCTTTACCTTTTGTTCATCGTCGCAAATTTGATAATTATATAAAGAAAGCAAAGGAGAGTAAGAAGAGGAATAGAGATCATTATCTTTTTATTCAAAATGTCTTTTTTTTTTTGTTTCACTGTGTGTGAACGGCGTGGAGATGCATGTAGGAAGATAATCGGATTTTGAATTTAGCATGAGTAACGAAATTACAGCTAATACCGCTTTCACATCCCAAAATCTCTAAAAAAACATAGTCTATAGCCGAGTTCGTGGCTTCTATAGCATGTCCTCTATAGCCCACCCAACAACTGATTATGTATATTCAAATCCCAATTCATGCAAGTTTACCTATACCTGTATGGCCTACCTAATCATATTCGCCCACCGCACCTATTCCTAATGAAAGGCTCACAGGGTAGCGAAATTTGACTCATGCAAGTGGAGGCGGTATTTTAATTTCAAATCCCGATTCTGCATGAATTTCCCAATCCAGCAAACCAAGTGTCGTTGCCAGGGGTAGCCTATGAGAGGAGCAATCTACGTTTGAAAAAAAAAATCCAGAGTCTTTTCATCATGCCAAAACCAATGCCTACACTATAACAACGCCCGTCATAACCCAATTACATACAAATGCTCGTCATAGCCTAATGACATACAGACGCAGCTAGAGCCCAACAAGGGACGCCAGTCGGCGACCCAATCGTTTATTGACAAAAAAAGAAAAAAGGATGGGGTAAAAGGGACAAATTATACTCCCAAACAATCTACAGCATCACGTCTAGGTAAACCATGTTATTAGCAGAAGGATCAGATGGAGAAGAGGAAGAAGACAATGGGACGGCCACATACAGGTTTGCCGAATCAGTAACAGTTAAAATCAAACAACGCTTCAATCAGGCATAGTAAAAGGAGTCGGGAATAGATTTTCTTTAATAGGGTCAAATAATAATAAATTTTTTTTTAACCCACCAAGTTGGCGGGGTTTGCATTTGCATGATTGTCGGAATTTGAATAATCTGGATGGTTTACTGTTGTAGGAAATACCTATCGGATATGTGTCTTTGTTTGATTTCCTCAAAAGATGAGTGACAATGGTGCTGTCCTGTGGTTTGGGTTGACTTTTTTATTTTATTACCATTACGACAACGATCAATAGCGATTGATTCACGCATTAGTTCATCCAGGGACATACTTGTATCACGCCTTTCCAACACCTCCTTGATCTCCGGCTGAAGATTAGCCAAGAATTGGGATATCAGCATGGCATCATCCCAATGCAAAAGCCAAGCCAAACGACGAAATTCGACAACATACACTACCGCACCCAAAGGTTTCTGCTTTAATGACCTGATAGCCAATTCCGGATTGACCTCCCCAAACATCTCGGAGATGGATTGTCGAAATACATGATAGTCTTTCAGCAAGGCAGATTGGTTTTCGGTGGGAAGTGTGAGCATATCTACATATGGTTCCATGTAACGGAGAGGCATGCCGTTGAGATGAGACATGGCATAGATGATTTTTTCTCGATCGGATGAGAATCTTCCCTCGTCCATCCGAAAGCATAGTTCGAGTTGGGAAAAGAACGAGGTGCACCGTGAGGCCTTGCCAGTGAACACGGTCGAGGATCGAATATCTTTATGTGGTAGTATCAGTCGAGACAATAGATACTGGGTGTGATCATGGCTTTGTTGGAGGAAATGTACTGTATGGCGGAGTTCATCGATTAGTTTGGTTTGCTTTTTGCATGAATTTTCTAGCTCGATCAAACGTTCAACCAGAGCATTCAATTTCGCTGCGTCTTCACCCTCAATGGTCATAACAGTAAATGCAGGAAAGAGAAGTTTAATATGATGAATTTAAATAACCTATTCAATGTGTCTTTATATAAAAGTTGCATGATAAAGACAATCAAATCGGATTTCAAATCCAGATGTGTGTGGAGAAACAATGACTTTTATTATAGTCTAAAAGAAGGGTTACTACTAAAAACTAGGTAAAAAAAAGGAGGGGGTATAATATCAACAGCATTCTTTATTGAAGATCTAAACTATATTTATAGACTTCGATAGACTGATCCAGCAGGCCAATCACAAGTTCGTCTTTTCCATCTGTATTTACATCACCCATGGTCATTGTATGTGGCCAATCCTTGGTTTTGATTTCAGAGATAACCTATAATAAAGTGAGTGGGTGATCAATATATATATACCTGTACAAAGTTGTGGACTTACTTGACCATGATGGCATATTTTGACTAGATTGGAATGACCCATGCAAATAACCATATCCGGTTCATGATCATATAAACCTGATGGTCTGAAGCAACTAATCTGAGTAATGTGAAACCCAATTTTGATCCATGGATATATCTACAAAAAAAAAAAAAAAGAGGGAGGTCAGTCATTCATAATGGAGTCCAAGTTGAGTAACTTACTTCAAAGTCAATCATGATGTAAACATTTCCATCCTGTCCTGCCAATAAAACTTGAGGTGTATCCAATTTAGTATCCATCTTTCGTCTTGATTTAAAAGCAGTGGTATTCAATATCTTGTTTTTCATTTGCGTTGTGATAAAGTAGCCTGAGCACATCTAAAAAGTATATTCCAAGTGAGTGAGTAATAAAGTTTTGTGTGTGTGTGTGTGTCTGATACTTACCGATTGAATAGGTGATGGTGTTCGAAAGGTTTGTATACATTGTCCTTGGTGCATGGAGTAAAGCATAGGCCAACCATTGGCTACCAGTAAACAAGATACTTGTAATCCAAACGGATCAGTCAATCTAACCGAATGAATACAGGTTATAGTCGCTGATTGTCGTCCCCACTAACAAAAAAAGACACCGTGCTATTGTCAATCATCCTTTCTTTTTTTCCCTTCTCCTTGATATTCCCACTTACTGTATCTTCTGCAGCCATCTTTCGACTCCATTGATCCAAATTGAATTTCCATAAAGTATCATGTTGTCGGAAGCTACTAATCATACCACTTGTATCACCAACTATAATTTCATACCCGCCCACTAGAACAGACACATTAGTTAGCAATCACAAATCATACCCACCTCCCTTTACTTACCTAGGTTTTCATGAATTTCAATGATACTAATAGGTGCACCTACTGGTCGTTTGGTCAAAATTTGTTGCTTGGAGAATAAGGTCACCACACCGTCAGCATCGCCTACCACCAAGTCTTTCACTCCATGTCCCGTCAAGTATTGTAAATTGAGTGTTTGCACTGCACCACCTTTTGTTTCGAGAAGATCCACCACAGGCTATATCCAAATAAAAACAAAACAAAAATGAGATCGTTGCATGTCTTTTTCTTTTTTATTTTTATTACCTTTGTTTGATTCAGTGTTAAAACACGACCAGCAGTGGTGCCTACCATCAAGTCATTTTCTTCACTAAGATCTTCAAGAAAAGGCTTGCCAACAGTGATACAATTAACAGGATCCTTTAGTTGAGTAGACCACAGTTTTTCAATGACAAGTTGCCAACGACGTTCTTGTTGCGCCATTCCCGTATCAATTAAAAAGAAGAAGAAGCGAGAAAAGAAAGATTTAATGTGTCTTGTGTTTTTTCGTAGACTCGAAAAACCCTGCGGGCTGCGGGATTTGAAAATGGTTTTCCAATTGTGGCCTTTGGTCCAGTGGCACAATAGTGTAGGCTTGCAAGTTACAAACAATAAAAGACTTTATAAAACAGAGTCCACCCAACAACAATGAAAGACTGATCATTGGATTAATAGTTGATAGTTAATAGATTGGTTTTTATTGGTGCTTTTCAACCAAAAAAAAAAAAGTTTTAAGGGGGTTTTATTTCAACATATTTAGACACCGATGGTTATAATAAATTATCTAGTTCTTCTAATGAGGGGAATTTTTCTTTAAATTCAGTAAGAGAAGGAAGGTGGTGAGAGTTGGAAGTATCAGTATTGTCGTCGTCGTCAGTGTCAGAGGGTTTGGTGCGGAATCTAATAGGTTTTGGCGGGAGTTTGGGTCGGTATGGTACTTTAACCGGAGTACCTGATGATGATGAGGAAGATGATGATATGGTTGGTACTGGCGATATAGGCGATGTAGACGAAGAAGGTGGTGGTGATGTTGCCGGTGATGATGTGAGTGATACGTTGGTATAAGCCGCCTTTTTCTTTTCCATGAAATCACGAATGCTTTTGGTGCTTTTGGTGCTGGGCATGTTGGTCATACTTTTACTGCTGTTACCACCACTGGAATTGTGTTGTTGAAGAGATGCTGATATCCTACCCGGTGCTGAGGATGTTGAATCTGTGTGCCGGTGTTGTTGTTGTAGTGGTGGTGGTGATGGTGTGCCTATTGCATGAGATTCCGTAAAAGGTGCGCTGGTACTGTCATTGGAGGAGGAGTGAGACCCCATTTCGTGATCAGATCCCCCATTTTTCTTTGCTGTAGGTGATTGTTGTTTAGAATCATTCGTTCTGCTCACTTTTGTATGATCAGAGTCGCATGAATCAGATGTACAAGTAGGTGATGTGGTGGATGGAGAGACGTATGATGGACTTGTAGGTTGTACCCGGCGTGTGGTGTCAGGTGAAGAAGCTGGTGGACTTTCAATAACGTTGTTGTTCTTCCGTTCGGGTGAATGATGATGGGAGGTAGGTCTGTTTTCTTGATATATCTAGACAAATTAAAACAAAAGTTAATAACTATACACATATAAAACTAGACCACTTACATTTCGAATAGGACAGTCCACATGCATCATATCAGATACAGCCTTGATCACTTGATAGATGTTTGGACGTTGGTGTTGATTCTTCTGTAACATGGCAATAATGAGTTGTCGCAATCCATTGGAGAAGAAAGGCGTTTGTGGAATCGAGTAGCGAGCATTGAGAGTAGCCAGTTGTCCTTCTTCTTCGAATGGTGTAGTGTAGTAGCAAAGTTTGTATAAAAGAACACCGAGTGCCTAAAAACAAAAGTATCAGTATAACCATCCTTTTTTATGTATTTCTAATCGTTTCCCCTACCCAAATGTCCGCCTTTTCGTTGATGGGTTCCTGTTGATGAATGTCGATCATTTCAGGAGCGCGGTATTGAAGAGTGGTATGTCGTTGAATATCATCCTCCACCTTTTGGATTTCCTGTAGCGTTGTTGGTACATAGGATCCTTTGGAGAGACAGGCCGATCCAAAATCACAAAGTTTATATTGATCTTGAGAGAGTATCAGGATATTTTCAATCTATATCAATCAAATGGTCATTAGTGTAAAAGTCAAACAAAGCATAGTTGATTCAATTACCTTCAAATCCCGATGTAATACTGGAGGTTGACAGTAATGCATGTAAGCAAGTGCCTATCATAAAAGAATATTTATATATATGTTGAGTTTTAATCATTTGTTGCCAAGGATACTTACTTCACAAACATTGCTAAAGATCTTCAAAATTTCAGGTTCAGTGAGCCGTTGTTGCAATCTTCGGTTCATTAGATCGATCACCCCACCACCTACAAAAAAAAAAAAAAAAAAGAAAGAGGATCAGTACCATCCCCTTCATAAACCTACACAACCTTTACGACACCTACCAGGGCAGTATTCCATCAAGATCAAAGCTTCATAACCACCAATAGGTAAGGAATCTATCCTTGATTCGTAGTATCGTACAATGTATTTGTGATCACCTAATCGACGCTATCAAGATCAAAACCTATCATCAATTACCTTCTTTTGTTGTAGTGTTATCTATTTACCATGAATTCGATTTCTTTTTCCACCGTTTTTAATCGTTCATCATCAGGTACTGCTATTCTTTTCAACACCACATAGCCAGTTTTTCCTTCAATCCTTGCCAGGTACACATGAGCAAAGCCACCTATAAGAAAGGGTCAGTTAGTTCCTCATCATCATCTTGGATAGACAAAGAGATGATTAGACGTTTTTGTTCTTGTTCTTACCTTGAGCAATAAAGTTATGGATAACGACTTGGTATTTACCCACTTGTAGCCAAGTACCGTTAGGCATGGCTCCAGAAGGAAGAGGCGAAGAATGTATCATATCGATTCCTACTGGCACAGGTGGTAGAGTTTGGCCAATACATTGTTGTTCGGGTATATGGGCATACATCCAATTCAATAGTTTATAATAGTTGTGTATTCAAGTGTCGGGGAGAGGGGATGGATTATTTCGACTGGATGAAAAAAGGAATGAAAAAAGGAAAGAAAGAATAGAAAGACGGGATTCAAAAAAAGGGATCTTTTTAGTCGCAAAAGTCGGGATTTCAAAACATTCACATAAATCAGCCTTTATTACATAAAAGTGGTATAGAAGAGAGAGAGAGAGAGAGAGAGAAAAGATCATTCCAAAAAGGAACCCAAAACATCTGTCATTGTAATGACACCTTGAACATGCCCATCCTGATCCACCCACCATAATCGATATGCTTTTCTCAAAACAAAAGCCGCCATGATCTGGGACAAGGTGAAGCGCTCATGACAAGTGAAAGGCGCGACCAAGTCCCCATGTTTCGATTTCAGGAACATGAGCACGGGTTTGGCGAGTTCTTGTAACCGATCCTTGTTCAGCCCACGTAAATCTTGAGGTCCAATATCCGCTACCAGGCACCCATCGTCATCCACGATCGGCAAAGCGCTGATCAAAGGATCATGGGCGATCTGTTCAAACGTTCTCATAGCAGTGGTTTTCATGCTCACCGAGGACACTTGTGTAACCATCCGACCTAGTTGTTGTTGTCGCCTGGAATGTGACATTTTCACCAACTGAGGCACTGTGATATCAAGAATAGTACCCAGGTGATGATTATGGGCCTGGAGATAACGTACAATGTCCATTTGAGATAAGAGTACCACAGGATCGTTAGGGTTATTGCTATTGTTCACCAGAACCCGATGACCGCCATGTTCACTAAGGAGAGATAACACTTGGCCCAAGGAATCGGTGCATTGTACTGTCACCAACTTGCTGCTTTCCTCGGTCTGGCCAATGGCTTCCTTGATTTGAAGTTGGAAAAACTGGGTATCTGATGTCTAAATCGGGAGAAAAAGAAAGTTCAAGCCACGTTGTGGTTTCAAATCCCGATACTGATTGTTTTCCTTCCCACGGTATTTTATTCTTTTGTTCCACTTACATGTTGACTGAGTAGTTTCAATTGATCCAATACACTGATGATTGTGACATAAACTTTGGTTTGGTTCTCATCCAGCCGATAGACGGGGATGGATAAGATATCTTGAGCCAGGAGCACATCAAATGCTTCTTCGATCGTGGCTGATACTGGTAAATCCAACAACTGACGATTGGAATGTGTAGGCTTTACATTGGCAATAACGTTACTGATGGTCTTGGTGGCAATGAAGGATGCATGAGTACTGCTATTACTATTGGTAGAAGGTGCTGGTTGTCGTTGTAGAGTCGTCATTTGATCGCGGGAGGATTGGGAAAGAAAAAAAAAAGATACTAACGGAAAAAAAATTCTCTTATATTCATGCGAGCGGGATTTGAATTCATGACCAAGAGACCCTGAACCAATAAGATACATTCCTCAACCTAAACATACTTGAGTTTTCTCAAGTTTTGCATACATGTTTATTCTATTCCTATTTTGGATAAAGAGATGAATTCTATTTTGCTTGTGGGAGGGGAATCACATCACACATCAAAGTGTGTTGTCAATTCAGTGAAGTGGGGGACTATTTTCGACGCTTAAACGGGGCTTTTCGTCTATTCCGACCAAAACGAACCCCCGCTACCGCTTTTGGAGACCTTTTGAGGATTGTCGAGGAGGTAAGAAGGAACAAGCGATCATCGATGAAGGACTATGATGCTGTTGTTGGATCTTCTTCTTCCAATGGAACATCAACCCATTCACTCATTCCTTAAGAATGTTGTTACTTTATCGGTGAGCACCACCCATGTTTTGGATTTGTATGACCAAGAAATATCGGGATTTGAAAAACTTTTTTTTCATGCATATAATTTTTAAATCAAAAAACCACACTTTTCAGATCCCTTTTTATTCCCGTAAATTTCAGACCAACTCGGGGGCCAGGTGTAGCGGTGAATATGATTAGGTGCGTCGTGTTGTTAGAGGTGGAGTTGCATGAATCTGTATTTGAATCTGTATAATCAAGAATTGGGCGGGCTATGGGATGAAAAGACTGTATTTTTTTTTTACAAACGTTAATTGCTCCTCTCCTAGGATACCCTTGACAAGGACACTTGGTTTGCTGGATTGGGAAATTCATGCAGAATTGGGATATGTAATTAAACCGCCGCCTTCACTTGCATGAGTCAAATCTCACCATTCTGCAAGCGCATAGTTAGGACTAGATGTAGAGGTGAATATGATTAGGTGGGCCATGTGGATGAATTTGCATGAATCTGGATTTGAATTTGCATAATCAAGAGTTGGACGGGTTATGATGAAAAGACACTGTTTTTTTTCAAATGTAAATTGCCCCTCTCCTAGAATACCCCTGACAACGACACTTGATCTGCTGGACTGGGAAATTCATGCAGAATCGGGATATGTAATTAAAACACCGACTTTACTTGCATGAATCAAATCTCATCACCCGGCGGGCGTAAAGTTGGGGCCAGGTGTAGAGGTGATTATGGTTAGGTGGGCCGTGTGGGTAGAGGTATATTTGTATGAATCGGGATGTGAATATACATAATCAGGGATTGGATGTGCTATGGAAGCCATATCATAGTGAAAAGACTGGATTTTTTTCCAACATATGAAGACTTGACTATAGACTACCTTTTTTGTGGATTCGGATCATGATCATGGAGGGATGTGAAGGTGCTGTCAGTGGAGTCTTTGTTATCGTTTCAAGTTCAGACATTGGTAAGAAACAAGAGGGGAAAACATGGAACCGCCCTAATTTATATATCAGAGTAAATCGGGAGCTTGAAATTTGTGCCCCCCCTCTTTGCGGGGGCACCCACTCAAAAAAACGCTGCTCGCAGGATTCCCATCCATTCGTCCCATTCCGATTTGAAGACAGCGACTTTTCAAATCCTATTTAAAGACCGAATTATAGTCAAGCCACGTATAGTAATGAATGGCGGGACATGAACATCAGCTTGATGTCCCTCTGATTTCAGCGTAAGTATAGTTCCCAGTGCCCGCAAAGCATATCCCTCCAAATATAATAAGAGTAAAGTAGCATGTTTATTTAAAAGGTAGGTCGGTATAATATACAAAATCAAAAAAAAAGTAATAAATAATTTAAAGGCGATCGCGAGAGTAACTGTGAAATAAAAGACGATAAAGAGATAAGTTTATAATGTCCTTTTTCAGGTTCATAATTTACTTACCTCTTGGAAAACTTTTGGTTGACGGTCATAAGTTTGAGTTGAGTATCTTGATCAATGTTTCTCCAGGGGAAAGGGTTGTTGGTACGATCCCATACAACTTCAGGACCACTAGAAGAAGAAGAAGAAAAAAGTGAGTTTTCTTTTTCCTATTATCATTATCATGAACAAAGAAAGGACTTACCGAGCCAAACGAGTCAAATACCAGCCAGCTAGACCGACAGCAGCACCCATGGTCACATAGATGGGGATGATTTCATGCTTGTACCAGATAGACCAGAAAGATTTCTTAGCAGTGTGAGCAGCAGCAGGCATGTTGATTGTGATTTATAATAAAGGATAGTATGAAGAGAGTAAGAAAAGGGTAGACAAGGTCTAGGTATTTATATTCATGCGCCCACTTACTCCGCCCGGTAAAATTTTTCAGGGGTACCCAATCATAAACTTAGAACACATCAAACGCCGATAGTCTTGTTTCGCCCTGTTTCAAACAAACAAATCATAGCCAAGCGGTTGTTTCTACTACTTTAATATTGATTCAAGCTCCGGCCTTCATTTGATTGGTCAGACCGTCTCCCATCTCGACTGCACCCCCCCACCACGCTTCATTCTAATTGGGCATACACAAAGATAGGACAAAAGATGGCAACAAAAGATAACAAGTTTATTATTATTATTATTAATATTATGATATAATGGTATAACTAGTACTAAGGGGAAAGGAAGATATAAAAGTGTCATGAAGAGTGTCGATCCAATTGGGCCTTGAGATGAGTGATTTCCACCCGATACCGTTGATCCATCAAACGATATTGATCCAATTGAGATCGTAAAGTGCCCAATTCGTCCCGTAACCCCTTAATATGTTGGACAGCACGAACAAGTAATCGTGATTTGTTCTTCTCGTTTCCCGGTATCACCGCCGCCAGATCATCCATTGCTCGATTAATCGTTTCACGCCGTTTCCGTTCCACCCTTTTATGATTCTCTTTTCGTCGTTCAAACCATTCAGGTGAGCCAGGTACAAGTTTCGTTGGATAGTTTGTTGGTCTGTAGATTGTTGTATCATTACACAACAACAACAACAACAACAACAACAACAACAACAACAAAACAAAAAAAGGATGTGAGAGCAGAAGTTATTGATTGATAAAGGGGAGAGGGACTTACTTGGTGGGATCGTTACTGTCAATGGTCACTTTATTATTATCGTGGTTGTTGTGAGCATCGGCCTTGCAAATAGTCATAGTTTTGGGTTAAATTAGATTAAGAGATTCTTCAAGATTAATGAAGAGAAAAAGAAAGAAAAAAAAAAAAAGGAGGGGTGCAGGAGACGGGGGTTAAAAAAGAATCAACTGGGAGCACATGACCTGTTGAAATCACAAGGAACCGTTGTGCAACCTCACTTGAATATACTTTGCATTGGTGAAAGGCCTCCTTTTCTCGATGCCATGAAAACATGTGCTCCAGTATTTCAGAAGCTATGTGATCATCAGATGCAGGGCGGTTCCTTTTACTTTTGATAAAAACAACGAGAGCTAAAAATGGGACAGATCAAATTGACTTTATTAAACACATACACAAACAAAGGGAGCAAATATAGATATAAAGACTATTGGGGTAAAAAGGTACAATAACAAGTATGTGTGTGCGTAGGGAGGGGGGAATATCAATAAACGTATGGATTAGAGGAGAGAGAGAGAGAGACAGACAGAGAAAGAGACAATTATTACAAGTTTTCATTGTCCCTGATAATACACCTTGACAATACCATCAGCACCACCACTGACCATCCAAGGATAAGCACGATGATACTGAATATCCAAAACACCTTCGTCGCCCTTTTTCCGATGTGCCGAGAACTCTTGAAGGCAAGTCTTGGTCATTGCCATATCCCAAAGACGAATTGATGCATCGTGGCCACCGGATACAAATGCCATTCCATTAGGGTCCATATCCAAACTGGTAACCGCATCCAAATGTGCTGACATGTTAAACGTGCATTTACCGCTGTTGATGTCGAAAAATCGTACTTGTCGATCTTCGTGTCCTGATATTACAATAGGCATGGTCGGATGACTGACCACCTTGTTAATCTGAGTGTTGGGTGTGGAGTCTAAAGGGAGAAGAAGAAAAAGTGAGTGAGTAACATGTTTTTCTTCTCCCCTCTATATTATATGACATTTTACCATAGTCATCATCACTACCAGTGAATGTCGAAACCAATTTTCCTGTTTCTAAATCAAACAATTGAATCTTGGCATTGTTATAAGATACCACCAGTTTATTCACATCAGTTCGACAAAAGTCAACACAAGTCGGTGCTACTGAAAATATAAATATAAAGGTATGTTAATCCTTAGGTTGTTTTTTTACTATTGGTATTTCATGTTTTAATTACCGTGGTTATCGTGTTCAGTCCCTTGATATGTCCATGAGTGTTTCAACAAGTCTCCATATCCTTGAGTATCCCATAATTTGACCTTGCCATCCGCCGAAGCCGAAGCTAGCCAAGTAGTAGTCGAAGAAGAAGGTAGTGATAGTTTAAAGTCCCAAATAGCATCGGTGTGACCAACAAATGTCGTGATATATAAAGATGGATCAACTGGAGAGAAAGTGCCATGCTGCTCGGAAGGTAGACGCCAAACACGGATTGTAGAGTCCAAACTTGCAGAATATACCCTGTTTTGTTCTCCAGAGATGGCTACACTGGTAACAATGTTATTGTGTCCTCGATAAGTAACATTGGCATCAAGATCATCCTGTGACCTACCATATTATAAATATAAAAAAGTGGTTAGTTTCAAATCATCCCCAAAATAATATCAGCAAGTAAACTTACTTTTTCGCCCCTCCATCAGTGTTAGTATTCCGCTGTAGATCGACCACCTTGACTGTTCCATCATCTGACCCAGTGGCAAATAACATGTCACTTGGATGGAAGGCAACCGCACGCACTGAATCCAGATGTCCCTTGAATAACAGTTTCGTTTTCCATAGTTTTGGTGTATCGTTTTGGTAGTTCTATTTAAACACAAGTGAGTATTTTTAAATCATTTTACATTGTGATCATTGGTTTACCTTTGTCATTGGGCCAAGAGACGAAAGATCTGTTTCTTGAGGTTCGGGAGATCTTCTTTCCGATTCTAAAACATCACAATCATTGTTAATCACACACATATTGACTTGACATTTACTTACTTTTGGTTCCTTTGTTGATACTTTTCATCATTTTCTGCACCCTTTCGTTAGAGAGGTTGTATTTTTCCTGCATCTTCTTGGACTAGAAAAAGTTAAATGTTAATAATCAAACCCCACCCATTCTTTTATTCTTCTTTCTATTTACCAGTTCTTCATTGTCAGCTTCCGTCAGTGTAACCGAATCGCGATTAGCAGCAAGTGTTTTATCGACCACCCCATTATTAAACATTTCCACCTCATCCACATTATCTATAGGTGCCGGATCGGAAGGTGGTAAAGGAGGAGATTGTCTATTCGCACCAAGTCCACCCGCACTGTTATCCTCCGTCGCCTTGAAATCATCGGTTGTAGATTTGTAGTTGCGACTAGGTGATTTAGGAGTAGATACTGATTTGGTAGTAGGTGTCTTTGTTGTGGGCCCATTTCGTGAAGTTGTTGATGAGGTACTGCTGATAGAAGAAGTTGACATTCGATTGGCGTTTTTCATACTGTTACTTCGAACCGAGTTTGCGAGTGAATAGGTGAGTGGCATTTTGGTAGGTATGGAGGTGAGGTAATTGATTTCTTGAAGACACCTTTAATGAGAATGGAGGGTTAGTAGGTAGTAGGACAATAATGTGTGTGTGTGTGAAAGAGAGAGAGAGAGAGAGAGAGAGAACTTACGTTTTTAATGCCTGGCGACTTTTTTCACGAAGTTTGATATCAGCCATGGTATCTGGAGTAGGTGTTTTAGAGGATATGTCGACTGGGTATGTTAGTTGAGAAGCTATAAAAAGATAAATGCGTTAGTAGACCCTTCTTATTCATCCCCCGCCTCCATGATTGACTTGCCTTGATCAGAGGTATCCGAGGATATTTTACCGTCCATTGTCGTTTTTGGTGATGGTTGAGTGACAAGTTGTCGTTCCCTAAACAAAAAAAACAAAAAAAACAAAAAAAAAGAAGGTGAGTATATTTTGTGTGTGTGTGTGTGTTGTATGATTTCCGTCTGTAGTACCTTTCCCGCCTCAGTGCGTATTCCAGCATTTTTACACGTTTGATCAAATCACCTTTTAAACTTTCAACACCCCTCCGTTCGCCTTCCAATAACGCAATCCTAGCCTATAAAAGACAAACAATTAATATACAAATTACATTGTTTTAGCTTGTCCTTTTTTTTATATACCTTTAGTTCAGCCTGTTCGATAGTCCATTCATTCCTTTCACGTTCAAACCTTCGCCATTCTGCTTGTATATAGTGAAGTACACCAGGTAAACTGTACTCCTTGGGTGGAATTGTTTCAGCCAACATATAAATGTGTCCAGTAGCAAGATATAATAAAAAGAAGGTCTAGGTAGCTATATATATAAAAGTAAAACTAAAAAGTGAGATGGTTAAAAAGAGGCACTCCCTTTTTTCTTTTAGGTGTAGCCAGATGACTCTAGGCCTCCTTATTCTTTTTTCTTTATTCTATTGTACTTACTATTATATACAGACCAACGGCGATTCAAGTATGACTAATGTAAACTTGTGAATATCTTTTTTTATGTGAGTTCAAAAACGGAAGAGAAAGAGACAAAAAGAAAAAATTGGGCGGGTTTTAAAATAGTCCTCCTGACACAATGAGCGAGAGGTATCGACCCTATTTTTTTTTTTTTTTTTTTCTGGATAGGGGCTATTCCTCATACAAATTGTAAACCAAGGTGATCAAGACGTTTGAAGCACAATGTATGTCTGCTTTTGGCGCATAGAGAACAGACTGTGGGGAGGGAAAGGGCGATGTAGCATTGATACTTATCAGCGTTCCACGTTCATTCTCTCTAATTGGCTGGAATTATATTCAAATCCCGCCTCATGGCCGTAGGTAAGACAGGCAAATTTATTATTTTGTCTTGAAAACCCTCTTTTTTCTCTTTCTCATCTTTTTTAAAAAAAACAAAAAACACATACATTCATCATGGGCTCTCCTAGTTTTTTGACCTCTCCTATGTTTAACATTGCTGTCATGTTGGTGATCATGCAGTTAGGTAAAAAGATTGACTGGAACGATCCTGATACTTTGATGATGGCTCGTATTGGCTACTATAGTGCTCAAGCTTTGGTGATTGCTTTGGCCTATGGATTAATGCAAGTTGTCAAGTCTAAGAACGGTAAGGCAAACAGGGAAGAGTAAAATGGGATGGGTAGAGTGGAGATGGTGATACTGATATCTTACCTTTTGTGTAATTATAGACACCACCGAATTGAAATACACTGAAACCAAGAGCGGTGCTACTCAAGGCCAAGAAATCAAGACCACCAATGTTGCTTACGATACTGCTCAAGTCCAACAATTCATCCAATCAACCTTGACCTCTGTGGCAATGATTTCCTTGATGCACTGGCAATTCAAATTCACCCAACCCTTGTTGATGCAATCCATCTTGCCCTTCAAGAACTTGTTGTCTCATAAAATCGCCTTGATCTATCTGTGGGGTGATGATGCTACCGCAGAAAGCTTGAAACGTCCTTTCGCTGCTGAAAATCCTTTGGCTGCCTTGATGGGTGGTGGTGGTGGTAGTGCGGCTGCTCCTGCTGAACCTGTGGATGATGGTCATAAGAAGAAGGATTAAAATCATTATATATTGGTGTGTTTAGGTAATCTATTGTACATATATATATTATACATCCACCTTCTTTTACCTTTTTATCATCATTATCATTTGAAACACGCCCTTACCCACATTTTATACACTTGTATCAACTTATTTATTAGTTTAGTATCATCATAATAAAAATCTCTTTAAAATCCAAATGAAATGTCTTTTTTTTTTTGTATTATGGGAGGAATGGGACATGGTAATAGTAGAATGGGCCTTGGTCTAAACGACTCTTGTAAAAAAGGGCTCGCTTTATTCACATTACACATACATAGCCAAAAAAAAAAAAAAAAAAAAAAAAAAAAAAAAAAAAAAAAAAAAACTTGATCTGCCATTGGCGGAATCTTACTGACAAGATGACCCTATCATCGCTGATGGATCATTTACTATCCTCACCCGTAAAGTTACGCAACAGAGTCCAAGTGACTAGATCCTGTCCAATCAGAGTCAAGTTCTTCTTTCCCCCCATAAGCTAGTTTAGTATGCAGATAAAAGAAACACCACTGTATATGCTGTTAATAAGACAATAGGATGGTAATACATAATTGGATTCTTGTTTTATTAAAAAATATATAAAAAGGGACATGACTAACTATGAAGGATGGGATGAAATATAAATATAATACAAAGGAGATAACTATTGATTTTAAAGATGACCTTGATCCATTTTTTCAAGCACTACCTTGATATCTTGTTCAGTTAACACCGGACCCAGATGTGTACATTTCGCCATAGATTTGACCAATGTGACCAATTGATTGGAGGAGTAATCTTGATACCGAGGATGGAGATGTAGGCGGTTCCAGACTTGTCGACCCGATAGGAATCCATCTTCTTTTGAGGAAGGTTGAATCAAAGGATGAGTTTCATTGAGATGAGGAAATCCTAGTTGTTCGTTTAATCCACCCGTGATGTTGAATAATGGTTCTGATAAAAGTTGATCAAATGGGTTGGTGCAAACCTCTTCTTGTAGTTGATCACAAAATACCTGACAGTCCATATTGGTGAGAGCAGTTGATCCTTGTGGTGTTGATGCTCGAGAATGACCGTGTCCTGCATGAATGATAGTAGGAGATGCTGATGCTGATGATGATGTTGTTGAGGAAGATGACGTTAATGTGGTGTGTTCGTGTGGATAAAGTCGGACCAATTCCACTGGTGAAAGTTGTTGTCGTGATGCTGCTGATGCTGCTGATGCTGCTGATGCTGCTGATGCTGCTGATGGTGGTGGTGATGAGGATGCAGTATTGGATGATCGGTTCTGCTGCTGCCGTTTCTGGCGAGTCCGTAAGGTTGCAGGAGTACTGATAGAGAACGTATATTGCATTTGCTGTTGATTTGTAGATGATGATGATTGCATTGTCGCTGTATTAGATCGTTCCGATGCTGCGACTGGCGATCCTACTCTGTTGGGTAATGAATTATATACAGATGGTTGATTATAAGTAGGTGTTGATGATCTTGATGTAGTGGCCAAGGTGGATAATAATGGCACCATAACAGGGGTTTGTGCTGTATGTGATGATGAGGGTGATGATGATGGTGAAGAAGCTGATGAGGAAGAAGATAAGATCGCAGCCAAAGGATCGTTTGTAAGGTGTTGTTGTTGTTGATATTCATGCAGTGTCTGGACCCATTCTTGTACTGATTTCCCTGAGAGTGGGCCATGTTGGATATGGATACTTTTTAACACAACGTTTTCATTTTCCAGTTGACAGATGATGGACCGAAGGTGATGATTCTCTTGATGCATATGTGCTGTAGCCATAGAGTGAGTGTCTTGTACTTGTTTGAGCCTTGATTCCAATTCCTTCACATATCGTTCTTTTCTTTCACGAAATGCACGCTGAGCAACACGATTTTGAGCTTTGCGTTTCACTTTGGGATCATCGTCATCCTGTTAAAAAAAACAACACCCCGTCCGTGTAAGTATGAGGAGGGTTATAAAAAAAAGGGATCTATTTTGACTTACATCAGAAGGTTCGTCATCGGCCATAGGTTTGCGTCCAGGTTTCTTGCCATTCAGAGAGGAGGAGGAGAAAGAGGAATGTTGATCGTCGCTATCTGTTAAACATTCAAGACCATGTATATATAAAAAAAGGAGGGAGAAAGAGAGAGAGTTCCTGTTTAGTACGTCAGTTTGGTGATAGTTTCTTTTTTCATATACCTTGACTAGTGTCGTCTTTTTCTATTTGTTCATTGTTATCATTGTTGTTAGGAAGTAGGTCCGATTGAGTTGGGTGATCTAAAGTGGTGGAGAAGAAAAAAAAAAAAAGTTGGAGAAGGGGAAAGAAAGGGATCAAAATCAAAATCCGCCATGGCTTTTATTTTATATTTACCATTACTGGGCGACTGATCATTGATCAATTGATCCCTTTTCCGTTTGCCTTGTAGTTGTTCTTTTGGAGAAGTAGGATACATACAGCCTCCTTCCTGTGTTGCTTTTTTAGAGGTGGGATTTGAAAAAGGAGGTGAAGTGGTGGCCGGGTGTGGATTGTCAGATCTAGTAAGCATGATCGGTTGGTGTTGATGTGATATTGTGTTGTCTAATTCATTATAAGTGAATGTCATCATTAGTGAGAAGTGGTTTTAAGACTGTCGGTGCGATGAAGAGAGAGTAGAGAGTAGAGAGAGCGAGAGAGAGAGAGAGACTATATAGTGGAGTTGATTGATCAAATAAGGTATATATATATGCATCAAGAGAAGAAAAAGAAGAAAAAAGAAAGAAGAAAAATGAAAACAAAAACTTTTTATATAATGAAAAAGAAACGATACCTTATTCGTCAGTGGAATCAATTCAACCATGATGAAAGGTTTACTGGTCTGAGGATAGCAATCCACTTTTTCACCATCTCAGTCATCATTTTCCCCATTTTCCGACGAGAATTCTATCTTGAACCATTTTCCGGGTGTTTCTCATTGAAAACAAGAAGCGGAAAGGTGGAAAAAAAGTGAAATTCATGCATAATCGCGTTCGCGCTTTTTAGGAGTGACATACTTCTTCCTCAACTAACTACTTCTTCTGATCTTGACCAATGCTTTCAAGGTTTTTCGATTTACTTTCCTGCCCAAAGGGTTCCGTATTAGGGGGGTGCGAGGGTAAATTATTAAGGTTTGGGATAATCATCTCCGCTTTTATTGATCTTCTTTTACTGAAAATGGTGACCCAACTTCATTGATCAATCAAAGTAGCAATGTAAAAAAGAAGCAAGGTAAGAATTCTTTTCACATACTCATGTATATGTATGTGTTATATGTTACAAGACCCAAATGATCCCACAGTAATGATATCCATTAAAGCAAAAAGGATACCGGGGTTTGAAATTTAAAATCCCGGTAATGTCTTTATCGTTGTCAACTGGTAAAGTAAAAGCCCAGAAGCAAGTATGTACACACGTGAATATCTATAGAGGTTATCTATATCTGGTTTTACATTTGTAGAGTACTTCATACAAGGATTCAATGGTTTAGCAAAGACACCTGTCAACCCCCCCCCTCACTTCACCTTACCAATCCAAATCAGGTAGCCCAATAGAACACATGGTATAATGTGTATATATGCAGCTAGGCATTATACTAACCTCACAGGTCCAAATCAGCACAATGGCGACATTACCCCCGCCCCATCCTATTACTCGTCACATTCATTATGTTTACCATTAAAATAAAAAGACAATAAAAACCAGTGCTACTTTTATTAAAATTCTGTATAAACTATCTATACTACAATTCTATCCAATAAAGTCCATTTCTATCGTTGTTGACCATCAGTACCAGCATTACCCTATACCTCTACAAAAGATAAAGATTAAATTTGAATCTTGGTGGAATAAGGGGATCTTACCACATCATTCATTCATTCATTCATTCATTCATTTATCATGAAGCCGCACTCCTATTCCAACAGAAGTCTTAGTCATTGCTTTTCCACCCACTATTACCTTGTAAACCACCATGGATTAGTGCCAGATCTCTCCTCCCCCTAGTTCAATGGAGAGCCCAGCTTGTCCGTCTCTATTAACAAAAGTCAAAATAGGTTTGAGTCAATATACCTATCGTATGCCATCTTATTAATAAAATTAAAAGTGTGTAGAGTAAAATTAATTTGTGCGTCTCCCTTTATTATGTAATTACCGTTTAATTCACCTTGTTAGATCTTTTTACGAAGGAAGAAAATGGGAGGTCCAGGTTTTTAAAAAAATCAACATTATATGTATTCAAATGCCGCTCTTTGATGGCGGGTTTTGAATGATGACACATACTATTAATGGGTTTACTCCTATGGAGACAACATGTTTATAGGACCAAGGAAGCAAAAAGAACAAAAGAAACAAAAACAAGTTCCTTGAATTACTCTTCATCGATTAATGGGTTGACGAAAAAAAAAACAAAAAAAACAAAGAGAGTGAGCCCTGAGCGGAGCTACCAAATTTGGAGATCTCCGGCGCATGATTGTAAATCAAAGATGTAAAAGAATGAGTTTATTGTGTAAAAGATATAAGAAGGAAGGGGTATTTAATGATAAAGTAGATTAAATAAGATACTACGTATGTAAAACTATAGGGGGGGTAGGTGTGGTCATTTATTAGGAATAGATGTTCGTCTTGAAGAAGATCGTTGACGGCCAGATCCAGGTCGTACCGAGGCAGAAAACTGCTGTTGTTCCATCGAAGGTCTTGAAGATGATGGAGGTCGATCCGCTCCTTTTGCCACAATCCGCATCCCAGCTTGTTTGACAATTCTGTTTCGTTCTTCCATATATTCATTGAATACCTTGATCATTTTGCGAGGGAAGGAGATGGCTGTTTGTCCAAGTTTCAATACACAAATAATCGCCCAGAGTAGAAAGGCACACCCTATTATGCGAAAAAAAAGTTGGACACTAAATTCATCCTTCTATTACCCGTTTTACCTGTTAGCACAGCAGTCAAGAGCCAATAGAGTAGTTCCATTCCCCGACTTTTCGCACGATTGGCCAAGATGGATTCTATACTGATTTCAAGCCGTTTCAGCTACATTAAAGTGAGAGTTAGAGAGAGAGAGAGTTGAGCCGAATTCCATTTAAACTTACCTCGGAATAATGGTTCTCCGGAACATCTTTAAGGTAAGTATCCATTTTCGCCTTGGTATCATTCATATCAATTTGTACACCATGCACCATTGCCTCGGTTTCCATTAATGATCGCTTGAATTCATCAATCCCACGTCGTAAATCAGACACTGCATCCTTTAATTGATCTTGACGGTATTCGTAAGCATTGTATTCTTGGTAAGGTACATAGTTCCATAAGGATTGTTGGAAGGTAGATGATCCGCTGCGGTGTGAGGAGGCAAGTGATGCTGGGCGTATGGTTGTTGATGATTCCATTGATGATGATGATAGTGATGTAGTGAGCGATTGTTGATCCTTAGGTGATGGTATTAGAAGAGAAGGTGATGAGGATGAACGACTGGTATCAATTGGTGCAAATCGAACCCCTGTTCCACTATCAGCATCCGAATGTTTCCTAAATATACGTTGTTGTTGTTGTATTTGTTGCATGTCATTCGGAGAGTCCTCCATTGGTACAAAAGCATGATACTCCTGTTTTCGGTCTTTGAGGAATGCCTAAGTTAATCAAGATTAAAGTTGAGATCCATGCCGATGTTAAAGATTAACCCCTGAATTACCTTTGCGTTATCAATAAATGGGTCCAAAGAGAGCAATCGATCGTTGACATTTTTGCACAAGTTGCTGCTATCTTGAATATGCATCGCCCTATATATCCACCCCCCCCCACATTAATAATAATAGTAATAATAAAGTGCATGAGCATTCCATTCCATGTTAGCAGGTTCAGTTACCCAATACTTACAAATCATCATCAGTTTTGGTATGCACCAAAAATGACACATATAGATTTAACAGATCGCCTACATAAAAAAGTCAAATGAGTGATCAACTTTGATAATGTGGATATTTACCTTTTACACGTGAGTCTTCATCAGTGAGTTGCGATAGCTTGATAAAGCCGAGATCATTTTCTTCATCCACATGTATTTCAGCTACAAAAGAGAGAGAGAGAGAAGATGTCAATACTTTATCGATCGTGCATATTTATTTATATCGGTTTACCTATTTGCCTTGTTTTGGTGATTGAGTTCATTAGGTATTTGCTGCTATAGTTCCACGAGTAGTATGCATCGCCGGTAATGACCTTGGATGATTCGATGGTTGGAATTGAGTCAATGTCGTTCGTACCGGCTTCATCTTTATTACCATTACCATGATCATCATCGTCAGCATCCAATAATCCATCTTCGTCTTCATCATCATCATCATCATCGTCATCGTCATCGTCATCGTCATCATCGTCATCATCATCATCATCGTCGTCGTCGTCGTCTTCGTCTTCGTCCGGTCGAATTCGCATTTCTGTGATGGTTCCATATCCATTGTCAATCATCGCTTTCACCAATGCCTTGACACCTTTTGGTTCCCCTGATTTGGTGTCGCTAGGTAACGAATGGTAATCAAAGTATAGCACTTTTTTGATTTTGAGTTGTTGTTCCAAATCTTGTTGCTGTTTAATAGTATCATCAGGCATCATTTGATTGTTGTCCATAGTTTCGATTTGTGAGAGATATGGCTGTTTGTTGACATGGCCCATTTCGCCATGGTCTAGATCATCTTGTTGAAAAGACCCATCGATTGAGGAGAGATCGTCCAGGTCAGGTCGAGAAATACCAATGGCCAAAGCAGATGTAGCATTGTAAGCTGGACTTGAGTTGGTGACAGAAGGTATGATTGAAGAAGCCGACCAAGGTGAGGAATCAGTTTGATGAGGTGTGGTTGATGGAGGTATCGAAGAAGGGCAGGGTGGTGAAGAGGAGGATGACATGGATGATGCTGCTTTTTGCTGTTGCTTTTGCTGTTGAGAATGAGAGCGATCCATATTGACCATATTTGGTATTGCTGAATCCGCTTTTCTGTCCATTGTGGTCGGGGTACTACCAGGGACCAAGTCATATTCACGCATATTGTCAAAGGAGTGGCGCCTACTGTATAAGCGAAGTCGGAGTTTACGATCACCTCGATTTGTCGATGAGCCTCTATGTGATTCTTGTTTAGTGTCGTTCTCGTTCTTGATGCCTGACTTGAGAGGTTCCTTGCTGTTTCTTTTCGTGGGCTGTTTATGTCTTGAAGGAAGTCGCAAACGTCGAATAGATAAGTGAGTGTGTCGCTTCCGAGTTGACGCAGGTGGTGGAATCAAACTGTTTGTTGCTGTGTCGACCATAGGATGAGTCTGACTTCGTACTTTGGTGAATTCATGGTTGTTATCATCATCAATGGTTATCCCTGATAGTTTCTTGATAGCGAGGTAGCGTTGGTGTGTATCAATAGGAACAGTATCACCATCATCGTCATTGGTGTCAAGTGCTTGTTCATCATTGTTGGTCATAGGAGAATCGTCATATTTGGCCTTCCCTTTTTTATCACGTTTCATCAAAGTCTTGTACCAGGAGCGCCTTTTGTTTCTGCTATCTTGAGAGGAGCTTGGAGTAAGATCAGGGTCGACATATGGTGTTGCTGTTGTATTAGTGAGACCATGCTGATGGTTAGGGTGTGAGTTTTGTGCTGGTGGTTGGTCGATTCCAAAAGTATGTTGATTGTTGCCAGTGGTTGTGAGGATAGTTTGTTTTGATCGATTGTTAATGTTGCTACTCTGAAACGAGAATTGACTGTCGTCTGTGTCTGTGGATAACGCCGATGGATTGCCGGAGATAATAGTGTCGGAAGCTGGTGAATGAGAGGACTTTATAAAATGTCGATTCAGCAAATCAGCAAATCCAGTGTCGGTGATCTGGGAATGATTGGGTACATCACTTGTTTGATTATATTGTGGTTGATCCACATCCGGTACCTGCTGCAGGGCATCTTCTTCAATGTCTAAATAGTATTACAATATAAAGCGACAATAAGCATTATGAATATAGTTAGGAATAGGGTGATACTCAACTTACGAGATCGATGTTTTGATAATTTGAGTGTTTTCTGTATATGGTTGTGTTTCCTTGACACCTCTGGAAGTTGGTTGGTGAGATGAGTGAGCTTGAGAATGTCCTCATTAGAGACGGCACCAAGTTTTCCTTTTGTGTGTCCTATATCATTAATACAAAAAAAGTAAATGAATTGAGTCGACTTGAATATTGAATAGCTATCATATAATACATACCGCCACCATTTTCATTTTCTGCTGCTGCTGCTGTTGTTGTTGTTGTTGTTGCCGTTGTTACTTTTACTCCTTGCAATGTTGAAGACATTGCCAAATATTGTGTGTTCGGATGAGGAAAGGAAGGAGAGGATATTGAGGGAGCCAATTGGACAGGAGCACTGGGTTCCAACCATCCACCACCACCACCGCCACCGCCGCCACCACCACTCCTATCAAAGTATTGTTGTTTTCCTTTAGCATCTGTTGTTGGTATAATATGTTCAGGATGAGTTGCAGATTGTGTCCGAGTGTGAGTAGGTAGGATAGGGTTTGTCGTAGTCAATGTGACTGAAGGACGATCGAGTGATCGAGAGGGTTGAGGTCGTTGTGAGGCATTCCTTAAATGATCCAGTTCATGATAGTACCGTGGTTGCATGTGATGATATAAGTAATGTATTGATTAATATTTGGTAGTAATAAAAACAGGTATATAAGTGGTATATGAGAAAGAAAAATAAAGAAGAAGGGAAGAGTGAAAAAAAAGAAAAATGAACTTTTGTTCACGTTGGGTTGCACACTTACACGAAATTGGAATCCCGCTGATCTGGGTAAAAATTAAAAAGAAGGGACAGAATCATATAGTCCGTTCCCCGGTCCTAACTGAAATCATGCCAAATATGATAAGAATGATTGTCGCATGGAAGGAATGATAAATTTACTCCAGAAGACAGGCAGAGAGAGAGAAAAAAAGGTTAAAACACACTCACACCAAAGAACGATTTTCCTTTTACCCTTTTTCTTCCTTCTTAACATCATACTTTTTCAACAAGGCACATTTTGTTCGTTATGGCTAATCAAAAGAACAATCGCCAACAAAGGTGTAGACTATCTTTGAAATGTCAATTTTTATTCTTCCAAATGCCTCTCATTGCTGCTTTCTTGGCCGCGATGACTTTGGCTGAAGTTGAAACGCCGCAAGAAGAACAGCAACATTCTGGAAATACCGTTTTGGGGTACCTTACCAATCAGTTCCTTCAATGGGGCGCGCTTAATACAATAGATCATGAAGGGTTCCTATCGAAGTTGGCCAATTTCAGTAAGCAAAATGAAGCGGATCCGGTTGACAAGAGTCATTTTTACCCCGCCGACGAATACAAGTAAGTTTAACCCCCCTTATTCCTCTATCACTTTTTTTGACCCGGTCTTTTTTTTTTTTTTTTTTTTTTTTTTTTTTTTTTTTTGTTCAGGGAGGAATTGGATTTGAAGGTTCACTTCCCTGTAGTGATGATTCCTGGTCTGTCCTCTTCTACCATTCAAAGCTGGGGAACTAGCGCGAAATCAAGAAAGCATTATAGAAAGAATATATGGGGAACTTCCGATATGATTCGCATGGTGATTTCTGATAAACCTAGTTGGATGGAAATCATAAAGTTGGATCCTATCACTGGTCTTGATCCGGAAGGTATAAAGCTACGAGCAGCTGAAGGTAAGAATCAAAAGACATGTGTTGATGGTGAGCTCAATTTGTTTACCCCTGAATCATTTTAGGTTTTGATGCTGCTGAGTATATATTCCCAGGGTAGGACAAGACAAAGCGGGGTTTAAAAATATGGCTTGATTGACCAAAAAAAAAACTTCTTTTCTTTTTCTTTTATTTTTTAGATACTGGGTATGGTCAAAGGTGATTAAAAACCTTTCTGCTATCGGCTATGATCCAACCAGTATGTATATGGCAACTTATGACTGGCGACTATCGATTGGATTACTGGAACAACGGGATCAGTACTTTAGCAAACTAAAGAATCGATTTGAAAACAACAAGATAGCTTTTGGTCGCAGGTCGGTTGTGTTGGGACATTCGATGGGTAAGTA
Organism: Chlamydoabsidia padenii; assembly: GCA_025330725.1. Classification (NCBI taxonomy): domain Eukaryota; kingdom Fungi; phylum Mucoromycota; class Mucoromycetes; order Mucorales; family Cunninghamellaceae; genus Chlamydoabsidia; species Chlamydoabsidia padenii. Next base: position 436,242 of record JAIWND010000012.1, read on the forward strand.
CACGTAACTTTTTTTTAAAAAAAGAAAGAACGCTCATCCTTTTTGTTTTTATGTTTCCATTTTAATAGGCTCTACTATATTGCATTACTTTATAAAGTGGGTGGAATCTCCTCAAGGTGGTAATGGTGGTGATCATTGGGTTGAAGACCATATTGAAAACATTGTTCATATCGGTGGTGCTTTACTTGGTGCGCCTAAAGCATTAACCTTTTTATTATCTGGTAAGAAAAGTCCAACTCTTCAAACAAAAGTAGTTCTGAACTAATCTCACTTTTTTTTTTCTGCCTTGATCTAGGTGAAAACCGTGATGTCTTATCCATGGGAAAACTACCTGGCTCATTTATTGAGAAGTTTTTTTGCCGTGGGGAACGTGTGGATTTGGCTCGAAACTGGGGTGGCTCTGCTGCTATGCTTACTAAAGGTGGTGATACGATTTGGGGGAACGGAAACGGTGCACCAGAAGATCCTGAAGGCGACTCTGCTCATCCAAGTTTTGGTGATTATATCACCTTTTTGCCTAAACAACCTATGGATATAGATACAAACACTACTGCTCCTTCCATCTTCAAAATGAAAAACCGATTGAAGAAACAGAAGAAGGCGGCCGATGGTGATAGTGATGGTACTCAACTCCTCGACAACTCTGATGGAAGCATTGATAAGGATAGCAACAACAATAAGGATATCACTGCCAATCCGGATAGCAGCAATAACAAGGACACAGCAGCCACTGTCAATCAGGATAGCAGCATCACCCAGGATACCACTCCCAATCAGGGTAGCAGCATCAACAAGGATATCATCGCCAACAAGGATATCATCGCCAACCAGGATAGCAGCATCATCGAAGATACCACAGTCAACATGGATAATAGTACTACTTTGGAAAATATCATCAAAATGGACGAAATTATTGATATGGATAACATTGTCGACATGGAGAACATTAGCAATATGCACAACATCGTCAATATGATCAGCACCACTGGGTTGAATGCAGACACCCTTGATGACAGTGCCACCAGCAGTGACAACGCCGTCAGTGAAAACAGCCCCAGCAATGATAACAATATCAGCAACAATGAAAATGTCAACACGGATAACAGCAACAATGAAAATGTCAACACGGATAACAGCAACAGCAGTGACGTCAAATTTGTCGATCAATTACCAACACTTCTCAATCACACCATGGATATGACATTCAGTCTACTGAAGAGCAAGGCTTCCCCAGAATTCATCAACGTGCTCCGCAACAACTACTCTTATGGCATCTCAACATCCAAGTCTCAATTGAAACAGAATGATGATATCCCAAGCAAATGGACCAACCCACTGGAATCTAGACTGCCTATTGGTAAGAATTAGAAGAAGAAGAAGAAAGGCAGTTGGAAAGGACAAATTATTAACACAATATTATTTATGATCTAGCTCCCAGTACCAAGATCTTCTGTTTGTATGGTGTAGGTGCGACAACTGAACGAAGCTACTACTTTACATCCCACGACTACACTCAACCAGTTAGTGATTACGATAAGGTTTGTAAGGCCCATGGTAATGTCCCTAATGCTGCTGGCGGCATGTCTTCTATACCCTTATACATCGACACAACTATCAACGACCCTGATCACAATGTCCATGTTGGTATTCGATTAACTGATGGGTAAGAAAAATAGTAACTACAAGTTATCTTTATGCTTGTATTAACTTTTCTTCTTAGCGATGAAACGGTGCCTGTATTGTCAAATGGATTTATGTGTACTCCTTCTGGCGGATGGACGAAACATAGCAATCTCTATAATCCCGGTAAAAGTCAAGTTGTCGCTCGGGAATACCAAGATAACCCTACAAAAGGCTCTTCTAAGAATCGTGGTGCACCCACTTCGGCGAAACATGTGGAACTCCTCGGGAATAATGAATTACTAGTAAATATGACATTTTAATGGAAAGTACTGGTGGGCAATATCTCTAACATCTCTTTTTTTTTTCTTATCTTTGTGGGAAATCCATCACCTTTTAGTTGGATGTAATGCTACTGGTATCGAATCATGGTGACAAGGTTGGCGAACGACTTTACTCCAAGATTGAAACAATGGCTCAACGTATCTCCTTGACACATTATAAATAGATTTACCCCATTAACTTGATGGTTTTTAGTATACACACATTTTAGTCTTATATTATTATCTTATCCCTACCTACTCATGCATTATAAATAAAACTTGATCACCTATCAATAAAGACACAAAGACTACTAATACAGTAATAATCTCTTGATAAATTCTGGTTTGTAATCATGATCAGTTGTATATCACTTTTTTTTTTTCTTTATTCACCCGCTCTGGAACCATGACTGATGAAATCTATTATATTAATCATTTATAATGAATCACCACCTTAATTTTGACCTGACTGACACATTAGTCTAGGTACGTACGGTATCTTAATTGAATTCCTGGTCGGGAATTCAACTTTGCCAAATTTAATATTACCCCTGAAAATATCTTGCAAACACCGATATCCCTATTTCCCATAAGACAAGTTCCTATGTGTTAGTTAGTTTGATCAAAGATCGGTTTTATTTAGTATTTTTACAATTGGGTGATAAATTTAAATAAAAAGGGCGATAACAATAGCAATGACAACAAAAAGGGGGGGACTATTTAGGGCTACTAATATTACTACTAGAAGGTAAGGGATATGAGAGGAGAGAGGGTTCAATTACAACCGGGTATGGAAGCCCAACCATTTTGTTGCAGAGCTTCTTGCACCCGTTGCACAAAAGGACGCTTTTTGGCGATTTCGCTAACAGGAGTGAGTAAGATGACTTGAATCAATTGAGCCAGACCGTCCAAAGCCTTGATTTTGACATCCGTATTATTGTCGACATGGTAAAGGAGGATGTCACAAGCTTGTTTGAGTTCATGTACACAAGGACGGAAATAGCAATCTATATCGATGATCCAGTTGTTGAAGAGTTGTACCAAAGCAAAAGCGGCCGTTGTGCATCGTTGGAGAGACAAAGGTGTGGGTAAATAGGTTTGGTGCAAAAGAATCCATTGCCCATGGAAGCGAATCCAGTGCATATAAAGACAACGTGTGCTCCAGACCGAGGCTTGTTTCATTGGTAGTGTTGGCAGAGACGCACGGAATGATGTGAGACTGCGTTCGATACGTTCTATTTCCCGATATGGCGTCTGTTCAGCATCGTTGGCAAAGCATGTTCGGCGAATATCCCTGGTGATTTGACATGATTGGAACTCCAACCATTGAAAAAGTGCTTGACGATCGTCTTGTGATAAAGAAGGGTTGAAGGCCGTGGTTGTCGATGAGTCGCCGCTGTTGAGATGAACTTCGTAAGGTTTGTTGTGGAAGTGAGAGGTGGCTGTGTCCAAAAAATACAAAAACCACAAAAGTGATCGAGCATACCCCTTTATGTATCGAATGTTGGCGTTCCGAAAGATGGTTTCATGATGTGTTTGTGCAATCCCGTCCAATGCTTCTTCCCGATACAGTTGCAGTGAGAGCGCCATTCGTACTGCCATACCAGAGTAGAGATAAATCACAGAAGTATTACCGCTTTCCATATGATACAGCACCAGATTACAGATCGCATGACAAGTCGCTAGGTTGGGTGTTTCAAAGTAAAGAGAGGACAAGAGATATTTAGCCCATCCATAATATTGTTGAGCCAGACTGACACATTCGGCTTCGGTGATATGAAGAGAAGTGAAGGCTTCCCTATGCCAACAGTAAGCATGAGGCAACATGTGACAGAGAATGGACGCATAAAGAAGTTGAAGTGACGGTGTGGCGTCCAAAATTTCTTGATCCAGGAGCATATCTTGAAGTAACACATTAAAAGGTTGCACAGCCCCATGCAGCAGACAGGTCTTGTACAGTCGAAGCAAGTTCTTGACGATGGTTTGTGGTAAAGGTGGAGGTGGATGAGTGATTTCTACATCGTCAGCCATGATGGTTTCTTCTTCTGGTTGTAAGCTTGTAAAGTGAGATAACCGTATTGTTGGGAAGATGGTATTGTTACGTCGTAGCCAGGAAGGTTGAGGTCCTGAGGGTGGTGGTGGTGGTGCTTCGTTATCGAGGGCGAATTGAATAATGCATTTATAAATGTCCTCTACATGATCCAAATGAGTGTCGACAGCCAGTCCAGTAGGGTATGTATTTTGAATATCCCAACCACCTAGTGCCTTGGTGCAAAGAGCAGGTTGATTTGTTTCTTTGACCAATGTTTCTATCAAGTCGAATTCCCCCAAAAGTGAGTGTATTTGATCTTCCAGGCCAGCAAAACGATCCCGCAAGGCAGTACTTTCTAAATCACCAGGAGCATCCAAGTATTCACAACCAACATCTGCTTGATTGCATTGATCACAAGAAGGTCGAGTCCTAGAGCACTTTGACCTATGCCGTCGACATCTGTGAGAAAAGAAAAAAACAAAAAAACACAAGGTGAATAAAGTGGTTTCATTTGTGGTGGACTAGTTTTACCTTTGGCACGATAAAGCCATACGTGCGCGCCTTTTTACAGGTTTCTTGTGAATGCCATCAGTAATTGCTAATAAAGCACCTTCAGCTGCCATTAAAGATTGATATAAAAAGATAAAGAAGAAGAAAAAGAAAGACCAAAAGAAGATTTCGTTCTCCTGGTCTGCCTCTGTATGACGGCATTTGAAAAATGTTTTATTTTTGTTGTAATATCAGATTTCCCAGCCCTGCCTTTTTTGATCTATGTATCCTTCGGAGTGAGATAAACATCATCTGACCATGGGAACGGTAGTAAGTTACATACCAGTACATTGCTATTGTCATTTCAAGTATGTCATCCACAAAATAGATAGAACACTGGCAAGTTACTTTGAGTCACCTGACTTGATCTCCGTCTCAATGGAGATGTGACAATGAATTCAAAGCTGGGAGGGAATCGGGGGTTAAAATTGGTTCTCCAGACAAAGAACTTGAAATTCACTAATTCATTTCATTTCTTTCTTGTTTCTTTTTAGCTTTAGTTTGACAACAAATCAATCGTAATAACAACTCATGGCAAAACCGAACCCTGGATATAGTGTAACTGATATAGAAGACGTATGTTAAACTTATGAATTAACCTTGATCTGTGCACAGTGCTAACACTTTCTTTTTCTCTTTTGAACCCAAATACCAATATTATCAACACCAGTCCGATGAAGAAGAATTGTTCATGACCTTATTAGCTAGGGCACTAGATCATTCACCAAAAACAACACGTGGCACCTCTACTATCAAAGAATGGATGGCCATTATTGAACACTCTGAAGACCTGAAACAGTATTTTGCCCTGAACAACTCTCAGCAACAAGTCCTTGAAACCTTTGCAATGGCCAACCCAGACATGGAATTGGACGCTCATCATATTAGGTGTATTTACTCAATGGTACTCAAGTCTGAACCTTTGGCACTCAAGGTGGATCATTCATCGGTCGCATCCCCCCCTCCAGCTACTACTGTAAATATACTCAAGTCAAGCATATCACCCAAGAAGCAACAGCCGCACCATTTTACCCAGCGAATGATGGATCAGTCTCCGGCTTCACCTACACCTTCTCTGGATCAGCAACAACAACAACGATCACGTGTAGAATCTTCCACTTCTCGGCATCAAGATCAACCAGAGGATTCTTCTATTCGATTCCAAAGCAAAGGCAAAAAGGTGTCTATTGATCCCACATTAGAACACCGCGGCACAACAAGTGAAGATAGCGATGAAAACTCAAGGCACAATAGTGGTGGCAACAAGGGTGCTTCACAAACTCTATATGATTTGGAAGAAGGATATGGCCGACCGAATGTCCTACGTTTGTCTAACGTAAGTGATGATTAAAAAAAAAAGTAGCTACAGTAGCTGACGGACTGATTTCTTTTTATTTTTTATTTTTTATTTATTTCTTAGATTACGCCTGAACGTCTACAATCCCACCGACAGAATAACAAACTATCCTTCCAACCAGTCGATGAACAATGGATCATTCAAGCTTCGACTCAGGCCTCAAACAGTAGCTCAACAAACAATGAACAACAACAAGCTGATCGAAATGCGCTTTTATTGGACGATCGGGTGAAAGACATGGAGAACGAAATACAAGCCCTTCGATCAAAAATCAGAGGACACGAAACAACAAATTCACAACAACTTCAAGAATTAAAAGAGGTAAAAAACAAAACAGGGGAATAGTCTTGAATAGGAAACAATGAAACGGGATTTCAAATCACTTATTTTTATTCTTTGTGTTCTTATGCATGACTGATTCGATACATAAAATAGCTGAAATACCATCTGGACAGTATCAAACAACAACACCGTCAATTAGATCAAAAAAGAACAGGTAATAAATATTAAGGTAAAGAAATGAAAAGGATAGTATGCATTAATCCCTTTTTTTTAATCCGTTTAGATGAAATCGACGAACTAAAGATGACAATAAAAGAACTACGATCGGAGCTGGACACCTCCCAGCTAGGACTCTCAAATGCAAATCAAAGGTGTTCACAATTAGAAGACAGCTTGGCAAAATCACAAAGCGACTCCAACTACTGGAAAGCAACCCTCGAGCAAACACGCGCCGATGTCACTCGTTGGAAATCAGCTTCGGAACGATCACAAAACGATGCGGCACATTGGAAATCAGCACTGGATAGATTAGAAAACAATTCTGCATCATGGAAAACAGCTCTGAATCAAAAGACAGATGAATTGGCTCTTTTACAAAAGGACGGGGATCATCACAAGGCTACTCTTTACAAATTGGAAGCGGAATTGGACCAAAAGGAAAATGAACTCAAGGTAATGTAAAAAGAATAAGGAACAAAGATCATAACGTTAACCCATCATCATATTTTTATCTTAATTGATCGGGGGTTGTCAATAGAAAACACATGGAAGACTGGAGGAACTGGAAAAGGTTATTCCACCGAACATGACTCTTACAAAGGTAGGCCAAAAAAAGAAATATGGAAATTCAGTAACTTGAATAATTGAAACTCACTATCATCATGTCGAAAATTAGGTTGAAGAGTCTCTCAAGAAGGTGGCTTTATTGGAAAAGGACAAGGAAATCAGTGATGCTCTTATTGTCAGTACCAAGGGAAAACTCGTTAAGCTTACGACAGATTTGGAAGCATCACAAGACAAAATCAGGCAACTCGAACTAGAAAAACAACTAGATCAACAACACAGCGACACAGCCGAATCAACAAAATCATCGACCCGATCTTTGTCTTTTTGGAGTCAATGGGAAGCGATCACACACGATAAGAAGAAACTGGCAGAACAATTAGATACGCAAGCCAAAGTGATTGAACGATTACGGTCACAGATCTTGTCCAATGGGTCTACGGTAAGTCATCCTGAACTGGTAACGTAACATGTTACTGATCACTTTCCTTATTATTACTCAGATCAATCAAATACCGACGGAAAAACAGTCAACCCGATGGTGGTTACCTATCATTGGCATTTTAGGAATTGTCTTCTTAATTGCGGTAACTGGCTTTGTATATGTTATCAATTCACCACCTTCTATCTATGGATTATGGAATGACCCGCACGGATATCAAGGACAATGGTTGTCGGATGCCCCGATGCCCCGAAGTTGGATCCTTTTACTATTAGATAGAATTTTATTACCCCGTGATCATACATTTGTACCTCCCATTTAAAATCTAGTCTTGTCAAATAAATATACTCTTAATAAATTATACTCTTTTCTTTTATGTATTGATTATATTGTGTTGGTGGCCTTTATTTAGTAAAAGAATGTGCTACATGCGATCTGATGAGCTTATTTAAATGAGAGTCTGGTGAGACGACATATTGAAGGTTCTAAGATACGATATACCCTTTTTTGAATTTAAAAAGATATTTGACTTTCTATCCATGCATTCCCTTGCATGAATGATTTGAAAGGGGATTGGTGTTCATTTTTGACTGCGTTCCCTCTATACAAAAAAAAGTGAATTGGTTGGTGCAAAGAGCTCGAGATATCCAACCAAGCAATCTTATTTGATACATTTTAGACATCATTAAGGTTTACTACCAACGATCAATTTCCCCATTTGAACAGCTTGTGTGATTCCAAGAAAATTTTTTTCCAATTCCGCTAGCATCCAATCCTCTTTCAATTTCTCTCGTTCGATTTTCCTTCTTATTTCCTTCCATCTCTTCATTATAATTCTCTCTCCTCCCTCCTCCCTTCCCCTCTTTAACAAACTTGTAATCTATACAAAATGGCGTGGGCCAATCGTATCAATACAGCGGTGGCGCATTCATTTATTGGGAGACATTTCCAATTGGAAGGCTCCGGTGCTTATCGCGAACGCAAAGGAACCCGGTTTTTGACAGAACTTCGTGCTGGTCTCACCATTTTCTTTGCCATGGTAAAAATAAAAAAAAACACTACTCGCTTCTCCTTATCATATTAATAATGCTTTTACTCTTTATTTAAACTCACTTGTAGGCCTACATTATCTCTGTTAATGCTTCTATCATTAGTAGTAGTGGTGGAACCTGCGTTTGCCCAAGAACTCCCGAAGATCCGGTGTGTGATAACGATCCTGCTTATATGGCCTGTATATTCGACATGAAGTTACAAATGATCATAGCAACCTCCATTATTGCTATGATATCAAGTGTACTTATCGGTGTATTTGCTAATCTTCCCCTTGGTATGGCTCCTGGGTAAGAACCATAACTAGAAATTAACTTGGTGTGGGAAAACTGACTTTTTTTTTTTTTTTTTTTTTTTTTTTTTTTTTTTTTTTTAGTATGGGTTTGAACGCTTACTTTACTTACACCGTTGTTGGCTACCATGGATCTGGAAAAATATCGTACGAGACGGCATTGACGGCAATTTTTCTTGAAGGTTGTCTCTTCATGGTTTTGTCTATTCTAGGTGCTAGACAATGGTTTGCAAGAATTATCCCGATGAGCATCAAAGTGGCCATGGGTTGCGGTATTGGTCTTTATCTTTGTTTCATTGGTTTGCAGTCTTCCGCTGGGATTGGTCTTGTTTCTCTCGACAAATCGACTCTGGTGACTTTAGGTGGTTGTCCTTTGGACGCCAAAGACGCTGATGGTATCTGCCAATGGGGCCACATGGAGTCACCAACTCTCTATATGGGTCTGTTGGGATTGGTTATCATCTCTATCTTATTAATGTACAGGGTCCGTGGTGCTATCTTGATTGGTATCATTTTTATTGCTATTACTTCGTGGCCTCGTGTTAACAAAGTCACCTATTTCCCTTACACTCCCGCTGGTGACACTTCATTCGACTACTTCAAGAAGGTTGTTACTGTACATCACATCAACGATGTGCTGGCTCGATTCAGATTTGATCAAATCACTGGATCATCTGATTTCTGGATTGCTTTGGTCACTTTCTTGGTAAGTAATTTGAATCAAATCATTTATGCGTCATTGTACTACTTACTAACTCTCTCTCTCTCTCTCTCTTTCCCTTTAGTACGTCGACATTCTGGATACAACTGGCACCATGTACTCTATGGCTCGTTATGGTGGTTTTACTGATGCAGCAGGCGACTTTGAACATTCTACACGTTAGTACAAAAGCATATATTGTAATGCTTTGACCTATAATTAACACTTTATGCTTTTTATATAGGTGCATTTATCGGTGACAGTATTGCGATTATTATTTCAAGTATCTTTGGATCTTCTTCATGTACCGCCTTTGTAGAATCTGGTGCAGGGATTGCAGAAGGGGGACGCACAGGCATTACAGCAATCACGGTGGCATTTGGCTTCTTGGTCTCCATCTTCTTCTCACCAATCTTCGCCAGTTTCCCTCCTTGGTCCACTGGTCCTGCTCTGATTATTGTTGGTTCCATGATGACTTCCAGTATCCGAAACATCAATTGGGATTATCCTGGCGATGCGATCCCTGCTTTTATCACGGTGGCTGTGATGCCCTTCACTTATTCAATCGCGTAAGTAATTATAACAAGAACTCGAATGACCACCAGAACTAACCCTTTAACATTTTATACTCTTCTCATTGTGGTTGCATTTAAACCCAAAAATAGTTACGGTGTGATTGGAGGAATTGTCTCCTATATCGTCATCAATGGATTCGTCTACTTGGTCGATAAATTGTCTGGTGGCCGTATCCAACCTGATTACTCTATGCGCGAAGACTGGTGGACGGCGGTGTTTTCAAGATCCTTCGTACCTCACTGGATGAAATATGTGAAAGGAAAAGTAACAGGAAACCCTATCCCTTGGCACGACGACGAATACGTTTTTGAAGATGACCATGTGGAACCTAATGTGACAACGACTTCTGATGCTGAATCGTTAGCGCCTACTCAGGTGCTTTCCCCTCCTTATGAAAAGGCTGACTTATATCATTAAAATTATCTCTCCAATAGTTTGTATCTTATCTCTTTGTTAATTAATAAATGCGGGGCTCCTCCTGTTACAGTTTGTGTAGTAAATGTTGGAAGTAGGTTATATCAGACGTGTTGAGATGTGAATATTCGATTGGACTTGTAGAATATAGCAGGTGATACGACTATGGATAGTATAGAATAGTTGTAGTCGTAGAATAGAAGTAGAATAAATATTGAATAGAATTACAGTAATACAATTTGACAATCTTTATTAATAAAATACACCATTGCTTTATATACTGCACTTATGACTTTGGGGAAAACATGGTGTGTAGAAAATATATCAATCAAGTCTCTTCGACTTTGGTACATATTCTTTTTCTTTTCTTTCTTTTTGGTTTAAAAGACCATTCCTTTACTGCTTTCATAACCATATCATATGATGTTAACAGATAAGGATGGTATTATTTTACAAGGACCTAACGTTTGACTTTTCATGCGTTTGATCCTTAATTGACTTTTTCATATCGATCGTTGATCGTTTCTTTTTCTTTCAAGCCCCGCTCTAAGGCACTTTGCAGGAATATCGGGGGTTGAATTATAAGCTGAATTTTTCATGGTAGGCACTACTACACAACCAGTTTGAACATAACTTATATTGTCTTCGTTAGCATTAATCCAGCTACTAATCTTGGATGTGTTCAAGTCTTGGTTGTTCTCTTCTTTTATCATTGTAACAAAAGATCAGAGCATCACATAATGTAAGCACCAGAACTCAGATATAGTCAAACCTTAATCTAAACCCTTTTATGACCATCACATTCTGCCCTTGTCTTCCACAGCACCTTTTTTCTTTTCTTTGTAAGATGAAAAGGTGAGAAAGCAATGAGTACCGTTTCTGATTTTACACGTTAATGATTATGAGTTCACTTTTTTTTTCATGCTGTTGTGTTGTAATCTACTTGTGCGAAGATCAAAGATCTGAACTTGGAAAAAACCGTCCTATTATTGAAATCCCCATATATGTTTTTGCATATCAAGTGGATAAGTTTTGTGTGGGTGTGGGAAATTGACTAGGTGGGCCGCCTTTATAGAAGGGGGGGAACTTGCATGAGTCGGGATATGAATTAGGTATAATCAGGGGTAGAGGGCCATAGAATGATGAAAAGACTCAGGATTTTTTTAAACGTGAATATCTTCATTCATAGACCACCTGTGATTGCCAGAGTTAGTTTGCAGGATTGGGAAATTCATGCAGAATCGGTATTTAAAATTTAAATCCCGCTTTAACGGGGCAAGAGTAAATTTTATTTTTCCTCGATTAGGGTAAACTTTAGCCCGAGTGGCTTCCTTTAGGCTTCATCTCATCAATGCGAACTATGATGGCCAATGTCCTGTATAAGATTGTTATAATTTGACAGTGCATGGGTTTTGATCATCTGTTTTTTTCTTTTTCACACCGTATAAAGGAGCTTTTTAAATTCTTTTCAACTTTCCTTGGGGATGCCCACCCCTTTAACAAACAACAACTTATCAGTCAATTCTTGGATGAGAATATGGCTGGCACCCCTCCTTTGAGAGGGATGGGTACGGGGCTTTGGCCAATGGTAAGTGAAAAATAAAAGGAAACCACATACTTCCCACATAATATTAACTGATTTCATCCTCCGCTTATTCGACGAAAAATTCAAGTTACCCACGGGGTAATCCACATCTTTGCAATGTCATCGAAAGTGGAATTTTAATTTTCTAACTCAAACCCCGCCTGGTGGTAAGGGGCGGACTGCCAGAGCCACCACCGCTTCCTAATGCTGGGATGGATAGACTGGGCTTCGATCTCATCCAAAGTAACCAAATAAACCCTGATCATGAATAAAACCAAGCTAAGTATAACAAAAGAAAACAAGAACATGATATCTCCTAGCTAATTTCCTTTGACTCCTGGAATGATTCAAAAATGAAATGTGGGTTAGGCGGGATTTGTAATTGTTTTCTTTTTTGTTCTTTAAGATTGACTGGGCGCTTCCTCGCTTCTCTCTTTCCTTTATTAAAATCATTGGCGAATAGAACGAAATGCCCCCAGTAAAGCAACGGGTAAGAAAAGAAAAACTAGTTGGCCTTGTATTTTATTAAACAGGGCAAATTTACTTTTCTTGTTGTATAGATTGATAGAGCAACTTTTGACATCTACTTCATAAAGGAAATCAACAACTTGAAGAAGGGACGTATATTACCAATACATCGTCACTTGGGTTTGGAATACGATTAATCACAGAAGGGTAAGTAAAGCTGAAACATGTTTACTCGATGCTTTGACTAGCTACTTTTTTTTTTTTTTAACTTGGATTTTGACTTTTCCATTGTTTAGTGCCTAGGTGCCTCGGCAAGTAAACTTATTGCTTTCTTCAACTCTGTGTCTCAACTGGGTTTATGTTAACTCAAGATAACATTCACCGTCTTACTGGCTACATGTTGTAAACCTGTGATAACAGCGTCCAATATCACTTTGCAGGTAAAGGATCAAAAGAGAAAAATGTGTTCATAGGTAGAAATTGATACTTACCATTGTGCTTTTATTTTACTAGTTCATGCTATTGTATGAACCACACTCAACTTGACGGGGAATCAACAACCACTGAAGACTAAAAGAAGAAAAACAACAATCATCTTTTGTCGACTAGGGCAAAACCATCTGAACAACTCTCTGAAAACAGCCATCGAACATCATCCTTGTCCTCCCTGTAACAAATGTATACTTTGCAAAAGTTTACCTCATTTGAAGAATGCGTAAAGAAAAGGGGAAGTAGGATCTATCATCTGTTACTACTGACCAACTTCTCCCTCTCTCTCTCTTCTTTTTCTTCTTCTTCTTCTTTCTTTGTGTGTGTTTGTATTTGTTATAGGTGGTATTATAGTCAATTCCTATCACAATTATCTTGGTTTTATTAAACCACCTTACCCAACAGGCCTGGCTACCGACCCTCAAGTATCGGCCTTTTTATGCTTGATGACGATGGCCTGCATCTTATTTCAACAACTCGACATCATTTTTCGCAAATTACAATAGGGTAGATCCTTGGTCACCTGGATTAGAAGTATGTTGTAGGTCAAAACTTACATATCATCGATGCGTGGCCTATCAAATCCATAAAATGGTATGCTGTACTCATCAAACTCTTCAAGATCAAACATGAAATACCGCCCCTTCCCCTTGATTAGTATAGTCCTCCTGTTGATAATGTCTTATTTATATTATATAATATAATAAACTTGCTTGTAAATTTAAAACTATCCATTGTTGCCCTTTTATGTGTGTGTATGCCTATTGATTGATCCATTTGAGCTTGTCTGGCTCTGGAGTCAGGGAGAAGCGGAATTTCAATATTGGCGGTGGCTCAAAAAAGGATAGAATCTTTTTTCTCTCTTCCCTCTTTCTTTGTTAAAAAATTCTGTTAACTCTTCCAAATTCAAAATGTCTGACACTGAAGAGATCCCAGAACTCATTCCTGCGTACGTATCACCTAATACTGATGTCTATGGCTATATAAATGCATGTACTCACTCCTTTTTTAATTGTCAAATCTTTCTAGTCAAATTCAACCATCTTTGGCACCTCCAGTCATACAACACCAAGAAGACGAAAATGATAAACGCAAAATACCTGTTACTATTGTCACAGGTAATGATGGATACATGCAAAAGGCCCTGATCAATGAATATAACGTACTAACACTCTATCGTGATTCCACTCCTTATTATTCACAGGCTTTTTGGGTAGCGGCAAAACCACCTTGCTGAATTACATCTTGACTGAAAAGCACAACAAGAAGATCGCCGTGATCCTTAACGAGTTTGGTGAAAGTAAGTACTTGGTGGATAGATTTATTTGGAACTATACACGAAATGTATACACTAACATGATTTCTTCTTTTACTTTTTTAGGTAGTGACATTGAAAAGTCCTTGTCGGTTAATCAAGAAGGAAATCTATTTGAGGAATGGCTCGAACTTCGAAATGGATGCCTTTGCTGTACAGTCAAGTAAGTAAAAAACTCCGTGCGTGTGTGTGTACGTGTTCTGGAAACAGTTCTAACCAAATTTGCAATCTTATAGGGATAATGGTGTTGTGGCTATTGAAAACTTGATGAAAAAGAGTGGCAAATTTGACTACATTCTTCTGGAAACTAGGTAAAGGGAAAATGATGATGAATGCCGTCCTGCTTGTGGTGTAAAGACTGACAATCAATCTGCTAGTGGTTTGGCTGATCCTGGGCCAATCGCTTCCATGTTTTGGTTGGACGATGGACTCGGAAGTGATATTTACTTGGATGGTATTGTTACTCTGGTGGATGCAAAACATATCCGACAAGTAAGTCATTCCCCCCCCTCCTAGCAACCAAGTCGGTTGATATCGTACTCAATCTCTTCTTTAATAGTATCTTGGTGAAAAAAAGGAAGATGCTTCAATTAATGAAGCTCTCAAGTAAGTAAATGTAAATATGATATCAAAAGATAAAGCAACTAACTTGCCCTTTTTTGTTGTAATATGTAGGCAAATCGCCATATCTGACCGTATTGTGATCAATAAAACGGATTTAGTGACACCTGATGAATTGAACAATGTCCAAGATGATATCAAGAGTGTGAATTCCGTGGCCGAGATCTTACGAACTGAACGATCCAGGTACAGTATAGAATCATCAATCATGATAACCCCAGCCTATTATTAATACTTTTAATGTTTATAATGTTACGTAGGATTCCTTTGGACTTTGTATTGGATATCGGTGCCTACGATGTCAAGAATGCTGATGCAATTGCTAGACAAACACTCAAGATTGACGAACATGGTCAGACTCATGCTCACCAAATAAGTCATGTATGTATATATACTGTATATCAATGGGACATGGGTAGTATAACTTATGTTTATTATCTATTAATAGGATGTACAAACGATCTGTATTCAATTTGACAAGCAACTCGACAGTTTAGACTTGCTTGAAACATGGATTCAAACATTACTTTGGGAACACGCTGTGCCAGATACTACCTCTAATGTCACCAACAAGCTAGATTCTCCTCCATTGGATGTGCTACGATTAAAAGGGCTTGTGCAAATACCAAAATCTTATGACAGTAATGGCGACAGTAACATCTACAACAAGCAACTGGTGATTCAAGGTGTACAAGAACTTTATGATATCCAACCTGGTCTACGAAAAGATGATGATGGTGAACTCAAGAACAAGATTGTGCTTATTGGTCGACATTTACATCCGGATAAATTACTTCAATCATTTACTAGTTGGTTGCAGCTTGATTCTTCCACTGTACGCCTTTTATAATAACAATTTTAATAAAGATATCATGCGTGGTTAATATGACCACGTCATTCAAACCCCGCTTCCACGAAACGTTTAAAAAAAGAGTTGGTCCCAAATTTTTTATTTTTTTTACTTCTTTTGTCTTCCCACATCTTTTTTACTTTTATCTACGTAATCATCATGTCTGACTCTAGTGCTTATATGGTTGCAAATTTGCTAGAAAAGGTAAACATTCCTCATTAACTTTCTCTTGCAAACTAACCTATATGTTTTTACTTCTTCTAGATGGACAGTCAAGACAGGGACTTCCGTTATATGGCTTTGAACGATCTTATGAACGAACTACAAAAAAACACGTTCACAAATGACTCTATGGTGGAGACTAAAGTGGTTGCTGCTGTGTTGAAATTGATGGGTGACAAGAACACTGAAGTGCAAAACTTGGCTGTGAAATGGTAATACATACAATTGCATACATAAAAGTAGACTAACTTTTATTTTTTTGTATCTCTATGATTGGGCCAAAGTCTTGCACCTTTAGTAAAACAAATTCGGGAAGAAAATCTGTTAGACATCATCAACAAACTATGTCAATTTGCTGGACAACAAAAGAATGAAGAACTACGTGGCATTGCAAGCATTGGTAATAAAAACAGTGACGAAGGAAGGGGCTGGGCACAGGAATGAATCAATGTTATTGATATTTAATACTCTCTTTATTCAATAGGTTTAAAAACTGTTGTATTGGAAGTGAACCCCAATAGAGGACATCGTGTATGCGTGGCCATGATTCCTCGTCTGCTGGAAATCCTTCAAAACGCAAGTTGCATAATAAATATACATGTTGATGTCCTGGGAAACTAATTATACTTTTTCATTTTACATAGACAGATGGTGACTATGAAATGCAAATGGATACTATGGACATTCTTGCTGACGTTATATCTCGCTTTGGTGGACAAGTACCTGAACACCAACAATCTTTAATCCAGCAAACTTTACTCTCCTTCCTCTCTCACTCAAGAACAACGATTAGAAAACGCACAACATTTGCTATTGGATATCTGGCGGTACACATCAACGACAATCTTTTTGACAGCACTCTAACTTACATATTGGATGGGTTTGAAAAGAATCGAAACTCAAGCGACAAACTACGAACCATTGTGCAATCTACTGGTGTCCTCAGGTAAAATTTACATGGGGATAGATGATGGACTAGATTTATGTTCACTTTACAGCTAGATACTCATACCTTTTTTTTATTTTTATGTTTATTCTTTTTATAGCCGATACAGCCCTGCAAGGATTGGAAGACATCTGCCTGAAATCGTGCCCATGGTTACCCGGTTTACTAAAGAAGCTGATGAAGATGACGAACTGCGTGAAATCTGTCTTCAAACTTTGGAATCCTTTGTTATCCGCTGCCCTTCGGAGATCGCTATGTATATTGATGAATTGATTGCTCTTGGTTTGGAATACTTGAAGTACGACCCCAACTTTGCTGATAATAATGACGTAAGTAACCTCCCCCCCCCCAATAAAGAATGATGAAATACTTGAAACTGATCTGGTATTATGTTATTGATAGGATGATGATGACATGATGGATGAAGATGATGACGAAGACGAAGAAGATGAATATGGTGATATGGGGTAAGTAATTATAAAAGTTGATAGTACCAAAAGAACCTGACTGATTTTTTTTTACCCATAGTGATTACTCGGATGACGATGACGACATGTCTTGGAAGGTACGCCGAGCAGCAACAAAACTATTGTCATCCGTTATTGAAACCAGATCCGATCTACTCATGCAACTTTACAAGACGGTTGTGCCATCATTGATTAATCGATTCTGTGAACGCGAAGAATCTGTCCGGGCTGACATCCTCCATGCATTTATCACTCTTCTTCGTCAAACAAACATATACATTGGTGAAGGCCTTGATCTGGAAGCGACAAATGACTATGATCTTGACTTTAACGCCTATGAATTTGGTGGTGACTATAACTCGAAGAAACAAAATATGGTTTTATCATCATCTACTGAAGAAAATGTCGAAAGGTAATCACAAAACAGTGTCAAGATATTGATAGATTGAATAAACTAACTTTTATTTCGTTTGACTTTAGTCCCAAGAAACTACTTCGATCTCAAATCCCTGACATTTGTCGTGCATTGGCAAAACAACTCTCCTCGAAATCGATTCAAACTCGTCAAATCGGCTTCCATCTTCTACGTGTGGTAATTACTGTCCTTCATGGTGGGTTGGATGATGAAATCAAGTTATTTATCCCAGTGATCGAATCGTCCTTGTCCTCCTCATCTTTGGATCAGCATAATACCGCCATGACATCGAACTTGAAGATTGAAATTCTTTTATTCTTGCGTGTATTCCTTCGCACTCACCCTGCTAGTGTGACCCAGCCTTACCTTAATCAACTCTGTCCTGTCATCGTCAACAGCATCTCTGATCAATTTTACAAGATAACTTCTGAAGCCTTCTTGGTCGCCATCGAACTAATCAAGGCCATCCGTCCTATTCAACGCACAAGTACCAACCCTGATCAATACAGCATCTCGCCTATTAACCCGGACTACACAGGCTATATTATGGATATTCACTACTTGACTCTCAAGGTGCTTGGAACGAACAATGCAGATCAAGAAGTTAAGGAACGATCCATTATGTGTCTTGGTGCTCTCTTGGCTCAGGTGGGTGATCTCTTACAAGCGGAACAAACTCAAGTATGGAACGTGCTTTTGGAAAGACTGAAAAACGAAGTAACAAGGCTGATCAGTGTGCGTACCTTGGCTATTGTTTCCCAGAGTCCTGTCACGGAAGGTGAAAAATTGGAACATTGTGTGCTTGCGGCGGTGGATGAAATATCTACACTTTTACGAAAAAGCAATCGATCCATTCGTATCGCGAGCTTGGATTGTTTGACCATCTTGGTCAAAAGGTAACTATTGAAATAATTGAAAAGGACCTCATTCTGATCATCATCATGACCTTTTTTTTTTTCTTTTAGATTTGGGAACAAGATTACCGACGACAGTTGCCGAAACCTGTTTATTGAAGTGCGTCCTCTCATCACTGATTCTGATTTACATCTCTTGCCTCTTGCCTTTGGATTGGTGGAATCGACCATTGATACCCGGCCCAACTCTGTGCCTGATGTCAAGACTATTGTATTACCATCTCTCTTCCAACTAATACAATCGCCTCTGTTGCAGGGTGCCGCTCTCAAAAGTTTACTGAAGCTCTTTGGTGCTCTAGGTCGTGCAAGTCCTGCTGATTATGAATCCTTTGTGAAAAATTTGGTGGATCCCCTTTTATCATCTCATACTGCTGGTGTCTCTGCTGGAGGTGTTGCTGCTGTATCCAACAAGCAAGCTGCTTCTACTGTCGCCCAATGTGTAGCTGTCTTGGCAGTGAACACCGAAAAATCAAATTGCGAATCAACTGTCCGCATATTCCAGGATTATATCAAGGTACAAAAAAAAGGGGGGGGAAGGAGCAGGACTGAAATCAATATTAAACTTTTTTGCATTTACTTAGGACCCATCATTAAATAACTCTATCCAATACCTAAGTCTTCTTACTTTAGGTGAAGTTGGTCGTAGAATGTAAGTTGTTGGATAATTGGTCACTATTTTAACCCTTTTGTATTAACGCGACTCAAATGTTATCAACTCAAACTTTTTATAGGGATTTAAGCTACCTGAATACCATCCACGAAGAAATCCTCTCCCTGTTTGGTGCTCAATCCGAAGAAGTCAAGTTTGCTGCATCTTTTGCTCTTGGTAATCTTACAGTCGGTAACATTGGCAAATACTTCCCTCTCATTGTAACTCAAATCAAGGAACAACCCAAGCGACGATTCCTTCTCTTCCATGCATTAAAAGAGGTAAGTTTTTGGCTCAGCAATTTTTACAATATACTGATCACCCACTTTTACGGATAGGTGATTACACGCTGTGATTATCAAACTTCTCTTGACGCACTCGGAGAAGCATCTGATGATATCTGGGCTTTGTTATTGGAAAGCAGTCAATTGGAACAAGAAGAAGGAACTCGATCAGTGGTTGGTGAATGTCTAGGAAAGTTGGCCTTGACGAACTCATCGAAATATCTTCAAGAATTACAGGTAAAACAAAAAAGAATGATAAAAATGAAAAAGATACTCACAGCCCTTATCTTCCATAGGCTCAATTATCTTCGACATCACCACAAGTCCGATCAACTGTGGCAACTGCTTTCAAATACATTGTTGTGGATCCTACTCAGAGCAGCGATGGTATGCTCAAGCCCATCGTGACACAACTTTTGACTCTATTGAACGATCCTGATATCGTAAGTAAAAAAAAAAAAAAAAAAAAAAAAAAAAAAAAAAAAAAAAAAAAAAAAAAAAAAAGAGAGAGAGAGAGAGAGAGAGAGAGAGAGAGACATATGGGTATACATTCATCTGTTGTATCCTTATTTTAATTTATCGCTCTCTTTAATAGAATGTTAGACGGTTGGCCTTGTTGACTATCAACTCCGCTCTTCATCGTAAAGCTTACCTCATCCGTGATATCATGTCTTCCTTATTGCCCTCTCTTTATCAAGAAACCATAGTCAAGGTAATGGGAAGAACAAAAAACCCCCCCCCCCAAATCGATTTGACTGATTATTAACTATCTTTTATGTAATAGGAAGAACTGATCCACACTGTTGAAATGGGTCCCTTTAAACACAGGGTGGATGATGGATTGGAAATCAGAAAAGTGGGTATATATGAATTGATTATCAGGCTGCTTACATAATACTTGCTATTTATACTATTTGTAGGCTGCATATGAATGTCTCTACACCCTTCTATCAACTTGTTTGGATAAAATTGATATCTATGGCTACCTCGATTGTGTTCGTACTGGTTTGAACGATCAACACGATATCAAGATGATTGTCTATTTGATGCTTAGTCGACTCGGAAAGGTAGCATCTACGGCGGTCTCCCAAAGTAAGTCATGTTTATGCAAAAAGGATGTACGAACTTGTGTAAAACTAACAACTCTCATGTTTTTTGAATAGGATTGGACTTATTTGTGCCTCCTATGAAAGCAACCCTTGATTTCAAGATCAGAAGCAACGCCGTAAAACAGGAATTGGAAAAGAATCAAGAACTGGTTCGTGCTACTATCCGATGCATTGTCTCTTTATCCGACCTCGGGGAAACAGGTAAGATAAAGACGCTGATCTCATAGAACTATACTTACGATTAACTCCTATTCTCTCTCTTTTAAATAGGGAATTGTCCTGCATTTGAACAATTTGTAGACGATGTACGAACTGGACCTCACTCGGACGAATACAAACTTACTGCAGCAGAAGCAAATAAACGTGAATCAAGATTGGGTGACTATATGGATCTCTCATGAAGAATAGCCTTTTATTAGTCATAGATACAATAATAGTATAGCTTTTATCAATATATGGTGATTGGGATCAATCAATAGTTCTTTTTTTTTTTTTTTTTACTATATATAAAATCTACTTCTTTTTTAAGACCTACTTTTTTATTGTGATGTATTATAGTATGTGATATGAATGATTGTAATAACTGTTAAATATGCATGTCTTTTCTTTTTATGTAAACACATGAATAACTATGACGAAGAAGATTCATTCTCCTGAGCCGCTCAAGGTCTCCTATTATTAATGGTAGCCAGGGTTTCCGTTCTTGCCACCGAATCAAAAGATCTGATTTCCGTTCACATGGACAAGAAACAAGCATATCCATATTAGGTGTTTGACATCACAAGCACGTTCCTTGTGCATGAAAGAAAGAAGGTAATATAATTCGATCTTATACTCTTCGTCATGCCAACCTACAGTGATTCCCAAAAGAGCATCAAAAAAGTTTAAATCTTCAAGATGGGATTCCACTTTTTCGACCAATTATATTTTCTCAAACTAAAAAGGAGACGAGACACTTCCCATGTTTTTTTCGTGAAAAAAAAGGAGACGAAATTTATGCACAACCCTACACTTAACCTGAACGTATTCAATCTATTTTTTTTTTTTGTTCTCCTCTTCTTTTTGCTAACGAAACCAGGATAAAGAGCTTTCATCCATGATTCATCACGGATAATGAGAAGGATGGGTGGGGGAGATTAATCTTCTTAAAGGAAGCCCTTATTTTATTTCCTTGTTTCTGATTCGTTCCATAGCTGCATGAATTTAACCTGATCGAACAGGTTGGGTTGATTCAAGAACAATGGGGAGAATCCTTTTAGTGACACAAAAATAAAGTTCAACGCCCGATCTGTCAAATTTGATTCAAGATCTTCAGGGCCCTCTCCTTACTACTTGTTCTGGCCGTTTTGATTTCCGGTGGTCATGCCGATCACTTCTATTTTCATTTTGTTTCTTCTCTCATTTTTCTTCTTTTTCTTCTTTGTATTTATTTTCTTCTCACCATGCAAATCGAACGATTGTTTGCCAATAGTAATCTTTCTAAAAAACGCCGACCATCGTATATCACAGTTAATAGTGTCTCACCCTCGGTAGAAACTATATTATCTACTCGTACAGCGAAATCAATTACCAAATCAAGACGATCCTCACTTGTAGCTGAAGTACTTGGATCACCCTCATCATCTCTAGTATCAACTAATGTTTGCATTGACGGCGGGGTTTCAATAGGATCCCGACGAAGTAGTTTAATCAACATTGTCTATGATAAATCCACCTACACAGAAAGCGACTATACTTTTGCCCCCACAGATGAATACAAACCGATGGATGAAGACGAAACACCTTCTGATTTCTTTTCAGATCATCCCTATCAATACGATCAACTAGATCCGATTTCTTTTTCATCCTCATCCTCATCATCATCATCAACCACACAGCCTTCCTTGAGGAAAACGGAAAGTGACAACAGTGATGGGTTGACATTAGCATCTATAAAACCCCGATCTCGATCATCATCAATCACGCCGATCATCCAAGAGACATCTTCAATGCATTTATCATCACAAGCCATCATACACTTTCCTACTTTTGATGATTATACCATGTACAAGATTAAAAAAAAATTATCTTCGGGAGACTCCGACAGATTACATCCTCATCATGCAAAACCACATCCTCATCAAGAAGATATATCAATACAAGATATAAAAACGGATGGTCTCAGTGCAATGCTAGAATCAAAAGTACCACTATGTTACTTCTTGTACCATCTTTTAGAAGAGTATAGCTGTGAAAACCTGGTATGCAAAAGGAAAAAAAAAAAGAGTAAAAGAAAGGGGTTAGCATGTGTAAAAAAAAAAAGTTACCCCTGAAAAAAATAATTCACATTCCGCCAGTCTCCCTAACTCCCTTTTCCTTAGTTCTTCTTTTTAGAGATACAACAATACGATTTGTTGAATTATACATCTACAAAT
This sequence comes from Chlamydoabsidia padenii, assembly GCA_025330725.1. Classification (NCBI taxonomy): domain Eukaryota; kingdom Fungi; phylum Mucoromycota; class Mucoromycetes; order Mucorales; family Cunninghamellaceae; genus Chlamydoabsidia; species Chlamydoabsidia padenii. The sequence goes on from JAIWND010000012.1 coordinate 459,410, forward strand.
CAACAATTGGCATCTGCACAACATATATATGATATCTACCTGTCAAGAAATAGTCCATTCGAAGTGAACTTGGATGATAAAGTGAGATCTGATATTACGACTGCATTAGACGAGCGGAGTGTCAAGGGATGTTTCAAAACAGCGAAACGAGCTGTATTTCTACTTTTGGAATCAAGTTTTATGCAATTTATGCGAACCGATCATTGGAATCAGATGGCAGAAATATGTGGTAAGAAATCATCTATCATCTTTTCTTGGTTTTCATTTGACTCATTGATGTTTAGGTGATGCATCAGTGAATTGTGATGACACAAGGGAGAAAGCGGTTAACAATCTGATCGTTTATTTGGAAAAATCTCATTCGACAACTTGTGCCCAATTCAGTATCAATCAATCAGCAAGAAAACACCACGATATGGTCAAGACCATGGTGCATGAATTTTGCCGAACTTTACTTGGTATTGAATTTGAGTATTACCGCTCACCTTCCGCTCCTTTGGAAGATCAGGCACAACGATCGTCCCCGACATTTTTATCTCAGCAGCATCGTCGGGCATTAAAACAAAAGCATGTAGTCCTTTTTGACTTTTTTGGGAAGAAACATCCACATTAATGATGGTAGTAAATAACCTTTAATAATGATCAGGCTCTTAGTAATAAGAGATAATAGTAAAATAAAAAGCACATCTTGAATCTTGAGTCCAAAAGAAGAGAATTGTCACATTTATGAATACCACACCCATCCCAATGCACTTTCAAAAAAAAAAAAAAAAGACAAGACAATTCATGCAAAAGAGTATATAGTTTGATGATACGCCATTTCTTTATTGTTTTATATGTTTAAAGTTAAAAAAAAAATACTAATGGTATAACAAAACAATAATAAAACTATGGTCTTAAAAAGTACACAAAGCCAGTCGCATCATAAATGACCAGCACATTTGACAAGGGATGTCCAGCCATACCTGTCACTTCTGCCTGGTTTACTTTTGCTTGATGTACAAGGGTGCCGTTGTTCGTTTGGAAGCAATACAGGATCGAGTCTTCGTCCACACCATATAAATAGTCGCCTTGTGGTGAAGTTGCGGCTGTGACAAAGCTGACATTGGATCGACCATGAGTAAACGACTTGATGCATTGTCCTCTAATGTTGATAATGTAGAGACTGTCGCTTCTGTTGCACACCAAAAATTGATCGACGTGTTTAGGTAAAGGAATGATTTGTTGGACACTTTGACTGCCCAGTCCACCGATTGGATTTAAGGTTGCTGCTGCTGTTTTAATCGTGTTGTTGCTATTGTTGTCCATCTGAGGTGTGACCACATACAAGCAGGAAGTTGATTTGGTGTCCCATATCTTGACCGTTCCGTCGCTGCTGGCACTGAGCACTCGTGTATTGTCCTTTGAGAATAAGACACTGTTGACAAAGGATGTGTGTCCGCGGAATTCCTTTAGTGACTTGCCAGACTTGAGACCATGTAGTCGGACCGATTGATCAAAGCTGCCGCTGAGGATTTGGGTGCCATCTTTGTTGAAGCATAATGAGGACACGCCTTCACTATGTGCTGATGGTATCCGCCGTATGCATGTTCCATCTGATACCTTCCATACCTAAAGTCATTGAAATAAAGAGTTATACCAATAGTAAGGAATTTATAATCTTTGTTCCTTTTTCTACTTACAGCGATACTTCCGTCCATGGACCCGGAAGACAAAAATTCACCATCGTTGCTAAAGTTTAAGCAAGTGACAGCATTGTTCATTGCCATCAAGTTACCCTACATAAAGGTAAAGGTAAAGAATGTTGTTTTTTATTCGTTTCACATACTCTTTTATTTTTCTTTTTACCTCGGCTTGATATTTGAAGTCTTTACGCAGTTTACCAGTGGTGTAGTTCCATAATTCAATAAATCCATCCACAGTGCCAGTAGCTACAAATTGTCCATGAGGTGCAAACACAGCACATTCAGCATAAGTCTTTTTACCAGGAAACTAAAACAAAACAAAAGGTTAGTAAATATAGCCATTATTGTCACATTCTAATTGGGTACTTACCTTGATGCTGACATAAGCATTGGCTGCACAAGCATCTTCTGTTGTTTGAATTGGCATTGTTCCTTTAAAGAGGTCATAGCCAGTTTCCAATTGTACTCCACCGTTTTTCTGTTGCCACAAGAGACTCTGTCCAAGTAATGTCAATAGTCGAGAGGATGGTACATTTTTGATTTCTTCACAAAGGTCTAAAGCAAAGAGTTGGTTCATTCCTTTCCCAATTAGAGTTTAGTTTACTTACCTTCTGCAACCTTCTTTCGACGTTGATCTTTGGTGGTAGTGGATCCATATACTTCAGCAATGTCAGAGTGAGAGGTCCGGTCGATGAGGTGGGCGAGTTTTTGATACCTGTCTAAATCGTGGTGTCGAAGTGTCTGTAATGCTGGGCTGTTTAGTAACATTGTTGCTGCGTCTTTATCCCCTTGTTCCACGAATTCGAATAAGGCCTATCCAGTTAGAAGTTTATATCAGTCAGTTTTTCCAAGTAGTTTGATCATCTTTAAATCGCACACATACCAGTTCGTAAATGTCGTATAGTTTGGCAGATGGTATCTTCAAAGTATTGACTTGCTTTAGGACACTGACCCATCGTCCTTGAATAATATCTTGGTAAAAAGAGCCCTTGTTTTCAACAGTGTTGAAGGAGATTGGTGATTCGATTTGCAAAGTGGACAAGGTATGGTGCAAGTTGTTCTCTCGTAGGAATTGTATGATCAGCTTGAGTGCACTAGTTAGGGAGGGTAAAGCATTAATGTTAGTTTCAGTTTGTTTCCAGGATTCAATATACTTACTCGTCTGTATTAAGAGCAAAAGACATTATATTAACAATAAAGAAGAAGAAAAGCAAAATGAGAAAAGCGCCCTTTTACATTTTTTATAAGCGGATATTGATTTTTTTTTTTTTTCGTACTTTAAACCAGGCATGTTTTTTTTTCTTCTTTTCTGCTCCCTTTTTCGCTTAATCATACCTCACCAATGGAAATTAAAAGACAAACAGATCAAGACATTCCTATACATGTTGTATCTAAGGTTAACAAACAACAAGCCCTTGCTGAAGAACAACTCTCTAAACAATATGGCACTTCCAAATCAAGGCTTGTCCGCCGTGGCTATGCTGGTGCTTCTTTGGATCTTGGGTTGACAATTGACACAAACACTAGCAAGATGAAATCCAAAAACAGCAAACAAGATTTTATGACAAGCCTACAAAAACGATATGAAGAGGAAAAGCAACAACCATCAACACTACAGCCACATTGCCAAGTTGACGATTCAAGCGACGGACGACCTTCTAAACAACATTCAACACAGCGTGCCATCGCCGAAGCCGAAGCATATGTATTATCAAGAAACAATACATCTACTTCAACCATCTCAACAACTGCTCATTCAACTACTATACAGGATACCGACAGCGAAGATGAACAAAATGAAAAGGAAAACGTGGATGTATCTGGGCGTAACATCTTTGGATTCTCATCAAAACGCACCAAGTCAACAATGAATATGATGAAGAAAGTGATCAACCCTGACTCACAGACTTTGGAAGACAACAGCAACAACACCAATACTGGCTCTGAACCCAAGGCACGCGGTCGACCTCGTAAACAAGCAGCATTGGACGGACTGGAACCAAAGAAACGTGGCCGACCATCAAGACAAACAGTGGGTGTGGATGAAAACAAGAGTAAAAGACAGCGGATCGAACGAAGCAAGGAACTCGGTAAACACATACAACGTGACAGCAAAAAGGGGGACAAAAGTGATCAAGATTCTGAAGAAGACGAAGACGAAGACGAAGACGAAGACGAAGACGAAGAAGACCCTCAACACCACCAAGGATCACTACTAGATGAAGCCGCTGGCTACGAACGATACTTTCAAGACTTGCATGGCTCATCAAAAACATCCAATAACACTCTCTCCAAGCTACCAAGACTCGAACCTCAAGAATTCCAAGAAATCCTGGATGCAGCACCTGTCAAACACAGACAAGAACTGGCGAAACTCACGGCACATCACGAACAGCATTTTCCTCAATGGCTTTTTGAACTTCAATCTGGATTCAACTTGGTATTCTATGGGTATGGATCCAAACGGCAACTAATCAACAAATTTGCAATGGAGGTGATGAAGGACGGACCTCTGATTGTGGTCAATGGCTTCTTCCCGACGATAACAATCAAGGATATCATGGTCAAGATTCTTGTCGGTGCTCTTGAAGCGACATCCATTCCTGGCACTCTACAAGAACAAGTGGCGATGGTGCGTGGCTACTTTGCTGAAGAGAACCGGGGATACAGGCGACTCTATTTAGTAGTACACAACATGGATGGGATCAATCTTCGGAACGAGAATGCACAATCAGCACTAGCATCATTGGCAGAAGCAAGTAATATTCATCTTGTGGGGTCGATCGATCAAATCAATGCGGGACTACTATGGGACAATGTGAAATCAGCAAGATTCAACTGGATATATCACGATGCAACTACTTTTGACAATTATTTGGTGGAAACTAGCTTTGAAAATACACTATTAATGGGATCCAGTGAAAATGGGGGTGCTCGTGGCGTACAGCATGTGCTTGCGTCACTGACATCAAATGGTCGTGGAATATTCAGGGTACTCGCTGAATATCAACTGCTCGAAATGGAAATCAACAATTTGGATCGGGGATCTGAACAAGTGGGGTTACCTTATCATCAATACTATGAAAAGTGTCGGGAACAATTCTTCGTGTCGACTGAAACGGGTATGCGCTCACAATTGACGGAATTCAAGGATCATAAGGTGATGGTGACTAAACGCTTAGCTGATGGGACTGAATTGCTATACATGCCTCTGGACAAACCGACTCTTATGGGTATAGTCGAAAACATGGCCTAGATCATTCCATTATAGTACTAGTTTATACACCACTACATTATTATTCCTTTTAGAGCTCTAGTATTATTATTATTGTCTGGTTATTATATATTCCTTTTGTAAATAAAAACCTTTTTTAAACTGTATCTGTTTATGCCGATTGGGCATCAATATTTTAAACACCGCCATATTGTCATGTTACGGCTACTCTGTACCCCCACATAGACAAGTAAAAAAAGATGAGATGGTTTCAATTATATTTTGTTTTATTATTGGAAGGGCAAATGTCTAGCCTAGTCTATAAATGTATGGTATGAGGTCAAATGAAAAGTAGTAGGGTTGAAGGGGTCAAGGTTGGGTTTGTCGATCTTGAATCCACTACCATGCCGATTGCCTATAAGTATGTTGACTGACAAATAAAATCACACATAATAACATAAAAATAGATGAGTTCATATTGCTGACACCACCAATGTTTACAAAAAAGGAAGCATATGCTTACGTGTCTTGTAGATGGCATTCGCCGACTCCAAAGTCGTCATATAAGGTGTGTCGTATTGGTGAATTGTCCCATAAGTAGGAATACAAATGCTGTTATCAGTGGTGGAGAATCCATTAGCGTTGTAAAGTTGTACTGTACTTTAGACTGGTCGTCAGTGTGAATTTGCTGAGCGAGCTAGCTAAGGGGGGGGTTGTCGTGAGAAGGGGGTACCATAGCGTACTTCCAGATTGGTTGGTAATACTGTCAAATGTCAAGACTGTGTTTATCTTGGCGTGGCTTTTTGTTAGCTGGCGTTAACAGAGAAGCAACTGTTTGTTCTTCAAGAGCTGTACGATTCCTTTAGTAATTGATTTCCACGATAAAAATGAGTTTGATTAGTACATTTCCTTTTCAAGGTATCCCCAAGTCCTTTCTCTTTCATATCAACCTTTACTCACTGGCTTTCTTTTTCAAAGTGTATCCTGGCAGAATGGAATAGGTAGAAGCAAGTGAGAGTAAATCCACCATCGTCATCTTTACTGCCTCTCGTAATTGTTGATTAAGTCCAACTTAGTTGAGGTAGATGTTTGTTCCAGAGATTGGTCCAAAGTGTAAGATTGTTCCGACAACTACATGCATTATTGTACCGGTAGTTGACGTATAATTTGAAGTGGGTGTGGAGAAGGAGAAAGGGGTAAGAACAAAATTTCCCCCAAAATGCAAATCGATCGGAATTTCATTTAAGCCCCGCCAGATAGGGGTTTATTTCAAGGGCCAGTTACATTCATGTGGCTGATCATGCATTGCCCCTACCTTACTAAAATGACATTACATTCATGTTAATATGATATTCTCTTTATTTACAAACATGTTGGCTTCTTCATAGGAGTACTGAAGAAGAAAAGCCCGAGTCAATCTGAAAAAAAAATAACGGCTATGTCATGCAAATAGTATGCTCCCTAAGATTATAAAAAAGAGCATTAATAAATCACCTTCTTCTTTCTAAACAACTTAAAACCATGATCCAACTCACTTTTCTCCTTGGCGCCTCGCTCACTTTCCTTCTCGGAACGCATCATATTCAAGCTCAACTTCAACCTGAAGATTTGCCCAAAGGAGACCATACAATTACTTTGATTAGAGGAGAATGGGGAACGGGAGGACTATGTGGTTATATCTATGGCTTGGATAAAGGAAAATTCCCACCCCGTCAAGACACCTTCAAAGACTGCAAGGGTTATGAAACAGATGATCATATGTACAAATTCGAGTCTGATAAGCCTGGTGAAATCAATGCCAGAATCTTTTGTTCTTACGGTCAAGAAGCTCAAATTACTCTCAAAAAGATTGGCAATGGGAGACTTACCGAAAACAATCCTGGTGAAACGTTCGAAGGTAAATTTACATGTCATTGATTTATTTTACACATAAAATAAAAAAGTTCATGAATCGAGATATAATTGGTCACTAGAAAGATACATATACGCATGATGTTTAGAATGATGATGGTGTGACAGGCGGAATTTGAATTTAGATGTAAAAGTCTAGGTACAGATTTACCAAATCGAGATGAAAAAGTGATATTGAATTGCCGACATTTGATGGTACAGAAAAAGATCGCCCATGAGCTTCCGCAATATATGCCACCTTTTCTTTTTACTAAAACCACATAAATTTGTCTCATGTCGGTACCAAAAGTAAATCATTTATGCAAAAAATCATTCAGAAATACCAAGAACTCGATCCCCGTTTTCTTCAAGTATCTCTTCTTATTGACGTTTTTCTAGGTTTGCTAACTAAATTACATCAAATTTATGCCATCGCACCACTGCCTTTACAATTATCATTGTTGTCCCCTTTCAATAAAAAGATAGGACTATCAGCGGTCTTTAAATTATATTTTTAAACAATGTTCAAATTCCGTCATAAAAAAGTCTTTGTGTACAATTCGATCTCCCTCTTTTTTCTTTAACTTCAATGTCAACCAATAAAAAACCTAGAAGCGTATTCTCGTCTGTTATTAATGATCTTGTACGGTCAGCCATTGGAGAAAAAGGACGACAAGTACCCGATCAAGATCTAGACAGCTATGTAGCGGACCTCATAACCAAAGAAGCTCGGGCCAAACAATCAAAATACAAGACTGAAGGTGTAAGAGCCTATCAACCAACGTAAGTAAAAAAGAAGAAGAAAACGTTAGAAAAGAAATGGAGCCATTAACTCTCTTTCTTTCTTTCTTTCTCTCTCTCCCTTTTTTTTGTAGACCACCTTCAAGTAGTCCTTTGAAGCCTAACAAGCGCTTTTTAATGAACATTATAAAACAAACCGATAGCCACAACCAAGCAGTAATACGGGAAGCCGAAGAAAACGCCATTGCTTTCCAGAAAAAACTACGACGAAAAGAAGCACAGGAGTCTGACTACAAAGGCAAACGACGACTCTCTCACCAGGATGACTATAATACCCACACCATGAAACGTAAAAGGAAACCTGAAGACGATGGTAACAGCGACGATCAACACAGTGACAGTATAAGCACAACATCAGTCGATAGCGAATCCAGTAGTAACGACAAAGCTGGTCCAATCCAATTTCGTGGTCGAGGAAAGATTCGAAATGGGTCTTCTATGGACAAGTACTTTGACGATCGGTATGATGCGACAAAGGACGTGGATTCGGATACAGATACACTAAACCCTGTCACTAAAAAGAAAAAGGACGACAAAACAACTCATCACAAGCTCCACAAAGACAACAATAACAAGAAGAAGAAGAAGAAGAAGAAGCATCGACATCGATCATCAAAGAAGGCCAAAAAAGCAACCGTAAAGGATTAGATATAGCGTAATATTAACTAGCATTAGACTAGGATAGTTATACTGGATTTATTTTATATATAGAATAATAAAAGGATCATTGGATAATGTTAGTTTTTATTTATAAATGTAATGATGTTTATTATAGTATACTAGACTAGGGGATGGGGCAGCCAGTGAAGGGACATTGTAGTGTAGTGTATTTGATCGGATTTGGGTGACAAAAGGGTTTATAATATATACAATATACACAAGCAGGATGGAGGGGATGTTTATCGTAGTATAGTTTATCCACGGAATTTACGTAGTACTCCCTATAAAGTAATAATATTAATAATAAAAGTAAGTCGGTTGTGTTGATCCATATTCATTGATAGTGTTCTAACTTACCTCCGAGACATTGCGAATGTCTGCAGTATCAATTCGTACCTTGAGATTCTTTTTTCCTGAGGGTTGACGTTTACTGACTTCTTCATGAGATGCCTTGGCCAATCTTTTGACAAACATTACAAAGTTCAAGTAGATCTAATAAATAAACAAAACAGAGTGAGTAGAGAAGAGAATCAATGTATTCTGTGTTTACCAAACGTTCTACATTTTCATCGAGTCGATAATTAGGACCAAGTCGCTTTTTCAAGCTTCTTTCAAAAGTTTTACAGACGGATTCTGCTTTTGGCATGTTGGAGTCGTGCTATATTACTTGTTGTATCGCAAAAGATGAAGGTATGTTTGCTGGTGAAGAAGAGAATGAGTGAGAAAAAAAAAAGCGGGATTTGAAAAATTCAGAAGGTAAGAAAAAGGGGGTGGAGGCTGTTTTTCTTTTCGGTGTTTCTCTTTCTCCCCTCTCCATCCTTCGAATTATAATCAGTGGAACAATAGTTACAAACAAATAACAATCTACACCTTTTGATCGTTTATTCTACTTGTACTTGCGTTACCATGACTTTACAAACTAGCAGCAGCCAACAACAACAGCAACAGCCATCATCACCTTCTGCAAGACCATATCATCAAACTTCTCCTCACTTAGGCTCTCCGACTACACCAACTCATGCGGATTATACTAAACGTACTCGGTCTTTGGAAGAAGTCCGTGGTTGGGGTGATCAACAAATAGCCGATTGGTTATGTCAGCTGAACTTGGCTCGCTTTACTTCTCGGTTTAAAGGTAACACACCCCTCCTCCTCCTCCTCTTCCTCTGTATTGATCTCCTTTGCATCTTATGTATGCTAACCTTTATTTCATTCTTCATCTATTATTTTCTGTCGTCTTTTATCTGATTAGAACATAAAATCACTGGTGCAGTTATCCTCGATCTTGACAATGAATCCTTAAAAGCCATGGAAATCAGTCCTGTAGGTGAACGTGTCCGATTATGTGTTGCAGTCAAATCCTTACGTCAAGAATGCTATGCCTCTAGTTATGCTACTATGCGTTCAAAGGTAAGTTATTCGAAAAAGAAAAACAGAGGCTGTGTGTCGTTGACAAGGGTTTTTATATATTACAAGCAGGGAATGCCCGAAATTTACTACCATGGCTCACTCTCTCCACAACAACCAAATCAGCAACAACAACAACAACAACAACAACAACAACAACAGTATGGATATTACCACAGCCCATTCCAACAACGTGGGGATTATCGAACCATGAATCAATCAACCATATCAGTTCCAACCATATCATCCCCTCAAGCGGATTCTCCCTCAAGGCACGAAGGATTCAATGTTACCACCCCCTCCGACAAAGCCCCTGGGAAGACATCAGACTCCAAGAGTCTACTCAATCGGTCAAATTCATTCTCTCGGTTCCTGGGCAGATCCGATTCGAAGAAATCACGGGCCGCTGCTGTCGCTGCCGCATCCACATCTACATCTTCCACCACCAATACCACTCAAGACTCACATCCACTATTACCTCCAAGCCCACGTACTGTACAGAAGGTAGTTATAAATAGAATCAAATCATCATGCATATACACGTATTAACTCTACTTTGTCTTTTTTTTTTTTTTTTTTTTTTTTTTTTTTTTTAAAAAAAAACACTTTTAGCGAAGCTCTTTTGAAGGTGGCATCATGTCAATGGAAAAAGTGAAACAGGTAAAAGGAAAAGAAACAAAGGAAAAAGTCATTAGTGTTATTAACATTCCTTTATATATATATGTATATGTATCTCCTGCAATAGACATGTGTGAAGGTCTTTGGTGAAGATGGTCAAACTCGAATCGTCAATGTACACAACACAACAAGCGCAAAAGCAGTGATGGGCAAAGTCTTACACAAATTCGGTATTGATGAAAGTAATGCCGATCGATACTGTATATTTGTTGGATCAAGCACTAATGGCGAAGGTAAATGATATAGAGTAACAAAGGCTATTAATTGTATATTCATCCCTTTTCGTCATGACATATAGCTCGGGCTTTATCTGATACGGAACTCAATGAAATTTGTCGCTCAACCAACCGACCAGAAAAGGAACGACTCATTCTACGAAAACGACACATGTATCCAACACACGAAGAATTCAAACGAAAAGGAACGGTTAATGCACGCTGGCAACTACAACCACCCTCAACGACAAACTCTAGTATATCTGGCAATGGCTCCATGAAGGATTTACCGGCGATCTCTCCTAGTACAACAACAACTGCAGCTACACATAATTCATCATCAACTACATGGTTACCAGACAAGCAAATGACACTCGACATCATCACAGGCACACACCAACCGATCATCCCTTCATCACCGACATCACATCAAGAAGTACATACAACACCATCATCATTATCAGTAGCAAATACCAACACATCAACTAGGCGACCGGACAGTATGTACGTACCAAACCGATCATCACAACTCTCTGAATCTAGTGCAACTCGTCGTGACTCCATGCTTAGGTCAAGAATCAACCCACGTGTCAAACGATTCTTCGGTGAAAGACCGCCTTCAGAAGTCATCTCCTCCAACCTCACCTCCTTCTTCCCTAATCACAAACCGGATCTATTGGAAACAGCTGGGATCAATGCCAAGCGACTATCAGTTACACGACGAAACTCTGCAGCTAGCCGGATCGACAACAGAAGTAGCTCCAGAAACAGTGTATTACCGGAACTCGTCTCTGTGCTTGGCGTGGATATGGACAAGTTTGTCGAAGAAGATGAAGACGAAGTGGATGAAGAAGATACTGACAGCAATGATGGAAACTCCTTTCATTCTGATGAAGACCATCATAGTGATGATGATGATACCTCTCGGCATGCGGACGAACACAACAGACATACAGCCACTCATACCACAAGTAAAACATCAACACTGGATCTTTTAGACGAAGAGGAAGACGAAGTCGACTATAAAGCTGTGACGGAAGGGGCTAAAGAACAACATGAACATATAACTGGCGATAATGACACTGGCAACACTGATACCACTTTGATATCCTCCGCTCTTCACAAAAAAGACGGGAAGATGTCACCAGAACAACAACTTATATCGCAACAGAATCGGTCCACCAGTCTATCTTATCTTAATGGCAGCAAACAGCGTGACCTACCGGCGTTTGTAGATAGAAATGGCAGTGCACACAAGGTTATGGACACTTCAGGCTTACTTCATTCACCAACAAGCCCACAACCCGCTACTACAGGTAATATGGAACTAAATGAAATCCTATAATAAGTATACTAACATTCTTCTTTTTTCTTCACAATAGATGGAACTGGCTTACCTTGGATGAAAGGAGCACTTATTGGTAGAGGTACATTCGGTGATGTCTATCTTGGCTTGAATCCTTTTAGCGGTGAACTAATGGCTGTCAAGCAAGTCGAACTCCCGGTTGAAAACTCAGCAAGTGTAGAACGAAAACGATCAATGGTAAGTATTCACCTTCCTACACATCACTCTTGTATACTAATTATCTTTTTACATTGATAGGTAGAAGCACTTCGCCGAGAAATTGCCTTACTTCAAGAATTACATCACGAAAATATCGTACAATACCTTGGTAAATTAAAACTCTGACAACTTGTAGCAACAAATGATTAACCTTTTTATTACATTTGGATCTATAGGCTCTTCATCGGACAATGCTCACTTTAGTATCTTTTTGGAATATGTCCCTGGTGGATCGGTAGCCGGATTACTGTCAAGTTATGGAGCTTTCCAAGAACCATTGGTGAAAAGCTTTGTCCGACAGATTCTGAAGGGGTTGACATATCTGCATGGAAAAGATATTGTCCATCGTGATATCAAGGGTGCTAACGTTTTGGTGGATAATAAAGGTGGTGTAAAGATATCTGACTTTGGGATCTCAAAGAAGGTGGAAGATGGTAAGTAAACAACAGCTAAAAAAGTAAAATTGCCACTAACGAGTCTTTGTTTTAATTTAGATATAATGCAAGTAGCATCAACAGCATCCCATCGACCAAGTTTACAGGGTTCGATCTTTTGGTACAGTATTACCTTCTCGGCGAGGTTTAATTAAATGCATACTAACAAATGGGTACCTTTTTTCTTTCTTTCCTTTTAGGATGGCTCCGGAGGTAGTCAAGCAAACTCAATACACTCGCAAAGCGGATATTTGGTCTCTTGGTTGTATGGTGGTGGAAATGTTTACTGGTGATCATCCTTTTCCCGAATTCTCACAAATGCAAGCTATTTTCCAGGTAAGGGAACGACTCGATTCATAAAACTACTATGATACATAGGACTGATATCATCCTTTTTTTTTTAAAAAAAAAAAACTTAGATTGGAAGTTATATGGCACCAGATATTCCAACACACATCAGTGATGATGCTCAAGACTTTTTAAAGTGTACATTCCAATTGTAAGTGTAAAAAGAAACAAAAGGGATAACTTTATACTCATCACTTTTTATGCATTAGGGATCACGAAAAACGACCGACTGCGCATGAATTATTATCTCATCCATTCCTGGCTCTAACCAATGGCGGTACTTAAAAACAATGACCGCCATACCCATCCTACTATAGTATTACTTCCCTTACCATCAAAACCTTCCTGCAGTATTATATCCATTACTATCAACTTTGTCTCATCCCTTCCCAAACCTAGTAATTTTTAAATCCCAAATACATTTCTTTTAATCCTGTAATATGACATTGATCTTTCCCATAAAATAAAAAAGAATGCTGAACTTACAACCTTTGTTTCATGATGATTCTTTTGACCCTGTTTTAAAAAATTGAAATCCCGCCGTACTTGATTTCTTGACGTGAAATCATACAGTCTTTCTACATACTTGACGTCTTTTCATTACCCACACTTTTCCTGGTTGTTCCAGTATTCAGGATTGTAATCCCAGCTGTCGTGTGGGTCATATTATATTTATCTTTCCGAATGGAAACCAGAAATCGGAGCGTGTAAGTGTCTCCCAACAAATGTTTTGAAATCCATAAATCATAAAGCATTTGGGGGCAACCTCATATTCAAGAAATTTGATTTATTCAAGTATTGGACGACACTATTTATAGATGCATTCATGGATACTCCCTCACAGAAAACATGCAAGCTGAAAATTCAAATCCCGTCAACAAGCAAAAAACCGGAAGGGCGGAAAAAGGGAAAACAAAACCTTTCTCTCTTTTCTTCTTCCTTGTTCTTTCTTTTTTTCTTATTCTCAAATTAATCATTCATCACCCAATATTTTAAACCCCAATGAAACCAGTATCAAACACTGATGACCCCAAGCTGGACAATGACACACCCGGAACTGAGAACCATCGAACCGACCTTTTGGAACCACCTCCTTCAACAATGGAAACAACAGTAACAGAGGAAGTCCGGCCACGCGATATGATGCCAGATTTCCGTAACTTTGTTGGCAAAACTAACGGTCTTCAAACTGAATTAGGAACAAGTGACGCAAACGACATTATGCAAGCTTTGGCTGATGCACAACGGAAACCATTACCTTCCCCCCAGCGTACGACAAGTTTGAAAAGGTCGAATACAACAGCATCACACAAGTCAACAACATCGCACAAGTCAACCAATCTAAACCAACGGATTCCTGACTGGTATCGGGTGGGCTGGACGGCATTTTCGGCAAAACCAAACCCTGGTGGGGCCTTACCTTTTTTGGCGACGGAAAAACGTAAAGAAACTGAACTGAATACGGTGTTTGGACAAGCTTGGCATCTGGAATGGTGGCGACAAACGGGGGTCATCTTTACTATTGGGACTGTATCTTGGTTGGTAGCGTATCTTGGTGGTGGTGCTGTTACTTTTATCGTCCTTTGTTTGTTTTTAGGTAGGTATAAAAAAAAAAAAAAAAGAGGGGCCCAAAAAGAGGGATGTCATACTAATACCTCCTTATATTTATGTATAGCAAGCTACTACTATATGTCATCCAAGCGATTCCAACTTCATGTACGGGACGATATCAAACGTGAACTGGCGTCTCTGTATTTGGAAAATGTACCTGAATCGGTGGAATGGCTCAATGGCTTCTTACAAAACTTTTGGTTAATCTTTGAACCTGTGCTGTGTGCCTATGTATTGGAAAACATTGACACTTATATTGTGGACTATTTACCTGGATTCTTGGATTCAGTCAGACTGACGACATTCACCTTGGGCACCAAACCATTTCGGGTCGAAAACGTCTCAACTTTACAATCGGATGGTGACACTGTGGTAAACTAAAACAGCAGAAAAAAGAAATACCACATTGTCCCACTAATTTTTTTTTTTTTTGACAATGCGCAGTGTATGGATTGGGTGGTTACCTTTGAACCAAATGATACGACAGGAATGACCAAGCAACAGTTGAAGGAACGGGTCAGTCCGCGGGTGGAATTGTCGATTCGTTTGGGTAAAGGGATGGTAGGTGCTGCTATCCCGGTTTTGGTGGAAAACATGACCTTTAGTGGTCATTTGCGTGTCAAGCTCCAACTCATTAGTAAATTCCCTCATGTCAAATTGGTGGAAGCCTGCTTCATGGAAAAGCCTGACTTTGGTTATGTACTGAAACCTCTTGGTGGTGATACTTTTGGATTTGATGTCAATAACGTAATATTACTGTGTATGAAATTGGGAAGCGGGAGGACAATCCTATACTTACCTGTAAACTTTTTTTAATTTAGATCCCTGGTCTCCAAAGCTTTGTCCGTGATCAAGCCCATGCTATCCTTGGTCCAATGATGTATTATCCCAATGTCTTCTCTTATGATATAGAAAAGTTTTTCTCTGGAGAACTTGATATCAGTAAGTCAATCTTACTTTTATACCTACTGCCATACTTACCACCTTTATTGTAATAGCACAAGCCAACGGTGTCCTTGCCATCACTGTGTACTCTATTTCGACAGTCAACAGTCGTGATATACCCGGTGGCAACCCCAACTTATACCTTCGATTCTATTTGGACAAAGCACAAGAACTTGGTCGGACAAGCGCAATTAATCAATCGTCTAATCCAAACTGGAACGAAACCCACTTTTTAATGCTGAACAACCTTGACTCGAAATTGACAATGGAACTCCGCAACAAATCAAATAATGCACTCAAGGATCATCGCGTTGCTCGTGGTCATTTTGAACTGGCCGAATTGGAGGAAGAAGATGACTATAGCATCGAAGCAGTGTAAGTCATAATTTCTCATACCTTGGTGGTCTATACTAACTATATCATCTTTTTTTTTCACTTTATAGTGACATTGATCTCTTACGAAAAGGGAAACGAATCACAACATTACAATTCGAAGCCCGCTATTTACCGGTATCAAAGCCAATGACACTTGAAAATGGATCTGTGGAACCAGCGGTCGAATCAAGTAAGTGATGATGATGAATGATTAACTAGGATAACACTGACTAATTTGATGTATTTGACCAATAGATTCTGGAATCCTGCGATTTACTGTGCATGAATGTCGAAATCTCCGCTCGAACAAGGTGAACCCGTACGCGATAATCAAGATCAATGGAGTGGAAAAGGTGAAAACGCCAGTCTTCAAGCGCAATGCCAATCCCAAATTCGAAAGATCTGGTGAAGTGGTGGTTTTGGATCGGACACAAGTTTACGTACATGTCGACATCAAGGACAGTGTTGATTTTGCTGAAAACTCTGTTTTGGGCTCTTGGACATCTTACTTGGTACCCCTCATGGAGCAACAAAGCGGTAATGATTATTGGTGGGATCTAACTTTGGGTGGCGACAAATCGGGTCGCATCCGATTCAGCGTACAATGGAAACCTGTGGTTATGTCGGGATTGATACATGGCCCAATTGGTCCATCTGTCTATCGTAAGTATCGTTAAAAGGGACAAGTAAGCATGATATTGATTATACTTCTTTGCATATCTTGATAGGAAAACCAATTGGTGTAGTGCGATTGTCTTTATGGGAAGCTCGGGATTTACGAAATGTGGAAGCTGTAACTCGCGGGAAATCCGATCCTTATGTACGTGTTATTTCTGGCTCTCAAGTCCGTGCTCGAACTCAGGTGATCGACAACAATCTCTCCCCTGAATGGGGTGAATTCCATTATGTGCCTGTGCATGGTATGCGTGAAGATCTGGTTTTGGAGGTGATGGACTGGAATGCTAAAACCAAGGACAAGTTACTGGGGTCAACTACTCTGCGCATAAAGGATCTTGTAAACGAACTCTCGGGACCTGATAAAGAAAATCCAAACAGATGGTATGAACAACGAGAAAAGATTGACAAGTAAGTGTATAACAAAATAAGGATGATGACTTGTTATATTGTATTAACCTATTATCTTTCTTTTTTCAAAATAGATGGACACCGTTACAATCACCTAATAAGAAATCAACAAAAGGCGAACTTCGATATACAGCAGAATTTTATCCAACAGTCGCCTTACCAGAACCGATCGATGATGAAGAAAACAGACACCACAATGACATTGATAATCGGCATCCTGACGACTCTATTGGTCATCATGAATCGGACGAATCATCTCATGAAAACCACCAGATTGCACCTGATCTATCAGCAATAATAGGTCCATCATCAACACCGACAACATCACAAAAAACGAAATCATTCACCAACAAAGCACCTACCATACTTGATACTTTGACTGACTTGCATGGCTACCCTGTCAAATGGACTCCGGACGGTTTACTGGATCTAGCTACCTACAACACTGGTGTTTTGAAAATACATATCCACGAAGTCAAGCTTTCGAAACAGGTACATGCTTATTGTGCAGTGATGGTGGATAGTCTTTACTCCCAATTCAAGACATCGGCGATTAGTGGTAAAACATTGGTCTTTAATGAAGCCTCGGATGCATTTATCAAGGAAGCGGACTTCTCTCGACTGGCCATTGAAATCAAACCCGTTGATTTGGATGAAAAATCTGAAGAAAAGTACGGCTATTGGACTACCTCAGCAAGCGACATTATTCGACGTATTCAACACCAAACACGATATAATGCAACAATTAACAATAGTCGTGTATCGCATGATAATGATGAAGATGATGACGATCATCAGGGTGAATGGTTTGATCTACTGGATACACATGGTGGGCCGGGAAAGATTCGACTTAGTTTTGGATATACGCCTCTGATGAACTTCAAATTGAACCCTGATGAAAGTTTGGAAAGTAAGTTGGATATAAAAAATGAATCGAGCGGTGAAACGATAATGATATTAACCGACCTCTCTTCCTTTTTTAGATCAAGGTAGTTTGACAGTATCATTACTGGATGGACACAAACTGATGGCTGTTGACAAAAGTGGTAAGAAATATCAATTAGTGACATACCAATGAATAAATAACTAACTGCATTCATATAATGTAACTCTTTTAGGAACAAGTGATCCTTATGTCATCTTTACAATCAACGGGGAAAGGGTACACAAGAGCCCTGTAGTGAAGAAAAACAACAATCCTACATGGAAGAATGTCCAATTTACAGTGCCTATCGTAAGTACCGATTGAAACTCATAATACTATATAATACTGACCGCCCCTTTTTTATTTGTACAGTTATCCCGTGTCACTGCAAGCTTCCGTATAGAAGTGTTTGATTGGAATCAATTCCAAGGTGACACTCCTCTTGGTAAAACTAGCTAAAAGAAACGATAAGGATAAGATTACTGATGTATTTTTTTTTTTGATAGGTTCTGGTGGTATATCGATTCGAAACGAATATGTAGAAAGCTTTACATCACGTGTAGTCAAGATCCCTCTCGATGGAGTGGCTGGTGTGTCTGGTTATATTCGTGTCCGCTTCCTCTGGCAACCACAATTACTGACAACACGCAAAACTCATACTTCAATGTTGACCACCATGCGCACCATGACCTACGGTGGCAAATCACCTACTTCTACTGGCTCCAATGCATTCGGTATGAAGAACTCTCCATCTTTATCCAACATGCCATCACCCTCTCAATCACCACCTCCACCATTACCAGCATCAAGATCATCCTCTCTTTTAAACAACCTTGCCTCTCACAATGACCATACACATCATCAACGCAGCATCAGCAAAAGTAGTGAACGGTCTTTGAATCCAACCAGCCTGCATGGTGATTCCATTCAACCTTTGAAGAATCGTGGCACGGTGACTGTACATATCATTGGCGCACGTGGATTACCGGGTGTAGATAAACATGGTACCAGTGATCCTTTTGTCCAGGTCCGTCTTCATCATCATACCCTCCATAAAACAAAAACTATCAAGAAGAATCTGGACCCAGAATGGTAAAACCCCTAAAAAAAAATGATGATTGCAAAAACTGACCTGATCTTTTTTTTTTACCCAATAGGAACGAAACCTTCCAGTTTGAATTGAAAAAGCCTGAAGAAACCATCTTGGAATATCTTGTCAAGGATCATAATAGGTTTAGTGCTTCTGTAGAACTAGGATGTTATGAACAACACTTTGCTACATTTGTAGAATTGTATAGTCGAAGATCGATTGATCAGTGGGTTACTTTGAAACCTAGTGGCCAATTGCATTTAAAACTAAATTTTAACCCCCATTCCCCCTAGTCATATCATGTTTTATATCTACCCTCATATTGTCAATAAAATAAAAAACTTAGGAACTTTTACTTTACTGTTTCAATTTGGACTTGTCTATGTTAATAAAAAAAAAAGTGTGTTGCGGGGTTTGAATTAACATTCATGCAAATGGTCGTTTGTGGAAATTAGCCGGATTCTTTTGTATTTAAAGCAAATGTAAGTAGTCTTTTTATTCTTAGACCATTCTATTTAACTTCAATCATATAGACTATGTATGAATTGTAAAGTGAAATAATTTAACTATCTTTCAGTTTATAGATGACATAGCGGTCAATGATGAAATGTGAAATCAGAACAAAAATGAGATATGAGTACGTGTTACTTGATATGAAAAGCAGGTATTATATAATACTGAACGAATGATATAAGAAACAATATTGGTTGATTCATTATTTAGTCATAGTATGACCTACTTTCATCATGTAAAGGAAAAAAAAAAAAAAAAAAAAAAAAAAAAGGAAAAGGATCATCGTTGTTTAAAAAAGGGGAAATGAAATGTAAGGAGAACACAAACATAAGGTTTATATTTTACGTCTCTATTTTTCTTTCTTGGTATAAATGAAGATCGAATTTCCCCATTTTGTTTATCCTTTTCTTGTCATCCTCTATTTCTCTCTAACCGATGAAGTTAGCCTACATCAGCGTGCTGTTTTTGGGTACTACAATCCAATTAGCACATGGCCACCCCTTTTTGATCCCTGTGATGGAAGAATTGAACCGAGCGCCGATGAGTTTAAACGCCGCCCACGACGTGATTCATGCAGCCGAGCGGAGTTGTGCCATTGAAAAAAGTGGCCAAGACGATGACATGTGGCTCGCCAAATTGAATCAGCACGGCAAATCATCCTTCCACCCTGATGTCAGCAACTACAAAGTGTACCGCAACGTGAAAGACTATGGCTGTGTAGGTGACGGTGTTGCTGATGATACGGCATGCATAAACAGCGCAATGCAAGACGGTCAACGATGTGGTAATCATTGTGGGTCATCCACACTCACACCTGCCCTGATTTATTTCCCATCGGGTCGATACAAAATCTCATCACCCATCATTATGTATTATTTCACCCAACTTGTTGGCAACGCTCTCAATCCACCTACTCTTGTTGCCGCCGAACATTTTCAAGGCATCGCCATGATCGACTCTGATCCCTATCTCGAAGGAGGCAGCCAATGGTATATCAACCAAAATAACTTTTTCCGCCAAATTAGGAATTTCGTGTTTGACCTGACCTCTACTCCGCCTCAAGCTCATACCACCGGTGTGCATTGGCAAGTCGCTCAAGCTACCTCCTTGATGAACTTGCGCTTTGTGATGTCTACTGATCCACAGTCTAATCATCAAGGGATTTGGATGGAGAATGGATCAGGTGGGTTCATGTCTGACTTGATCTTTGAAGGGGGCAAGTATGGTATGTGGGTGGGGAACCAGCAATTCTTATCCCGCGGTCTTTCATTTTTCAATTGCCGCACAGCCATTTATATGAATTGGGTAAAAAGAAAAAAAAAATCTTCTTCTTTTCTTTCTCATTACTTTATTTTTATCACAGAATTGGCAATGGACATTCCAACAACTCTCCATCAACAATTGCGAAACGGGTATCGATATGTCTTCTGCTGGAACTACCACTGCTTCTGGTGTGGGTAGCATTCTTGTACTAGATGGCGAATTCACTGACACGGCGACGGGTATCAAGTTGGTTGATCATCTTCCTACCCATACAGATACATCGGGCACACTTTTACTGGACAATGTTAAGAAGATCAATATTGGAACTATGGTGGCGTCTGATCACGGGGACGTCTTTCTTGCTGGTGGTAATGGTGTTATTCAATCTTGGGGAAGTGGTTCTTTATATACAGGCACGGATGGCTCAGGGAATCTGCAACGTGGTGATTTGCCAACACCACCTACAAAATCTCCTCAACTTTTATCATTAGATGGTGTGTCCTTTTATGCTCGATCTCGACCTCAGTATGAACACTATGATGTATCTTCTTTTGTCTCTGTCCTAGGTAAGTTGACCTCCCCCCCCCCCGCCAAAAAAAAAGAAAGAGCTAAACATATAACTAACTGAATTGTATAAATAGATAGTGGAGCAGTTGGTGATGGTGTGACGGATGATACAGCAGCTATTCAAAAGGTGATTGATGATAACGCCGGATGCAAGATCGTCTATTTCCCTGCAGGTACATATATTCTCAGCAATACGGTGGTGGTACCTCCTGGCACCCGATTGACAGGTGAACTCTGGTCGGTCTTGATGGCAAAAGGTGATGTCTTTCAAGATAAAACCCGGCCGATTCCTATGCTAAAGGTGGGCAATCCCGGAGACCAAGGCACTGTGGAACTTGTCGACCTAATCTTCTCTTCTTCTGGCGCTCAACCTGGTGCGGTTCTTTTGGAATGGAATCTACACGACGATCCATCATCAACAGAACGTGGTGGTATATGGGACTGTCACTTCCGTGTTGGCGGCACCATCGGCTCCAACTTACAATACGAACAATGCCCCAAAAAAGCAGACGGTATCCAGCAACTCGAACAATCCAACAATCAAGACACAATCAACCAAGCGTGTGAAGGGGTCCATACACTTTTACGACTCACAGCATCCTCCTCAGCCTATCTGGAAAACATCTGGGCGTGGACGGCTGATCACGACCTGGATGATGGCGAACTTCAACGACAAGTCTCGATTTACACCGGTAGAGGTATACTTATTGAATCCGTCCAAGGACCCGTTTGGCTCTATGGCGTCCAGTCCGAACACAACACACTGTATCAATATCAGCTCTCTCATGCCAAAAATATCATGATGTCGATGATCCAGTCCGAAACACCGTACTGGCAACCTGTCCCCAATGCACCTTTTCCTTTCAACGGTGATACCACTTGGAACGATCCGACATATGATCACTGCTTCACATCAGGAAATCAAACTGGCCAGTCACCAAGTAATCGATGTGCTATGGCTTGGGCATTTCGTTCGATCGGGTCCTCTAACGTGTATATCTACGGCGCGGGGCTTTACAACTTTTTCTACGACTATGATCAAACTTGCTTGGACACTGAAGATTGCCAAGAATCGCTGGTGGACTTGGAAGGCAATCATGGGCTGTATCTTTATAATCTCAACACCAAGGGAAATGTCAACATGGTGGTGGGCGATAAAACACAAGTATGGGCGAAACAAGCTGATAACGCCAATGGATTCTGTCAAACCATCAATGCATTCCTTGCCGAAGCTTAGATTATTACTAGAGTATAGACTCAATTAGATTTGTTTATATCACCATTATCACTATTATTACTATCAATAAAAAACACTTTTTATTATCTTTTTATACGATGCTCTGATCAGGATTGTCAAAATCCCATATGCTCCAGAACTAACATAATTAAATTCCGACCTGCTCAACAAGATTTGCAGAGCTAATGCTAATGATGGTGGCCAAGAATGGGAATTGATGTATCTTTTCCCATTAAAAATACAGCAAGCACAATTCAAACCCCGTATAGTATGGACCTGCATAAATCGCCCACATAAACAAAAACCAACACAAAACGTTATTCCCCTTGAGATATAAATAAGTATATCTCCACTACAACCAAGCTTCCCAATATTTCACAGAGATATGATTATAATAAAGTTTTATTTGATAGGTAAAAGAAAAGATATAGCATTCAAAGATAGAGTCCTTCGGGGGTTCCTTCACTCTTTCTATACAACACCTTTTCACGCGCCTTTCGTAGATCTTCAGCTACCACCTTCATACGACGTTCACGTAATGCCAGTAGCCCCGCTTCAGAACAAATAGCCTATTTATAAACATCAAGAATGAATGAGACATCACAGATTAAATCCGACTTTATTTTTCCTTTCTTACCTTTATATCAGCACCAGAGAGATCATCTTTTGACATGACGAATTCCTCCAAATCCACATCATCAGATAAAGTCATTCGGGAGGTATGGATGTTGAAGATCCGACGCTTGGTCTTGACGTCGGGCAAAGGGAATTCAATTTTACGATCAATACGACCAGGTCGAATCAGAGCAGGATCTAGACTGTCGATTTTATTGGTTGCCATAATCACCTTGACATCACCACGAGAGTCGAAACCATCCAATTGATTTAATAGTTCCAACATGGTACGTTGAATTTCCCGTTCACCACCTGAAGTTGAGTCGTAACGCTTGGTACCGATCGCATCAATTTCATCAATAAACACAATCGAAGGGGCATTTTCTTCGGCCACTCGGAAGATTTCACGCACCAGTTTGGGACCATCACCCAAATACTTTTGAATCAGTTCAGAGCCAACAATACGCAAAAAGGTAGCACTGGTTTGATTTGCCACCGCCTTGGCCAATAAAGTTTTACCGGTACCTGGGACACCATAGAGAATAACACCTTTTGGAGGCTTGATACCCATTTCTTCATATAGTTCTGGATGTGTTAAAGGTAATTCTACCGCTTCCTATAATGAATTACAAGTTAAACCACCTGTCCGTTATTCCCACCCCCCCTTATTTTTTGTTTTACCTTGATTTCTTGAATTTGTTGTTCCAAACCACCAATATCAGCATAAGATTCTGTAGGTGCCTTCTCCAGTTTCATTACACTAACCATTGGATCCGTATCATCTTGAAGCACACCCACCACCGCCATTGTCTTGTGATGTAATAATACGCTGCAACCAGGTTCCAAAGAGTCTTTATCCACAAAACTCATCACCGAGACATAGTATTCCGGACCAGTTGAGGAGGACACAATCACATGGTCATCGTCAATGATTTCTTCCAAAGAGCCTACAGACATGGGTGACCCGCGCAGATCGTCCACTCGTGTTCGTTCTTCTTGATCCCGTTCTTCAGCTGGTTTGAGTCGTTCTTGGTTTTGCACGAATTCTTCTTCCAATAACAAGTAATCCTTGATACGTTCCATCTTTAACATTTTTAAGCGACATCGAGTGGTGGGGAATACTAAAAGAAGAGGATGAGATTAGATCTTTGTTATATTTATGTGTATATATATATTCGTACCTTGAGGCAGTTTGGCAGTTGTATCAGGTCCTCTTTTCTTTTTCTTGCCAACTCGAGTAGGTACAGGAGGTTCCCATTTCTTCTTTTTTTGATCCTTGTCCTATTAATGATAGATGATAAACAGTGTGAGTTTTGGTGCTGTTTAATTATCCCTTTCACTGATTTACCTTGTTCTTCTTGTCATTGCCACGAGGCATACCCGATTGTGAATTACCCTAGGTAGTTAAAAGCGGTTAGTGTATTCAACCAAGTTGTCATAACAGTGAGCTTACCATATTGTATAATAGATAAGAGTTGTGTGATCGTTAATGTAAAAGAGAATGAAAGAATGAAAAAGGTTTGCGCGTCAATTATATAGATTGAAACAGCTAAAATCGGGATTTGAATAAAATTTGAATGGCTGGCCACGTCAGCCTGACCTGAATTTCCCTGAAATTGAAAAAAAAAAAAAAAAAAAAAAAAAAAAAAAAAAAAAAAAAAAAAAAAAAAGATCTCACTCCGTCTCTCTTCTTCCAATTCAATTGTTTCCCTAATAGCAATAACAAGATTAACTAATCCACACCTCACACCATATAAACCTTTGATTCTCCTTCTTTACTATCAGCATATAGGATACCACAGCAAGATCATACCCTCTGTGGAAGATACCTACAACAATGTACTGAAACTCAGCCTGGAATTGAGTACCTTGAAGAACACCAAGTACTCGACACCAAAGTAAGGCAAGAAAAAAAGGTGCAGGAATTCGGTGTCCACTAGTCAATCTGTAAGTAATCCTTTTTGCTTATAACTTGTTGCCTACCTCTTTACTAACCTTTTACTTTATGAATAGATCACCTTTTATGCGACGTCAAAAGAAGTACTGCGATATCACTGGGCTCTCATCAAGTTGAATGGATCCAGAAAAGTGGGTTACGGTATCACAGCACTGAAATCTATCAATTTGGCGTCCTCGGGCCTACCTTGGTAGTCGTAGTGCGATTATTGATTTAAAAATAGTGTCAAATAGATCCCTTCTTTTATCATTCCCCCCCCCCTTGTATACTCCCCTTCCTCTCTTTGTTTAGTCATTAGATCGATCCCTACCCCCTCTTTACTCGTAACATCTGTTGATAACCCAAAATAGAAATAAAGATAGGATTTGTTGTTGTATGCTAAATCTCATGTAGTATCAACTGTTGTATTGCCCCAACTCATCCATGATGAGAAATAACTGATTGGTTTTTGTTTATTTATAGAATTTGCTTTTTTTTTTTTGCAATGTGTTGATGCCCTGAATGGAGAACAAAGAAGTCTTTTTCTGGCAAAAAGGTAACACAAATAAGTGCTGGGTATTTTTAAATAACAACATTGAATCCTCTCAAACGAATACTCTGACCATGTCTATCTTTATATATAAAAGGGTTATATCACCATGTTGAAGAGATAATGAATGCTGGTTTGCATAACTGACCCTTCAATTGGTATGGGTTCAGGAAGCATTAAAGAAAAAGGGACAGGTGTATTAAGTTCATTCCCCGATAAAGGCGGAAATTGAAATATTTCTCTCAAAAGGACCCCCTTTCCAGTTCTTTGTTTCTTTCTTTTTCTTTTCTTACTTTTTTTGTTTTGACAATAAAGTATATCTCTCAACTAAACAACATGAGTAACGCTGGTTATGATCCTTACAAACCATCTCGAAATACTAGCAAACCAGGTACTATAAATGTTATTAACCCACTTACAATTAACTCACACTTCCTTTTTTTTCCTTCTTCGTCTTCTTCTTGATTACAACAGGTTCATATGGTAACAGCGCGGGACAATTTGCTTCACATTCGACCAATGGACACCAACAGTCCAACAATTACTATGCAAACGATCCTTATGCTCCACATTCAAGCACTCAGCACCACTATTCACCCGATTCACATAGTATGATGTCCTCTAATCGATCTCCCACACCATCCAAACACCACCATAAGAATCCATCTCATAAAGGTAGCACCTCCAACTCTGGCTATTCTCCTTCACCAGTAGCCATGTATCAAGAAGGCAGTCCTTTACCAAGCTATGTAGCGCCTAACACAAGCAACGACATGGTCTATTCTCCACAGGACAACATTGCGATGGATATGGACGACTCGGCCCCACTACACACATTCACCACCACCACCAAAGACAAACCACAGGATATAAGGGAACGAGGAAAATTTTGTGGGGTTGGACGCAAAAATTGGGTCACGATCACGTTTGCTATCCTCGTTATAGTCGTCATCGTATGGTACTTTGTATGGCCCCGGGCGTTCGAGATGGATCTTAATACGGTCAGTCTTTACGGCAACAACACCAATCATTGGACCACCACCACATCATCCACCGGCACGATCACAACCAAGGAATTTCAAACGGTTTGGAACATATCAATGGTGGCTGACAATAAAGACAACTGGGTGCCGACACGTGTGGCAGGATTGGACTTGGCCATCTTTGATCATGATACTGGAATCAAGTTTGCTAATGCCACTGTAGGATCGTTTGTGCTGGGTGCCAAGGAAACGAAGCCTATCAACTTTGTTGCCACTATTGATTTCTTACGGGCTACCAATGAACCGACCATGGATGATTTCACCGCAGCTTGTCAGTCGTCCTCTCAACAAAAAACTCCATCTTCTCTCAACCTCCTATTTCAAGTTACATACCATATCTCTGGTTTTATTTGGTCTTATCAAACTCAAACTACCTCCTCTTACTTCCTTTGTCCTCAATAGTAATTTAATAGATACCCCCCTTTTTTATATGTATAATAAAAATCATTCTCTCTGTCTTTTGCATTGGTGGAACTAGTATGTGGGACAAACATTTTGTAGTTTGTATTCCATCATATGTCAATGTCCCTCATCTCACGTTTTTGATCAATTTCACTTGCTGATCTGCTGTGATTTGGGTCTTTTTCTTTTTGAAATATAGGGCTCGTGCTCTTGCAACCTCGTCAATGCAACTCCGAAGCTATAATCGATGAAATCAACCAATCATAATCAGTAACAGAGTCCTCCGTATCAATCCGAGCATTTACCATAAGGATCTTTTTTTTTTTTTTTGTCAATTGGAGCATGGCGGGATCGATTGGTGTAAAACCCCTTGATTACTTTAAAGATGCCATAAAACGCTAGCATGAAAATCAACTTAAATCTTTTCGGAGCGTATATAAAGTGGGGGGGGGGAAATGCGGGATCTTTTTTTTTTTTTTTTTTTTTTAAAAAAAAAAAACTTTCACTCTCTTTTATTGACTATACTTTGACATGGTGCACAGCTTTACGAAAACCATTGACCTCAAGATTACTTGCAACTCGAATGAAATCTACTTTTTCGGTCAACCAGAAGAATCAGCGGGAAAACTCTTACAAGGCACTGTTAGCTTATCACTCACTGAAGCTATCAAGGTGAAGCGTCTTACTTTGGACTTTAAAGGGAAAATGAAGGTGCAATGGACTGATGGTAAGCAAATAACAACAACTACTGACTTTTTACTCATATTACTTGCCTCCTTTGTAGGACCTCAACATACTCAGAAACAAGAAAGGTCTATTATACAACATGAATGGACACTCTTAGCAGCACAAAGCAATAAACGACTACACCTTATTCCAGCTGGACAACATTCATGGGACTTTAATCTAACATTACCTGGCGACCTTCCACCCTCCCTGCAAGCAGAAATGGGTAAAGTATGTTACCAATTAACCGCCACTCTGGAACGATCAGGCGGCTTTTTACTCCACAACACTGTCCAACGCAAGCAACCTATCCGTGTGGTACGAAGTGTCCTACCTTCTGAATTTGAATTGATCCAATCTCTCGAGATTCACAACACTTGGTCGGAAAAAATGGTGTACGACATCTCTCTACCATCTAAACTATATGCTCATAATGCCACCATCCCAGTCTCCTTCTCCATCTTGCCTATTGCCAACAAACTCCGTGTCCATGCCATCATGGCCACTCTCAAGGAATGCTGCACTTATCAAACCAACGACAAGCGAAAGACGGATTCAAGAATCATCAAGGTGAGTCGACTGGATCATCCTTTTAGCACCGCGGTGGTGAATCATGATGGTGTGACACCTACTGCTTGGACCCGAGTGTTGGATGTCAAGGTACCTGCTCAAGTTCCAATGGTGTTTTGCGATGCTACTAGTGCCATGATTAAGATCCGACATAAACTCAAGTTTGTCATCTCGATCGTCAATGCGGATGGACACTGGTCAGAACTGCGTGCCACTTTACCAATTGTCATCATGGATTCTTTTGGTCCCACTATCTCTGCTGCCTCGGCTGAAGCTAATACTTTACCTACTTATGATGAAAGCTGGCGATCTTTACCTTATGCTCAAGAATTATGGGATACTCTTCGCTCCCAACAACAAGATGATGATGATGATCCTATGACCACTGGTGCTTCTTCTCCTTCTTTGGTGGATTCTCGTCAACCTGTCACTATCTCAAGTTATACGCGTGCCATGACACTCACTTCTTCCATGGTGCCTTGTCGTCAATCTTCTTTAGTGGAATATACTGTGATGGACTCTGATATGGAAACAGATGACATTTTGACGCCTCGGAATGAAGAAGTAAATGATGAAATCTGGTGGCATGGTATCGATTTGTCTCGTGTACCTTCTTATCACTCAATGGTCGATGTCGATCCTACCATTCCTACTTGTACTTATCTACCTCCGGCCTACGATCCTGTTTGGCAACGATGCTTTGCTTCTGTTTAACTTTAAATTAGCTTGAAACCCCGTCTATTCCCCTCCCGTCTCTCTCTCTCTCTCTCTCTCTCTAGCATTTATATATATATATACCACACCCATTACAATAGCTTAATAATTTATATCCATATCGTTTAACATTATCTAATAAAAACTCATGTCATTCAAATCTAACTTGTCTTTTATGATTGTTGTGTATGTGAATGCATCAACCCAACATGTAAATCTTTTACCACGAGTGGTTCCCTTTTGTGGGGATAAAAAACAAATTCAATCGCCGCTTTCCATCGTACACCAGTCATCTCCTTTCTCACCAGTTTCGATTGGATGCCATGACACTTTAAGCTTTCTTTCCTCCCGATATGATAGTATCTTCATAGACTTTAGGCTCAAGAACATTTGGCCAGATTAAACTTGCATGAATCGCGCCCTTTTTCGCTTTCTCTTTCATCACCACTCAAAAGTTGACTTGATTGCCCTTTCTATGATGATTTGATTCTTTCTCATAATGGAAAGGACGATGGAGATAGATAATCTAATTAGTTGAGTGGGGTTCCATTTTCGTTTTGCTATCCTCAGACCAGTTTCCGAGCAATCACTTTTTAAACCCCGCGTAGTTTCATTTTTCCAATACTTCCCCCCTCCCCTCTTTTTCTTTTTCTTTTTCTTTTCTTTCCCTCTTCTTCATTTCTTTTTTTTTTTTTAATTATAACGTTATATATATATATATATGAACCCAACACAAACCAATCAAGTTGCTCAGCCTGAGCTTATCACGGAACGCTCTGGTCATCATTCTAAACGCAAATGGCACGACTCTTTACTCCTGGAACAAACCGAACTCACGGAGGGCAATGAAGGTCATATCAAGAAGGTACCACGTAAGTATTTGAAAACACAGATCAAAAAGGTTTATTGTTTTACCCATTCTATTTAATATTATTATAGATACAACTCCTTCCATTAGTGTAGGTGATGACACTCAGAAAACTGACATGGAGGTAAAACATTAAAGTCAGCTGTATTTCTCTGTATAACTAACATCCTCTTTCTATTTTTAGGAAGAAGACGAAGAAGACATGAAGATCAAGCGTAAGGCACAAAACAGGGCGGCTCAGCGTGCATTTCGGGAGCGCAAGGAACGATACGTCAAGGACCTAGAAATCAAGATCAAACAGACTCAAGACAATCATGTATTTGCTACCAATCAACTGTATCAAGAGAACCATCATCTGCGTGCCATCATTTACCGTCTGGAAGCTGAAAACACTACTTTAAAAGGTATGATGCCTTTGTCTACAAACAAGTCCTCTGATTTATTGGCTTCTTTGGGTCTCATGTCTCCTCCTCAACAACAACTTTTATCCGGTCTTACTTCACTTCCACCACTGTCAACTTTTTATACACCTTCTCCTATGGATGTATTTAATCCAAATGGCTTTCTTCCTTTTCCAACAACATCTTCTTTGCCGGGCCCTCGACATCCTAAACCTTTAGCTGCTAAACCTCCGGTGCCAATATTACCACAACAACAACAACCTCAACCTCAACAACAACAACAACAACAACAGCAACACCATATCATCAGCACCAAATCATCGTCCTCATCAAATCAGCAAAAGGAACCCAAGCCGATCGAGACATCTCAACATCAAGAATTTACTTTCTCTATCTCTACTCCTGAAACATTACGGGCTCATACATCTGGAAGGAACGTCGCATCGGATCCTATTGAATTGATACCATTGTGCCATCCTGATCAAGATCATCGATCCTTCAAGACAACTCAATCTAATAATAACAACAGCAACAACAATGCATCCTCCGGCTCAAGTCCTTCTACTGCTCCTGTGAACTCTCCTCATGATACCTTGGACAATGATGAAACAAACAATACTTCTTTTGTTTCTTTCTTGGATGGTTATGATGCCTTTGAACGCTTGTATGTGCATCAAGATCCATCTCTATTTGATGACCCTGGTTTGAATTTATCCATGCCTTCTCGACACAATATATCTCAAGGCGTCAAACCACCAATCGA
Organism: Chlamydoabsidia padenii; assembly: GCA_025330725.1. NCBI lineage: Eukaryota > Fungi > Mucoromycota > Mucoromycetes > Mucorales > Cunninghamellaceae > Chlamydoabsidia > Chlamydoabsidia padenii. The sequence continues at coordinate 490,506 of JAIWND010000012.1, forward strand.
AGAAGAACCTACTATGATACTCAAGGACAAGAAGATGGATACATTGATGATGAAGGGATCTGGATCGGCTGATGACTTGATTTCTCTTCCTTCTGTACAACAAGATCTTCAACAACAGCAGCAACATCAACAACATCAACATCAGCAACAACAGGTAGGTCAACATCCTCAACGAGTGGTATCGGTAACCTCGACTACGATGGAGGACGATGAAAAGACTCCGATTTGGCAAAAGATCACTGAACATGCTCAGAACAACAAATTCAGTGTGGATCATTTGGTGGAAGCTGTACGCAGTACAACTACCTCAAAACGGAAAAACAAGCTTCTGGTGGATGAATGGGAATTGGAAGCCATGGTCAATGATTTAAATTATTATCTCTAATATAGTTATATAGTGTATTTGTAGTAGGTCTTTTTTGTTTTTGAATATATATAGTTTTATAGTCTACTATCCTTTTATCCATTGTACATACATACATTAATTAATTAATAAAAGCAATTCTGCTGGATTCATCCTACTTGGTGTATACTTTATTAATGTGTTTGGATCTGTGTGCGTTTTGAAAAATGATGATCATTCATAGGGTTAAGGGGAAACCGACCATGTGGGTCGACAATGGCGGTGTTTAAAAATGTGCGTACCTCCGTCTTAGTGAAAGGCGGAAAAAAAAAAAAAAAAAAAGTGTACCTCCTCTTCTTTTTGCCATACTCCACTAAAAATGTCCAAACGAACTGACAGTAAAAAATCTATCAGTTCTTCAGTATTTGGTATCAAGAGACTTTTACGCGACTTCCAAACCAATGTACCAGCCCTCTCTAAAAAACCTAAAACAGCCACAGCAAACAATGGTAAGCGCCCCCGTAATAAACAATGACAACAAAACGCTAATGTTAAATACACACTTCTATATATATATAGAACTTCACGCCTTTGGGACGTTTAATATCGACAAGGCACGTATTGAATTCAAACAACAAATTGATTGTATCCGGTCCATCTGCTCACAGTTTGAAACGGAGGTGCTTGGTGATGTTATGAAGTTGGGACCTGGGGCTGATCCTGCCTTTCGAAAACACTTTAATCAACTAAAGGTAACGAAATACAACGATTGATCTCTTCTAATCTTATTTCAATACCCAAATAGGAACAAGCTTCTACCGAAACGACGGTCTTGCGCTTAGAAGAACACATACAACAATCCTGTACTTTACTCGAAGCCGCTTTGAACGACAAGGAAGCATCAACATCAAAAGTCAAAGTACAACAATTGGAGAAACTTGCAAAGTCAATGGGGTAAAGTATACTGCTTCATTAGAAAATCAAATGTTTTTAACACCTTATTTTTAGACTAGTATCATTTGTGGACTCATCACAAAAGGAATCCGGCGGACCTTCGACAACTATTACGTTAGGTGGAACGGTGATTGTGATTGATGTAAGTTAAACCTTTCCTTTGTATATATATATATATATTACATGATACTAATCAACGTATATATTAGATTGATATTGACGATGCGGGACAAGTACAAAGGACCAAGGTAACATTTGTACCGGAACACCTACAGAATGATCACGATGAAAATTTGGATTTACTATTGGCGAAGGATCTACAACAACACAACATCGAAGGATTCAAATCTAACTTGGGCACTTTGGCATTATTGGACCGACTCAACGTGGATTATATACCAATAGACTTTTTTACTATTGTAAGGAACTTGTATACGGATATGCGGACCATTTGTAATCAAGAAGCGTAAGTTATAAAGCTAACAATAGGATATGGATGATGATCACTAACGTTTACTTTTGTTCTCTAGGCTTTTGCTCTCAAATGATATATTGGGTGTCTTATCAGAAGGCCATGGTGTCCCTAATCTATTTCTGGATTATCCTGGCATCTCCATAGCATACTGGGTGGACAAGTTAAAGGCAAAAACCATCGACTGGAACAGTGTCGGGGCGGCAATTGAAGAAGGTAAGCAAACCCTCCCCCCACGAAAACGGGCAAAGATGAAATATACTCATTGCTATCATTGTAGGAAAAGTGCACTCTTCTTTACGAGACACGGCAAAACTACACATCTCCTTTGAGGAATCACAAGCACCACATTACTTCCTTCCTCCACATCGATCAAACTATATGCTTGCCTTTGACGAAACCGAAGAATCAATCTCAGAAACTGGGTATGTATCCAGCTCTATTGGGTAGACAAGTCATCATTTAATTAACTCGTCCTTTCTTCTTCTTCTTTTGACAGTGATCTCAAGGTGATCAAGGAAACCAAATGGCCGAAATTCATGCAACCACTTCGATTTGTTAAACCAATAGCTTCTTCTGACGGCTCCACTGCTGTCCCAATACGATTTGTTGCCAAACTAGACACACCCGTTGCTGCTTCGAACTATATTGTACAAAAACTGATGGAATCCACGGGTCTTTTAAAAGGTAAAATAAATAAAAAAGTAAGTATTTGTTGGTAACTTGAGTGCTAATCATGCTTTGTAGAAACAAATTATACACCAGCTCCTGAAACAACAGCTCTTGATCGATCCACTTCAACTACTTTGTCACTGGAGGAATTACTGGTTAGTCAACTGAATAAAGGAATTATAAAGTACTCACCTGGTAAACCTTTTTTTTATAGGTTTTGAATGTATCGAATACTAATGCAGATACAAATCCAATGAAATCCAATGCTTCCTGGGTCAAGGTAAGTTACATAGATCAATGCTAATGACTGTGGCTGTGTGTAGATACTAAAATCTTATTTTATGCCTAATAGAAAATCACTGACTCCTCAGATCAAGTATACCAATATCAAGCAAATGCAGGAACGCCAGGGAAACTGCTACATAGAATCCCATTCCAACATCCTGCCCAATTATATAGCATCATGATGGTAATTATAATATGCGTATCTATTATAAACTAACAAGTTTCCTTCTTCTTTATTAGTACCTTAGACAACAGCAAACATTTAACTCTTTATTCACAAGTATCTTCAACAAGGAAACATACCAACCTGGAACCTCAGATTCAACGAGAATGGCAAGAACTTTATCCTTGGATGAAATCCTGATGGGTAAGAATAGCCAAACTTTTACTTTTTGTTACTCATCTCTTTGTGTATATTTTATAGCCAGCGAAGAGGACGATAAACTGCGAATAGAAGTGGCCACCTACAGCGCACCACGAACAATCCAATTATCACTATCACCACCAGCATCAACCCACTACCCCTTTGTCTCGATTCCTGTCACCATCGATATCCCCACACACAAGGCATGCCACCCAAGAGTACGACTGGATTCTGCTATTATAGACATGGAAACCACCAATGGCATAGAAATGGTATGGAATCCTCGTGTATTCAATCAAGATGAAATGAACAAGGTGCTTCAGAACGAATACAAGATTCCTGATCTGGTTGCATGGGTTTGGAAAACACTTGAACAACACGAAGGAAACTACTGGGTGGAACGATCTTTGAAGCGATCTCATAACTCAATGATGGATCTGGATGATGTGTTTTAGATTTATTTATATTAGAATAGGCTTTAATTATATTTTATTGTTGATTTGGCCAGTTGTAATAAAATTAAGTGATTACTATCTCCCAAAGCATTTAACATGAATTGACGTTTGACTACTTGTCGCATTATGTGTGGGTGGATCCGCGGCCTTTGAATATAGCATTATGCTCTATCAACTCCGCAAGATTTGTCTGCATTGACAACGATTTATGTTGTTTGTGTTCATTGCTCAGGGCGAAATACATGCTTATCATCCAGTAGCATATTAGTACAAAGGATGTTTGTTTCTCGAAACGTAATTGGATCAAAAGAGGGGGAGGGGGGAAGAACACAATCTTCATGTCCCGATGGATTGATTTTCCACCCAAAAGAACCATGATGCATCAATAGAATAAACATGGTCTTTGTATCATATGTATGATTTAGCTATATTAGTTTTGAACTCGATATGTGGGAAGTGTTCACCTTTTCCTGATCCAATGATACGAAGCGGCATTTGAATCGATTACAATTGAAATCCCGCAGCCGCCCTTTTATTCCCTTTTTTCTTTCATCGACTCCCTTTCTTCCCTTTATCTCGCTCTCTCTCTCGCTGTGCCACTCATGGTATCCGACAACAAACTAACTAATCAACAAGAATCATTGGGCACTTGTAGGTGCTCAATAGCCTCACTAATGGAAACAACTCCCACACTTACTATTCCCCGTGCCGAAACAAAGGTGGTTGACAATCACAGTTATACTTTATATATGATTGTAATCAAGGTAATCATTTAACCCAACATCTTATTTTTTTTTTCTCCTTTAACTTTCCCATGGATTCAACTGACTCTCTTTTATATAATAGACTCTGGAAACCAAACGACGATACAGCGAATTCGAATCCTTTCGCACTACTCTCTCCAAACTCCACCCTGCGTTATTTGTGCCACCCATTCCCGGCAAGCACTCTTTATGTAAGTAGATCTTTACATATGACTTGTTTATACAATGCTGACTCTTTTTTTTATTTTTACTGTTATTCTCTCTCTCTATTTCAGCTGACTATGCTCATGTCCATACTCAAAGTCGACACAAGGATGAACAAGCCATGGTGGAAAAACGTAAACGGATGCTTCAGCGGTTTTTATGTCGTTTGATAGAACACCCCATTTTATCAAAAGAGCATGTCCTGCACCAGTTTTTACAACCCGACATCAACTGGGTAAGTTGCTAAAAAGAAAAGGTGGTCAAAGCATATTATCTTAATCACTCACTTGCCTGTCTTCTTGTATATGTAATAGAATGATTATCTCTCCACCTTACCTATCAATACAATCAAAAACCCATTACCAGAGTCATCACCTGGACCTGGTGACTCATCCACTTTTGTCTCCTCCTTATTACCCAATCTACCAAGTCAAATTCTTCCTATACCCACCACATCTTATACCTTGAAAAGCCCGGATCCCAAGTATGTCTCCTCGGAAGCTTTACTCAACAAACAATCATTACATGCCAGCAGCCGATTTGATCGATCACAGAAAAAAGTGTTGCGACGACTTGGAGGTAGGTAAAAAGAATGACTTTTTTTTAAAAAAAATCATGATATGTATTCTCTTTTTTAGACTTGGCGAATGATTATGGTGAAATGGGTGCTATCTACAATGCCCTCAGTCTGGATGAAGTAGGTGTGATGGCCAATGCTGTCGAGCAACTTGGATTATCCAACGACGATACTTGTCAAGAAATGCAACAACTGGTTACACAATTGGAAATTGATTTTGCCGAGCATGTCCAAGAATACGTCCAACATGCTGCCATTGCCAAGCAAAGTATTCGGTATTGGTATATGAAACAGGCTCAACTGGAAATGATTGGTGAAGCTCTGGTGACAAAACAAACTGCATTACACACTTTACTCAAAACGGAAGGACAGGCTGAACGACTACAGGCAACAATGGATCCAACAACAATAACAAATCAAGGCGACTTTGAAGAAGAAGAAGATGAATCTTTTGATATTGATACTCATTCTATTGAAGATGGATTCTCTGCGGTGGATACAACATCTTCTGTCTTGGTACCTTCGCATAACGGTGATGATGATGATGATGATGATAGCGACAATACAAGTTATCCTAATGCGGTCAGTGCATCTGCCATCCGTGCATCAAGATCTCGGTCAAAAAAATGGACTTCGCCAAGAAAACTCTTCAATGCGGTGTCATATACTTTACAAGGAATGATGGATGTGGATCCTGAATTGACAAGAAGGAATCAAATCGAATCATTGAAAACGACCATTGCACAGGTAAAACGACAGGGGGGACTATTCTGGATTTGAAATCTCACATATTTTTTTAATAATTATATGCAGCTGGAAACCACGAAAAGGAAAACCGCCGAGGAATCAAAACAAATAGGTGTGATCATTCAAGAAGAAATGCAACGATTTGAAAAACAAAAGGGTGCGGAACTAAAGAAGATGATGATTGCCTTTGCAAAGCTTCATTTACAATTTTGTGAAAAGGTAAAGATAGGATGGGGAAATGGAATAACGTGTATTAATCATCATCATCGTTTATAGAACATGATATCATGGCAACGAACTCGACAACAAGTGGAAACTATGGCCATCTCTGACTAGTTTAGATTCAATTGCGGTGTTTAAAAATAAAATCATGCCTTTTTAAAAAATGTTTCTAGTCCCCTCCACTTCTCTTTTACTTCCCCTGTCTTTGTTTTTTTTTTTTTTTAATCTCATGTCCAAAACATTACCCTTCCCCATCTTCCGTTACAAACCACGTACACCAGCATCCATTCAAGGGGGTGCCATTATCGTCCTTCAAGAATGGTGGGGTGTCAATAAACAATGTCAAGAACACGCTCAACGATTAGCCGATACCACTGGTGCTCATACCGTCCTTCCTGATCTTTATAAAGGCAAAGTGGGTGTGAATGCAGAAGAAGCAAGTCATCTTATGAACAATCTGGACTGGCCTACTGCAATCTCTGAACTTGAAGAACTTGTTGGACAACTCAAGGAAGCTAAATTCTCGTAAGTACATTCCCCTTCCTTCAACCTCCTTTATTTTCACTCATCTGTGTCTTGTAGGAATATTGGCTCTATTGGTTTTTGTATGGGCGGTGGACTTTCTTTAGCATTGGCTACTCATATGGCGAAAACACGACATCCTCTTAAGGCGGCTGTCACTTGTTATGGTACTCCTCCAGGTGAACTCTATGATGTACGGGAAATCACCACTGTCACACCTGTCCAAGGTCATTTTGGTGGAAAGGTATAGTATATATATATATAGTGCGGATGATGATTACTGATTTATTTTTATGATAGGATACGTTGAAAGGATTGAGTGACCCAATAGCAGGTAAAACGAAATAAACAAGGACGATATATATATATATATATATATCCTTATTGATCGAATCTACTTTATTATCATTAGCGGATGCACTTGAATTTAAACTGAAAACATACAACACAGCCGAATCGACTATATATCGATATCCAGAACAAGGTCACGCGTTTTTGAATGATGAAGAATGGTCGGTGGAACAACGCAAAGAATTGGGATTTGTAGACAAGTCAATCGATCCAAAGACGACCGAAGAACAAGTCCGTGATTTGGCTTGGTCACGTATCACTAGCTTCTTTGTCCAACATCTCAGCAACAGACAACAAAGTGTCTAATCATTTTTAGTATAGTTTACGTAGTATATATTCCCCCTTCCTCCTTATTGTGATGAAACACTCTTTTTTTAAATAATAAAAACCATCCTTTGTATCTTACAACATTCTTTCTGACTACATTCCTGGCACTTGAACTATAGTACCTTTTTTGCATAGGTGTGATATGATTATTGTCTGTTTAGTCATCCCTCTCCTTAAACTATCAAAAAAAGGGCAATTTATCCACCACATACATACTTACTCGGACATTATTTGTCCTGTACCTTTCTTCTTCTCTCTTCTACCTTATAGATAACTCTTTTTTTTTTTTTGCGTGTGTGTGATAATGTCAACTGGTTTTTTTACACCTACTGCATTGATACCTAAATCATCATCAATATTAGCACCCCCACCTACTTCATCCTCGCCTGTGCCTTCTTCATCCTTATTAGAAACCCGACCCCATCATGCAAGACGAAAAAGGAAAGAGGCGGGAGATTATTGGCTAGGTCGAACCTTGGGCAAAGGATCATCAGGAAGGGTCAAACTTGGATATCATAAGAAAACAGGAGAAAAAGTAGCGGTGAAGATCATCTCCAAGACTTATTTGACTTTTAATGCTACTACTGAGCGAGCTGTCAAACGTGAAATTGCCGTGATGAAATTAATTCAACACCCGCACATTGTTCGATTGATCGATGTAATTGATGTGCAGGATTCTTCCAATTTGTAAGTCAATTTGTACGAAACCAAAAACAGGGGTCATAAACAAATCATTGAAATTTATAGATACCTTATACTGGAGTATGTTCAAGGTGGTGAGTTGTTTGAATATTTGATCACAAAAGGTCGGTTATCGGAGAAGGATGCCCGGAAGCATTTTCAGCAAATCATTTTCGGGATGGATTTTTGTCACAGGCATTTAATTTGGTAACCCGCCCGCTTTTTTTTTTTTTTCTTTCTTTCTTTCTCTTCCACTTTTCTCACTCTCACTTTTTATTTTAATCCACTAGCCATCGTGATTTGAAACCTGAAAACCTTTTACTTGATGAAGGTTTGAATATAAAGATTGCTGACTTTGGTATGGCCTCCCTCCAACCTAGTGGGACTTTATTGGAAACAAGTTGTGGCTCTCCTCATTATGCCAGTCCTGAAATAGTAACGGTAAAAGAAGAAGAAGAAGAAGAAGACGAAACAACAACTAACTGATAAACCATCAATATACATATATTGTCATAGGGAGTTCCATATAATGGTACAGCATCCGATACTTGGTCATGTGGGGTCATTCTATATGCACTTTTATGTGGACACTTGCCTTTTGACGACAACAACATTCGCGAACTATTACAAAAGGTAAATAAATATAAACGAAATGGATGCCTTAATCATACTTGACTTGTAGGTCAAGCGTGGAAAATACTCTCTTCCGAGCTTTCTGTCTGATTTGGCGAAGGATCTGATTCAAAAGATACTTGTTGTGGACCCCGACAAACGACTGACGGCAAGTAAAAAAAGAAACTGAATTGAATTAACTTATATGACTCTCTCTTTTAATATCAATAGATGCAACAAATACAAGAACATGAATGGTTTAACATTGATGGTCGACCTATCAACTCTACTTTAACCCCACATTTATCTGGATCTGATGAAATCGCCAAACCAATTAAAGATATCTCATCTATTGACGAACGACTCTTGGAATCACTACAGGATTTGTGGGTAGGATCTTCTCAAAAACAATTGATTGATGCTTTGATGAGCAGAGTGTAAGTATCAATAAGAGGGGGAGGGAAACAGAGGATGATATACTAACACTCCTTCTTATCAGGTATAATATGGAAAAGGTGGCCTATAATCTACTACAACGCCATTCATCCAACTATTGGAAAACAAAACAGCATGATGATATGGAAGAGGAACGACAGTCATGGACAGACCACACCAGCAATGAAAAAAGATTTCTTCGACGACGACCACGACCTATCACGATCTGTAACTCTGATTTACCCATCACAATGCAAAAGTCACCTCTTTCACATAATGACAATGAAATCGACCAAATCATACCTCCTCCTTCACCCGGTGTGCAAAGACGACGCTCTACCATCCAAAGGAAACATATCTCAACTGAAAAACCTACTCGATTACAACCTGTGGCCATACAAAGGGAATCATCAACAAGAAAAAGTGCACAACACGAGTAAGCAATGATAAACGGGATGATGTTGGTGAATTTACTCATGAATATCTCTATCTTTTATATAGACACTTCGATCCAACTTGTTCACCAAACAGGGTCTTTCATCCATCTCATCAGGAACCACGATCCTTACAAGAAGAAATCGTCGCGGCGGGTCAACCATCACCAGCACGATCTCGATTATATTTTTTATCACAACGTGTCAATCAATCGAGAAAAGCCAACGATCATCTACTCTCCACCCAAGATAATATCATCACCAACTACAGGCCTGAATCCCGTCCATCACATCCTCTCATGGGCAGCGGGTCACCATTGTCATTGGCCAGTAAAGCCCTGACTGCATCCTCTTCTCCAAGACTTAAGGCACCCACAATGGATAGTCCCAAATTATCCTCTTGGCTTCCTGGATTATCTCATTTCAAGCGACCCAAGGTAAAGTGAAGGGGAGGAGGGGGGGGGCATCACGGTTGACTGACTGACTGACTGACTGACTTTTTTTAGATCTACACTATTCGGTGCCTTGCCAAAGATGATAAAGAAGCCTTTGGGAAATTGGCTCAAGTGATTCGGGAGGTAACAATCTTTTATCTTATTTATATATGTATACTCATCACTCTTTTTTTTTTTTTTTTTTTTAGCGCATGAATGGCTCTTATAATGAAGAAAAGGATACATATGGGGTCACGAAAAGAAAAGGACAGTTTGAAGCATCTGCTGATCAAGGTAAGAATTGAAAAAAAGAATGTATGACGAATACTCAATATCTTTTTGTTATTAGGGAGAGGACAAAAGGTACGATTCAAACTGGAACCCGGACTTCCTGATGGCCCATGTAAAGGAATCAACATTAACATCATTCAACAACAAGGTAAAGCTCATTTTTATTTTTTGCTTTATTTTGTTTTACTCATCAAATCCCTATGGTAGGTGACACGGCGACCTTTTTAAGATCAATCAAACAAATGGAAAAGGCCTTGGATGAATATGAAAAAGAAGCAGAATTCATCTCCTCGGCAAATGGCTGGAACATACATAGAAATTAGACGGGGGGGGTTATTATTAGTAGTAGTAATAGTTGTATAGATCATCTTTCTTTTTTTTTTTTTTAGCTTATCATTATACCATATATAGAACGCTTCTTGTATATAATTTATCAATAAAAATGGTTGTCGTCGTTTTGATGCGCGAACAGTAGTTGTCAATGCAGGATGGCAGACGGCGGGATTTAAATAGAGCAATGGATGTGGATGGCGATAACAAGATGTGAAATCTATTTTTACCATGTTTGACTTTCCCTTGGCAAACTGATAGTGTAAGAGGTGGCTCATGAGTATGACCAGGCTTTGAGATATCTTGTCTTGCTTGTTCAACTCCGGATGACAGGCGGGGGAAGTGGGTAAAATGTAAAAATAGAATCCCCTTGCCTTATTTAAAGTTTTCGGTATTTATATTTGTCTCTTTTTCTTCTTTTTCTTTTCTCTCACTTTTTTCATTCATTATCCATCATGCGCTCACCACTCTTGCTTTTGTTGGTGTCCTCTTTCTGTACCTACTCGGCGTATGCTTCAGCTCTTGATAACGAACGTTGTTCAGGTAAAGGGAGGAAAAAAGTTACCACATTTATAATTAACCTTGTCATTTTTTTGTAACATGTATAGACGTTCACGTCCTTTACCCAACCGACAAGTCCATTGTTGATGACCATGTGGATCCCACTGCCTATGTTGTCATTCGTAAGTGAAAAAAAAAAAAAAAGGCAAGACGATGGTGCACCTGAAGACTCATCTCCTCCTAATTTAGAAAATCAACATACTTCTTTATCATACTTGAAAACTGTTTTGGTCCATAAACAAAAACATAATGGCTGGTATTTGACCAAACAAATTTGGAATGATCATGAAGATCAGGAACACAAGAATCTGGCTAAAGTGACGGCGGTGCAATACAATCTGGATGAACTCAAAACTGATCTTCCAGACCAATACTGGTATAGGTAAAGTCTCTTTAGGGTCTAGACTTTGCTGAGCCACTCATCCCTTTTTTATTATTATTATCATACTTGTATAGTGCCCAGATTGATCAAGATGGTGTGGAGTGTTGGGTGGAATCCGATCATTTTGATATCAAGTAAATGCCCTTTGACATATCCCATTCTACATATAACCCCCCTTCCTCTTTATTCTTTACATGGCACTTTACCCTTTTTTTTTATTATTTATCATATACATACAATGCCAACTAAATAAAAAACCAATGTCTTTATTATGTATCATGTTTTATTTAAAATGTTGTCAATAGTCTATTAATTAATTTAATACATTAGGGGATAAGGATGTATACTGTAATCATGGTTGTTCATAGCGTTGTTTCATTTGATGGTATAATCTTTCTTTTTTAGATGTCGAGACGCCCAGTCCAGCCCGAACATAAGGTGTTGTTGTTGGTGCCAGAGGTACAGTGATGCCTTGTTGAGATAAACCGACGCCTTGTCCATTTTGCCAACCCATCTTTTTCAACATGTCGTATCCTTTACCTTGTACGGGAGTATGCAGATCGATCACTTCTGCAGGTCGGTTACTGTCGTCCTGTTGTTGATATCCTTCCGATACACGTTCCCGTCGTAATCGTGCTCGATCAATATAATGTTGTTGCTGCTGTTGTTCGGTATCATCCTCGTATTCCTTTAATAATCGTTTCTGCCATTCCCTTTTTGTTGTATTCTTCTTTAATGTTGAGACAGTGTGTTTCTTTGTTGTTGTTGTTGTTGTTGTTGTTGTTGCTGGTGCTGCTGATATGGCGGGTGATGAAGTATTGATAGCCGAAGTTTGACATTGTTGACAAGGCCAGCCCTGATCATGTAAATGGACTTGAAAGACAGTAACCCCCAGAGTCAATTCGTCACCGTGAGCCAAGTCGAAAGGCCTGCTGCATTGTTTGGCCGGTGAGAGTCGTTCACCATTGAGAAGCGTGCCGTTCTGAGAGCCCATATCCGTCACGGCAAAAGTATGGCGATCATGGTCGTAAAAGAGGTGACAATGAATCTTGCTGACTTGCATATCCCGTAGTCGTGTCGTTCGTGTGTCCCAATCATGCTTGTCCCGTCCTAGTGTCATTCCATTAGCATCTGTCAGAACCACTTGGCCTACAGGTACCACCGTTGAAGATAGCACCACCAATCGCAAAGTCGCATCTGTGTCAGGCTCTTCAACGTCGTCATCCTTGTCGGTCGGTGCTGTATCATTCAAACTGTAATCAAAAGATACGGGTATATATAATTGTCGTTTAGCATCGTATTTGGAGTAGGTATCAGTCATCATGTCGTACCACATATCACGTTCACTGTTGTAAAAGTATCGTTCATGATCAGGGAGTTCCGTTATTGTATGTGTTGCTATTTCTCCATTGTTTTTTATGTTGTTTGTTGGACTGTTTGATTTGGGTTTCAGTCGATTACGGGTGGCATTGAGGTAATTATCCAAATCGTCAGAGAATTCCATGTAAAAAGAGAAAAAAAAGGTATAAAAACTGGAGAACCCGCTTGTCCAAAATAAAAATAAAATAGAGACTACCGGGGTTTAAAAATAACTATATGCTAAAAGTGATTTTTTATTACAGGGCAGTACTAGTCGAATCGATGTAATTTTATTTGTATGCCACAGGTAGTTTGTCGTTCATTTTCCACCATGGAGAAGGTAGCCAGTTCTATAAAATAAAAAGAAGATGAGTGCGTATGTTCCACCCTCCTTAGTTTATACTTACCGTGGTAGAATCCAATTCCTTTTGATTGCACCATCGTTACAAGAGATATTACGTCTGCTATAGCAGGATCGGTACCAACCACTGTTATCACTGGATACGCTTGAAGACACCGTTCGATCTATATATATATATATATATATATATATATATATACAAAGAGTGGAGTAAGTAAACTACCCATACTACACTTTTATTCGTTCTTTACCCATGCTACATAATGATCGTATCCATGTACAACTGTCTTTTTTTGGTGAGAAGGAGTATTTTGAATAACAACATGCACAGGGTTTATCGTTTGGTCAATGGTGATAAAACTGGTGGCGGGTTGTTCGGTAAAAGAATCAACGGCTGATGTTTGCTGTGGACGACGAGGTTTCTTTTGACCTGCCTTTTGCTGCCGCCGGCTTGATTCATGTTGCTCCATTGTCAATGTTGACTTTTTGATGGGGCGAGGTGTGGGTTTATGCTCCAATGTGTTTTCGGTGTTCGTTGGCCCTGTGTTGTTTTTCTTTTTTGGCTTGTTGCGAGTTTTACTGGCAGATTGATGAAGCGGTAGTGATGGCTTGTCGACTGGTGCATTTCTTGTTTTATCAGACTTGACGTCGGTTGTTGAAGAGGCAAAGGATGGTTTGAATTCCGTGGCTCCTGGATTGAGCATTATTATCGTTTAATTGAAAGGAAGAAGAAGAAAGAGAAGAAATCGGGTGGATTGAAATAAACAGCCCTCTTCCCCGCGTTTTCAAATCCCGCTTTCAGTAAATGGCACTGTGCATAAATATCCCTCACTACAGAAGAGATGTTTGATATAATATCTATGCAACATAATAGGATAATCCTAATCCACCTTTTACAAAGTCATATAAAGGAAGTGTCCATATAGTATAGTACCCAAACCAAGAAAGTTGATTGATTGCTTGTTGATAATCCTCTCTCAAGTCCCACCTTTTTTTTTGCATTTGCATTATGATATATAAACAAGTTTGTTTATTGATTTAATATGGTCAAGATTAAAAAGAGAAGCTATACTATATGACTGGGTAACAAATAAGATTAAGCTATGCTAAAGTATAAGATCACCCACAGAGATCAAGTCGATATGGGAGCGCTAGTTGTGATAGTGGACGAGTCCGCATGGTGAGCACCAGGATGACCCGTCGAGCAAAGGACACGACCCTTTTCCAGTGTATATATCGTCTCACCATAAACCACAAATGGCGGACATATACAAAAATCCACAATCCCCGATGTCTGCCCATCCTCGTCCACCATCAAATCAGGATCAAACGCTTGGACCCTTTCCCTCGTTTCCGCCGCCGCCACATCCACCTCTTGACCTTTCATGGCAAACCCAAGCACCATGGCGAGTTCCACCAATCCTTGAATCTTGTGAGCATATTGTTTCTGAGCAACCCGTTCCTGTTTGTCGTGCTGGTAGATAAAAGGGTACGCCTTGACGAGTCCCCCGTATAAGAATTTCCAATTGCTGTAACTGGCGTCCTGGAGTTTTTGTTGTATCAGACTATTGTTCTCCTTGCACATCACCAAAGCAATTTCTTGTCGTAGCCGTGTCGCAAATCCATAGGTGTCATATCGTTCCAACCAAAATGCCATGTCATTGTAGTGATCCAAAATGGTCAGGCCCGGAAACACATTCAGGTTCATGTTTTGCACCAAGACATCCATCATGAATTTCTCAGTGAGCATGCGTAGTCGGTGTAGAGGCAAAGGGTCCCCCATGTTGTTGATACAGTCGTGTAGGTTGAGCCAAAAGGTGCGTAGGGCATGTGTTGCTACCACTGGATCGGCTTGTTTAATCAGTTCGTCGGCCAAGTCACGGATCTTCTTTTTGAGGTCTTTGAGTTTTTGGCTGATGGTGGTGAGATCGTCGGGAGTGGCACGGAGTGATTCAAGGTGTTGGCGATAGTTGGTTTCCAATTGTTGCTGGGAGGCTGCGCGTTGCTGGATCGTGGTGTTCATCTGCCTGATACGGTCCTCCAAACTAATGGTATCATGTCTGTACTGAGATCGCTCCACTTCCAGCTGGTTTAGTATGTGTCGCTGTTGGTGTAGTTGAGCCTGTAGTTGGGATACCAAGAGATCTGTCTGAGGTGCATCTTGTTGGTGTATAATGTCGGTATTTCCCATTCCTGCTTCTTTTTCACTAGTATCGGTAGATAGTCGTCTGTCAGATGCTGTGTTTGAGTTGTTGTTTTGAGGAGATACTGGTGAAGAGTTGGCGGTTGTTGTCGGACTAAGAGATGCATAAGTAATACCTTCCATCGGCTGAGTGGTATTGACCGAAATGTGCTTGTGTTGTGAATCCAAAGATGAGAATTGTTCGATTGGGGATGCAGGAGCACCATCCGATTGAGGCTTATCCATTTCTTCAACGGGTGATACTGCATCATAAAAAGTAAAAAGATGAGATGACTATTAAAAAAGGTACTTTATAGATATTACCCCTTTGTTTTGTTTTACCAGCATACCTTTTGTTGCTTCTGCCATGAATATAACTAGATGGTATTGAGATAGTGTCGTGTAAATGGATAAAAGTTTGTGGGGTGTGTTAAATAAAAGAAAGAAAGCAAGTACGGAAGACCCCGTCCATTTTATTTTGGAGCGGGATTTAAAAAATTGATCAACTAAAAGCGATCGACAGCCCTTCCCAATGGAGATTGCTGGTTGATACCATGAGCAGATGGATCAAGACAGTAAAAAATAAAAAATAAAAGACATCCCAATTAAATACATCTATAATAACACACGCACGCATACAATACTGAGCATGATTGATCAATGCGACACCAACATATTTTAAAACCCGCCCATCCCAATCCACATATAATGAGTTCAAATCCTTTACTTTATTTGTACATACACACACAACAATCAAACAATGGGGGCAAACAATGCATAAAAGAGATAAAAAGAAGGAGATAGTAGTAGCATAACAAAAAAAAGGGGGGGAAAGATAAACCAAGGTGTTTAAACCTTGAAACCACGAGAAGCACGCTTACCACGAGCCTTTTCAAACTTGCGACCCTTGGAGCGGACATAAGGCTTCTTGTTCTTGTGAGGACCCATACCAAAGTGCTTGACGGCTTCACGGTTGTTCTTGGCACCACGCACCAAAACAGTGTTGGCACCAGTAGGAGCACGGAGAGCCAATTGATCGAGAGTGATGATTTCACCACCAGCCTTCAAGATACGAGCCTTGGCAGTCTTGGTGACATGGAGAGCAGCCAAAGACAACTTGGGCAAGTCCAAAAGACGAGAGTCATCAGTGACGGTACCGACGACCACAAAAGTCTTGTTGGCGACATCCTTCTTGGCAGCATACTTGGCCAAACGAGAGACAGTGACGGGAGGACGGTTGATGCGGGACATGAAGAGACGCTTCAAGACGACTTTGTTGAAGTTGGCATCGGTACGACGAGCGAGGAAACGATACAACTAGAATATATATAGAGAGAGAGAAAGAGAGAAAGTGCGTCGGTGTTGTTAGTTTGATAGATCCAGATTATTGATTTCCCCGAATCGAGTTCCCCCTCCCCTATTTTGTATCCATGTCCATTCAGTTACCTTGACCAAGAGTTGCAAGTAGACATTGTCAGACTTGGGAGCAGTACGGTTGCTGTTCTTGACGTGGTGTTTCTTAATGTCAATACCCTACATTATTTGAAAGAAGACATGTCAATTGAGTGTCAAACTTTGAGAATCATCCATCCATCCATTCATCCATCCATTCATCCGGTCATCTATTATAGTCTTTTTTTCCATCCTATCTGCTTCATCCAGTATTATTCCCTATTACAACAGGATGTTCATCTTACCATTATTGTTTATCAACCAAATGATCAGGCTAAAAAGAGAAGGAACTGAATTTTATTTTCTCCTGTCGACTTTGGTTCACCAGGCGGGAATTCAATGTTATCCTTTTTTAAATCCCGCATTTCCTTTTGCACATAAAAAAAAAAGGAAGCATGATTTTTTTTCTCTCCCTTGCTTCTCTTCTTCCTTGTCAAATCATGCTGCGATCGTTAATAACTCGTACTAGTCTACCTCACTCTCCTCTTACCATTGGAGCGCAACAACGATCAACACATACCTGTCGATCCTTTCCCAGGTAAGGATATATACTGAACACGTCATTCTTTTTTATCATAATCATTAGCGTCATTGGGGATACTTGGCAGGCCCAACTTCAAGCAACCTTAACACATGTACCACAACATGGGCTGGATTATTAAAAAATATGACACTTGGTGCGGCTCAACTTGGTTTACCTTCTATTGTCCAAGGTGTATTTACTGGTGGCCCAGTTGGACTCGTTAATGCTTACCTTGTCACGACCAATTCACCCTGACAATCCAAAGTGATGCTACTCGATATTGGAAACCAAATAAATCCATGAACGATAAAGTACGTGCTCTTACTATGCCTCGACTTGGTCTGCTGTGACCTTATATGCGGCTCTGGCTCCATGCCTTAACCATCTTGGCTACTTCTGCCTATGATTTTCCGTCACTTGTCTGAATTGGTGGATGATATCTGGTTTGATGCAGGTGATCAAAGTCCCAACGTAAGTTCATTAAACCTTTTTTTTGGGTGGGGGGGAGGATTTTACTCATCTAATCTCTTGGGAGCTTTCTTCTTCTTTTGGATGTAGATGAATTGGTATACAAAACAGGCATCCTGGGCTGCTATTTACTCGGCAACCGAACTATACATGTCACAAGATATCTCACCTGAATTCATCGAAACTTATCGAAGGTTGAACGAAACGGATCAAGTGGGTACCACTACTAAGATGACTTGCTTTGATGATCTTTATATATATAGTTGGGGACCATGCTATCCTTTGGGGCCAAAAGTTTAATCAATATCTTTGTTTAGGTACAGTACATTACAACACATGTATACAAAACCACTCGAGAATTCTTTCTCTTTCTCTTTTTAGCGTGGCCCAAATTAAAATAGCATATCATGTATCTCTTTTACCTACATCTGTATAATCTATTCATTAGTTTAGTTTTTGTTTTGGACAATAAAAAAAAAAGCTACTTTATTATAATTAAAAAGTATAATGGTACAATAGTGTGGGGAATATGGATATACATGTATGTATGTGTATGAATAAATAACTACAGGGTGTCTATATAAAGTGTGTGTGTGTGTGTTGGGGGGGGACTATATCTAATGATGTCATTTACAAAGACAGAGAAGAGGATTGCATAGAAATCAACCATTCGGAGCCATGATCCAAAGCCAAAGAGAAGAGACGGCGAGAAGGTAATCCGGACCATTCCAACCAAGAGAATACACGATTCAATTCAGATCTTGTCTTTGTTTCCGCCACCAAGCACCGCAAGGCCAATTCGGATGTTTCCAACCAAAAGGAAGAATGTCGAGCCAATTGATAGTATTGTAAAGTCAATACCATGACTACCGCCAAGTAATGTGCGAGCATCATCAAGCCTTGTTCTGCTGCATCCCATAAAGCCTGTTGTAGTCGTTGGAGAGTATCTTTAAGTTTATAACTGGAGGATCGTAAGAGTTGAGAGAGTCGATACAAAGAGTGGAAGTGCGAAAGAGGAGAAAATGTTGTTTTATTTCTCCTCCTTGTTGTTGTTTCATCAAAGGATGATGATGATGATATAGATGATCTTGATGATGAGGAGTAGAATGATGATTGTAATCTGGACCCTTTTTCATTGCTGTAATGCATTGTGGATGGTCGCATGACACAAACAATATCTTGAGTGCTTGTGACAACCGTGGTAAAATGATATAGTGTATCGTGATCAGCATCGTCCTTCTCCATGATTGTTGTTACCAAGAATGTATCCTTTTCGGGTAATGATTTAGTTGCATATTTGTTATTGTTGTAAAAGATACTGGAAAGGTCGCATCGAAGATCAAATGAGATGGAGGTAAATTCAGTGTCATCATCATCATCATCAACATCAACATCGCTATTTTCATCTTGGTCAATGTCCTGCTGATATCTTGTCACCTGCCGTAATTTGCTACAAAGGGTCGGAATATCGTCATTGTGTATAAATCGCATTAAAGGATGCCCGATCATCTTGGAGCAAGGAGTGTGTAGTGAAGAAAAGACGGATTGAATGACACCATAAGGATTGAGTCGTAATATAATGGTTGGCATGGTATTGCTGTAAGAAGAAGAACCAAGGGAGGAATCCATCATCATGCTGTTAAAGAAGAATCCATCGTTGTTGTTGTTATTACCGCAGAGTTGTTCCAATACCGAAATATCCGCACAAAGAATCGTCGTCGTCGTCTGGTCATTGTTCGCATGTTCACAGGTCAATAGTCGTTTTTGTCGTTGTCGTCCATTTTTGCTGTTTAAGGTGACCAAGGTTGTAAAACAAAGTTGTTGATCTTGTTTGCTTGGCCAGCGTGTACCTGTAGGATCTTGTTGGTCGAGTAGTGTAATAATACTGTTGGAGGCATGTGTAATGGTACGAGTGGCAGAGTCAATAGTTAAAGTGGAAGCATAGTTGTATAAGGGACAATGCGTCAAGGTATGTGTTGCCTGCATCTAGATTTAAAAAAGTAAAAAAGTAAAAAGAAAAGGGAAAAAAAAAAAAAAAAAAAAAAAAAAAAAAGGTTTTAAAACAAAAAGTTTATCCCTTTATATATGTTTCATACCCCGCTTGACCCCACATACATCATCGGAAAGATAATAGGATAATAAAGACATCTGATTGGTCCCAATCATCGCACATTTTTTTATTGTCAGTCAGTCAAATTATGTAAATATAGTATAGTTTGGTAAAAGGGGGATTGGGGGGGGAAGAGGGAGAAAGATAGACCTAATACCTATTTATCGTCATCGACTAGGTCACAGGTCTTCTTTGTTGAAGCACCTTTTTTTTTCATATGAGGATCCAAAATAAGAATGGGTTAAATGTTCAGCTTCTTTCCATTAAATAGCCACCCCCAACACAAAAATGTATGATCATCATTACCTTTATTAGTTGTAGATTGAGCCACCATTTCTTTTTTTCTTGCATAAGAGTGAATAGGTGGATAGATTGGGATCATCATTGTTGTTGTAGGAAAAATGGAATTCGAAGGTTCCATGCAAGGGACTGTAGATCCACCAAGAGTTGGAAAAACGTAGACGCCCGCATGTGGATACATTTGGTAATAGGGATCGTACGACCATTGTTGCCAATTGGTGTTCGGATACCAATAACAAGCACCACCAAATGTTGGGTCGATAGGATGATGATAGGTCACAAGTTCATTTCCTGCATAAATTATAATATATGAGTTGCCTTCCTTATTATTGTCATTGTCCGTCTTACCTTGATTTCCAATTACTACATTTCTGGCCTAAAAAAGAATTAATCAAACCAAAATGTTATTTATGTAGACGGGAAGACAAGAACTTACCATTTGAGAATAATACTGAGGGACGTGGGTACCTACTTGTTTGTTCTTTTTTGTCGCCCCACCAGAAAAAGTACTGTTAGTTGCTGAATCAGTATCACCTCGATAATGTCGATATCCATAAGCTGTCTTGCGAATGTCAGATGCTGCCATTCCAAGACCAGGAGGATGAGGTTGAGGGTAATACACAGGTGTAGTATGAGGTAAAGGCCATTGTTTTGTCGTCAAGTATTGTTTTGTCTTTTTAACCTTGCGATGAGAGACCCGAAGAATATGACCATGCCAAAGTCGACCATTCTATAATGTAAAAAGACATTGAGTGGCCGACTTTTTTTTCCCCTTTTTTTCTATTTTTCAAATCCCGATTTTCAAATCCCGTGTCTTTTTTTACCTCTGTTTGCATGGCTCTAGTTGCACTATCAACTGATGTATATTTGACAAACCCAAAAGTTACATGATATCGTGGATCGGATTTCTTGATAATGGTGCAGTGTTCAATGTTTCCATACACCTGGAATTGATCTTTGAGTTCATGTTGTGAGATAGTCTTGTCCAGATTACCCACAAAGAGACAAGACCTGTCATATTTTAGTGAGTCTTCCATTGCAGGAGGGTTGTTTATATTAAAGCACCATTCCACCGTCCATTCATTCTTGATAGCAATTAAATGAGTATTCTATTAAAACAAGTAATAAAAAATAAAAGAAGAAGAAGAAGAGAGAGAGATGAGTTGGATTTCGTGAGAAGGATTGAATTCATGCAATTACCAAGAAGGCTTGAATAGCATCTTCTCTATAAAAGAATTTGACATAGGCACAAAAGGTACCATCATCATTTTGACCCGTTTGAATATCTTCGATTTGACCATAGTTAGAGAGTTCATCCTCAATTTTCTATAATCGTAAAAAAAATGCATGATGAGTCGGGCGGTGTTTGAAAACCGCATTGTTTCAGTTTATACCTTTTCAATCAGAGGAGCATGAAGAGAAGACAAATACAAGGTACGATTGACTTTAGCTTTTTCACATCGAATTCTTCGCCCATTAAGAAGAGCACCAGGACTTTGTTCCAGGGCTTGTTTTGCATGACTTGTTCTCTATATGAATATATAAAAGGAGAAGGATGAGTATATACTTTGTTTCATTGTCGTCTTTTTTTTTTTGACTTGCTTCAAATTGTACAAAAGCATAGGGTCTATTCAACCAGTCTCTGAACACCTTGACACTAATTATATCACCATACTTTACAAAACAGTTGTATACTGATAGGTGTAGTTCTTCATCAGACTTGATCTTGTTCAGACTAACCGATATAAAAAAAAGGGGGGGAGAAAGATTATGTTAAATGAGGATCTTTTGTTTTTATGAATAAATACCTTGCCACAAAGATACATGCTAAAGGACTACCACGCATGTCCAGATCATCATCATCATACACGCCTTCTATCTTGTCATCCATCAATAGTTTGATTTTAGAGAGTATTGGACTAGTGGGACAGGACAGATAAGGGGAGTTTGGTACTAGAGTATTGCCTTGTAATCCACCAAGATCATCATCCATAGTTGATGCTACATAGAAAAATAATAAGATTAATAAAAATGTATACGTCAGTAGCATAAACAAGATTATATTTCTTTCATAGGGAGGGGAAAAAAGTCATTTACCTGATTCATCCATAGAGTAACATTTTCTTTCTATCGCAGGCACCAAGTCAACAGCAGATAAGAGACCTTTCACATTTTTTGTTGATGTTGATGCTTTTGCAAGATCTTGAGAGTCTTCCCACCATGTATTGTCGCCTCCATCAACAGGAATGTTTGATAACAATGGATGTTCCATGTTGATATCTTTTGTTTAATACGAAGGGCAATAAAAGAATAGACCAACGATAGTTATATTATATATCACTATTTTGAGACCGGAGAAAGCGTATAGAACGATATCCCAGAATGAGAGAGTATTAACGAAAAGAAAGAAAGAAATATCGACTTTCTAGTCCCGCCGTCTTTTAATAATTAGCATGAATTTGCACAAAGGTGGCTTTGTCGGGATTTGAAATTCATAAGGTCTAAGAATAAAAAAGAAAAGAAAAAAAAAAGTGCGCGCATCTCTTTTTTCACTTTGTTCCCTTTTTAATCGACTTGGTCTTGATGACTGAAGAACGCCATAAACGTGCTTTGCCTGTAAGACATTCCTTCCTCACTGATGCTGTAAGTACTGTATTGGATTCACAATCAGGCAAGTTGATATCCTCAGTAATGACCATCACTCTTTGTACTAACCTTTTTGTATCTTTGTAATAGTCCAAGTCCCTCAAATTGACGGTCGAACCATCCTCAAACTAGATCAAGACATCTCTTCTTGCGATATACATCCTGAACCATCAAACACCAGCTCTACTTTTGATTTACCTCAGCCTATCTTTCGAATCCTTCCACAACGGCGGTCTATCAAGAAAAAGGTAACATCTCACCAATACATATAAAGGATCCCGACAATAACCTCTTTTTTGAAATGATCCTCAGAACAGTGTCGCCATATCCGATGACTATTACCTTGCACGACATCGCAAACATGAAATGGAGGAAAAGAAGCAAAAGAATCGAGAAAAGGAACGACTGGAACACGAATTCTATCAACAAAAGCAACTAGTGGAACGACTCACGACACTGGATAAAAGCACACTCCTTTCCATCGTCTCGTCCATCACCAAAGACCATCACTCAACCATGCCACCTGCCGATCTGGATAGACTTCACCAGACACTATTACAAGATGCTCGGGAACAACTGTATCGATATGAAAAGTTGGGACTAGGACGGAAAAGAGGTCAAGGATTTACTGTATCAGCACAAATGATCACCACTGATCGTAGTCATTCTCCACCACTATCAAATTCGAAATACTCTACCATCAAAATACCAGCATCATTATCATCATCATCACATACAACCACAAGGAAACCGATATCCATCAAAACAGAAACATCAGCAACTATGGACAATAATAGTAATCATCATAATAATAGGAAACTAACAAAGGAAGCTTCTGTACTTGCTCACTTTCAATCACATGGACATCGATCTGCGGGTGCTGGTAAACGGAAAAGTCTACGAACAGCCATTGCTTTTGGTGAAAAGATCCCGACAATGAACGATACTGAATTCGAACTACCTTTGGATCTTTTTGGTGATATGATGGACAAACGACGATTGGCGGCTTCTTTACCATAGCTCCCCTCCCCTTCCTCTCCTTTACATGTAATATAAACACTATTCCCCCTCCCCTTACTCTTCACTCTTTGTTAATAGTATTAGTTAGTTACACTTTATTAATAAAAACTTACCTTTTTTTTAGGCTTCATATAACAACAAATGGAGTTTTTTTTTTAAAAAAAAAAATTGTGGGTGAATAAAATAGGTATGGGTTTTTTATTGTAGAGGGTTATAAAAAAAAAGAGTATATACGGAAGACAGAGATGGTAAACAATCATGTAATTGATAAACTATAATATATATATATATATATATATATATATATTGGTAGTGGGATATAATATAAGTTGGGTTAAAAAAAAAAGTGTATGCATGTGTATGGGTAAAAGAGACAGAGTGACCCGATCAAGTCAAAAGAGGAGCGCGTTCACCTTGATCATCTTGTCTTCTCGAGAATCGTTGACGAATACCACCAAAGATACTGGAGAAGACACCATTGAATAAGAAGACACCAATTACCAAAACAACAAAACCAACAAGTTGAGTCCAAGAGAAAGTATCACAACCATAATGCACGGCAATCACCCAGATAAGTGTGGTTCTACAAGAAAAAGAAAAAGAGAGTTGCATATTAGATGAATGTCCGCCCATCTCTAAGCCCACATTTCTAATTTACCTGACAGCATCCAATACACTTCGTCCTGGGATCCCCACTGTGGTACTGACAGCCAATCCAAAAAAGTTAAAGACGGCGACTAAGAAGGATAACAACAAGGCGGATTGCCAGAGTGCATCATGATCAATTAATTGAGACACACCCGTCTTGATATCAAACACCGACCCAGCCGTGGTAGTAAAAGGACTAAAAGCAGCGACAATCAAAGCCAAACCAACAAGTACAGTACCAAAGACACCTTCAATCCCCATAGCACGAACAGGATCCATTTGATATCTATCCATCAAGTGTTCTTCCAGGATGAATTGACACGCGACAAAGACTTGAGAGAAGAGAAGGAACAGAGGACCCAACCAATTGTCATCGTCTAAACTAGTAGCATGATAAGCAATGATACCAATCCCAGTTAATACCGTAATCACCGATACCCATTCGTGACCTAAGAATCGTCGAGAGAGGAATAAAAAGCTAAAGACAGCCGAGAATCCAACAATACTGCTTCGGACCATTTGGAAGACAGAAGGTGTACTGTAGATCAAACCAAAGTTAAGCATCTATATAAAAAATAAAAATAAAAAATAAAGTGAGAGAGTTGTTGTGTGTAACAAGAAGGAGTGTCACCAGGGTGGTAAAAACTTACTGTGGTTGAAATAAGATCGCATGCACTGGGGATAACAAACCAGACACCAGACCAAAACCATGAAGTACGTTGACTAGTCCAATCCGTTTCATCCTGTTGTTGCCGATTCACTTGTACAGAATCCAATAGAGATCGATCCAACCAAGAAGATGCTTTACTGACCACTTGAATACCAAAGATACAGATGATTTCACCCAAAAAGATCATCACCGTTTGTAGGAGAGGTTGAGCAAACTTTTGCCCTTGATCATCCACCACTTGATGATCTTGGAAACTAAGGATTAATGGTATCGATACGCCTAGAGGGGAGCAACCAAAGGTCTAGTTAGTAAGTAACCCTGTCACCACGTAAGCCCCCTTTTTGTTTCTTCTGTGCCAGTTGGTTTCTTCATCTAGTTGTTTTTTTTTATTTTTTTACCTGAGATCAATAAACCAATGACAAGGAATGCAGTGTAGACTACTGACATGGTGACAAGTAGTTCTTCAAATATTAAAAAGATGAATGTGTGAGAGAAAAAAAATTAGAGAAAGAGAAAGAGAGAGCGGGGAAAAAAGTTGCAATTTTTATTTACGGCAAAAATTTAACTCCGCCGACGACAGATCCCACCAAGAAGGGCAATGTAAATTACACAAAGACAAGTCTAAAATGACTTTATACAGTACTAAAGCCGTAATCATAAGGAAGGGTAGGACAAGAGAAGCATATTTTATTTGGATAGTTTGTTAAAAAATAAAAAAGACATAAATCACCCAGGAAGGGAATATGAAGGGGAGTAAGTTGGGTTTTGAATTTTATATACAGAGTGAAATATGGCTAAACTAAATAATACAATTAAGCAGTAGTAGCAGGACGTCGTGATCTGTAATCCTTGATAGCAGATTTGATAGCATCTTCAGCAAGCACTACAAGTAAAATAGAGAAAAGAAGAATGAGTGTTATGAATGGGAATGAAGAAGATGGGGTTACAACTTACTTGAGCAATGTAGTTTGACAGGCGGCAAACAGAGTTCCTTGGCAATTTCTGTATTCTTGATTTGTCCTGCTTCATCCAATGTCATACCCCGGACACGTTCTGTCATAAAGCTGCTGGAAGCAATAGCTGAGCCACATCCAAACGTCTTGAATTTCACATCGACAATTCTACCTGTTGCATCGTCCACCTTGATTTGTAACTTCATGACATCCCCACAAGCAGGTGCACCTACAAGTCCAGTTCCAATATCAGTGCTATTTTTGGGGAAGGAGCCTACATTACGAGGTCTTTCATAATGATCAATAACCTATATAAAGATGGAGATAATAGTTAATAATGACTTGTTACCACACTAATGATTATATATTTTACCTTTTCATGATAAAACCGACTTTGTGTTAAGGGTCTTTGAAAAAGACAAGTAGATTTCTTAAGTGAGTTTAAACTAGTTCGTAACATTGTTCAATTATAACGTAGGTAAAGTATTTGAAGAAAGAAGAAGAAGGAAGAAAATAAACGAAATCCCCCAACCTCGATTTATAAAACGGAAAATTGAAACCCCGGTGGTATCAGATTAAAAGATGATTGACCAACCACATCTTACCTCGGTATCTGATCAACTTGTTTAGTCAGATTGGAACATGACCGAGTGAGGGGAGACTCGGTCAAGGTCAGGTATACTCCGAAATCAGATATGCCCTATGAACAAAGGCATGACACATTTTTAAGCAAAGTACTACAACAAATGGCGGGATTTACATATTACACCCTTCATATGCCGCTTTTAACCCCGATTAAATCAAACAAGAGACAAAGTCAATGCGTAAAAAAAAAGTATGATATCTTTATTTAAAGAGAGTCAATCAAGCTAATTATAATTCTATTTAGATGTTGGAAGGATAAAGCATCTACAGAAAAAGAGAAAAAGAGTTAGATATTTCTCCCCCCCTTTTTTTTTTAACCAATCGGACTTACAATACGGACAGTAGCACCGAAGGACTTGGGAGGCAAGTTGTTGCGGAAACGAGCCTTGACCACACCGTTGGTACCGTGAGTACGAGCAATACGACCCCAGATGACACGAACCTTGGAACCATTGACTTCACGCTTGGCACGGTAGACATAAGCAATACGCTTACCGAGGTAGAATTGAGCATCCTTGGTGGTTTGAACACCTTCGACTTGGATAAGAGAGGTATTGGGGTTTTGGTTGCGCTTGGCACGTTCGTAACCTAAAACGCGACCCTTGCTGTAAAGACTAGAAGGAAGCGATAGAAGGAAAAAAAAATCGAGTTAGAGTTGATTATCGTTTTGGCTTTATAGATCAAGACAATGGTGTATGTATATAGTTGACAGGAGTGGACATTTATGTTCTTCTTTTGGTCCGATCCATCCATCCATCCATCCATCCATCTATTCATCTATCCATCCATCCAATCGTCTATCCATTCCATTGTTGTGTAATCTATTGTCGTTCTTTTTGATTTAGTTACCGGTCAGACATAGCAAAAAGAAAGAGGAAGGACTGATAAGGTTGATCCAAGCTCAGATTCTTTTTTAATTTTTACCCCTTATCCACTTTAATTTTCAAATTCCGCTCCTCCTGTGCCTTTATGGGATTCATGCTATTACCATGATTCGAATACATACACAGAAACCATCTTCTCGAAAGATAATTGTTGTTTTGATTAATAGAAGCGGATTTGCTATTGTGGTTTGAAGGTCATGTTCAGGTTGGTCTTTGCTGGTTGTGGTACTGGGTTCCTAATGATTGACACTTGGAGGTAGTACCGAGAGAATGGAGTGGGGAGGAAAAACCTTGCTATCATATTGTCGTTAGCGATAGAGGAATTATTGTCTGGTAAAGGTCATGTTATAGTTATGTGAGTAGGGATAAAGAAAACTGGCTTTCCTTTTTATTTTTTTTTGCAACGAAATCATTTTCAAATCCCGCTCAGAACTGGCAGACAGCATAAATTGAAGCCCTAATCATTTTCTTTTTTCTTCCTTTCTTTCTCCACTCCCCATTACTTTTTTTTTATCCTTCATTTGCTCTGTCCTGTTACCTTTTTGCTCTTGTTGACTTGGCTTTACTTCATTCCTCTGTTTGAAAATGACCACTGGCGAATTAACACGATCTTTTTCGAAAAAGAGGCATGTGCAATAATCTCTCATGACACAAAGATCACTCACCTTTCTTTCTTCTTCTTCTCTCCCTTTTATTTAGCCATAGTCATTCCAAAAACAACAAAAACAGGCAGGAAAGAAGTCAAACGACTTGCAAGTCTTACAATAATCACTGGAACAAACACAACACCACTGGCTCTAAAAACACTGATCAAGACGACATCACAGATCTCCCAAACAATGACTTCCTTCACCTGTGTTATACTCTGGTTGTAAGTAACATGACAAAAAAATAAAAATAAAAAATAAAAAGTGGTAGACTTTGTTAACCTACTTTTTATATACATACATAGGGAAGCTATATTCACGCTACTCTCAAGGACGGTACCTGGATCAAAGGTTATCTTCATACTACTTTTATGAATAATGACCGCTTGGAAATTGTATTGAAACATGCTTGTGGAATCAAGAACAACGAATTGACTATTATGGGTACCTTGGTTATCGCAAGTGGTGATTTGGTCAACATCTGTACTGCTGATTTCAAATTCAACAATGATCAAGGTAAGGCAAGTAACAATATATCTTTGTTTACTAACCTTTGTATTGCTCCTTCTCAAAAAAGAACAAATAGGGATGGAAAGGAATCTTGTATACTTGAACATGACAAACTCATACTGGGATCCCACTCTCTATGGAAATGATAAAGTAAGTAAACTAAAAGGGACAATGAACCTTTTTGTTTTATAACCATTATCTTGTACTTTAATTGATTATAGAATTCGGTTATTACTGCTTCCACCTCTTATCAAGATAACAACAACATGGAAATTCCTGTATATCAACCTTGGGCTTGCTCATACCTGTATCCTATCGATTATACCAGCACCCACATTTACAGTAATGGAACCTGGTTTCCTCTCCCTGGAAAGGTAAAGATTGAAGACAGAATGCACCAAAAACATCAATATCGATCAAATAATGGTGGGAAACGCAAGGTGGATCGAAGGAAGAGAAAGCCTTCCACTAAGACTCCATTTAAATTCAACATTGACGCAAAAGAATTTATACCTTTGGGGGATCATACTCTGGTAAGATAAATACTCACTATTCACACCTCATGTCGTATACTGGATGAACCCTCCAACTTTTTATTTTTTTTAATAGGGCACAAACGGCACCATATCCTCTTTAGCTTCTTCTGGCCAACAAGCTATTTACGACTGGATCTCCTCACCATTCAACAAGTCAAATGATGAAATACCGAAAAACATTGGTATGTAAGTCATAACTTGACTTTGTTTTAAATACTGACCCTATGTTATATATATGTATAGATCCTATCTGGCCTTATGGAAGCATACCCTATCGAAATCTCTTCCATCTTTTCCCTGGTTGGCCTGTGAATTGTTATCATCCCAACAATTTAATGGTAAGTATAAAATAAAAGTTGCTGTTAATACTTACAAGTTATTCTTTCACATAGTATGTGCCTGTGTATCCCAATTCAACGATGATGATAACGATGTCAAATCAATAACGATACATAATGCCCCAAGAAGTTTCAATAAAAAAGATCAGGTAATCAAAAAGAAACCCTCTCCCCTAAATTGTATGCATACTTTATCTCTCAACATTATTTGGAAACGTTGGTAATCAACATCAATCATCAAACAACAAAATGATTACCGACAATAGTATTATATATAGCTTAATCAATTAAACAAATAAACAACTCTTCTGACAATGCTTACAAATTCGGTGCATGAAAAACGATGGAATGGCATAATCCCTTTCTTGATTTTGATAGGTCTGGCGGTGCTTTAATTGTTTTAACATCACTGTGCTGATTCAACTATTTTTTTTTATTTTGTAGTTCCCCTTCCTCTTTTATTTATAAATGTCTCTAGTAAAGGAATTCATCAAGAAAACCATCCTTGAAAACAAAGTAACGGTAAGTCGAATAAGATCAAAAAGAAATGAACTAAAGTCTAACGCAAAAGACTTGACCATTTAATGGATTTGTAATAGATCTTTAGTAAAAGTTACTGCCCCTATTGCCTCAGAGCCAAGGATCTGTTTGACGATATCAAGGTGGATTACAAGGCGTTGGAATTAGATGAAAGGCTCGATGGTCAAGACATTCAACAAGGTTTATCTGAACTCACGAATCAGCGAACGGTGCCTAATATCTTTATCAACCAGGTCCACGTGGGTGGTGCTAGTGATCTCGAAACGGCTTTGAATAATGGGAAACTGGCGACATTGTTAACACAAGCTGGGATCAAACACAAACTTTGATCATTAGAATAGATACTGGTTTGAATTATAACTACCAAATCAATAAAATCTACTTTATTACATACAATGGCTTTACTTTTTTTACAGTGATGATCTGAATGGTGGTGATTCAAAAGGCGGGATTTGAATAATTTTGAACAAAACCTTTTCTTCATCTTTGGACGTAACTCTTCTTCTTTGTCTCCTTTTTTTTTATTCTCTCACGTTATCACATAATCCAAATGGTAAGTACAAGAGGATACACAAGAAATAGATAGATAAATGGATGGATGGATGGATAGATGGATGGATGGATAAAAGATAGTAAACTAAAACGATCCATCTTTTTCTTATAGGCTACTCGTCAAGTTATTAATGTCTACGCCGAATCTGGCAAGGCCAGCGATGCTACCATTCCTCTTCCTGCTGTCTTCAAGGCTCCTATTCGTCCTGACATTGTGAACCATGTCCACACCAACATGGCCAAGAACAAGCGTCAAGCTTATGCTGTGTCCTCCAAGGCTGGTGAACAAACCTCTGCTGAATCCTGGGGTACTGGTCGTGCTGTTGCTCGTATTCCTCGTGTGAACGGTTCTGGTACTCACCGTGCTGGTCAAGCTGCTTTCGGTAACATGTGTCGTGGTGGTCGTATGTTTGCTCCTACCAAGGTAAGAAGACGATTAATTGAATAGCATGAGAGTGATGACTCATTTTTTTTTTTTGGTAGACCTGGCGCAAGTGGCACATCAAGACCAACTTGAACCAAAAACGATATGCTACTGCCTCTGCCTTGGCTGCCTCTGCCTTGCCCTCTTTGGTGATGGCTCGTGGTCACCGTGTTGAACAAATCGAAGAAGTCCCCTTGGTTGTATCCGATCAAGTTGAAAAATTCACAAAGACCAAGGAAGCCGTTGCTCTCTTGAAATCTCTCCAAGCCTATGCTGATGTCGTCAAGGTTTCCAACTCTCGCAAGATTCGTGCTGGTAAGGGTAAGCTCCGAAACCGTCGTCATCGTCAACGTCGTGGTCCTCTTGTCATCTACAACGAAGACAATGGTATCGTCAAGGCCTTCCGTAACTTGCCCGGTGTCGAAGTCGTCAATGTCCGTCGCCTCAACTTGTTGCAATTGGCTCCTGGTGGTCATTTGGGTCGTTTCATCATCTGGACTCAAGGTGCTTTTGCCTTGTTGGATGATGTCTATGGTACTTATGAAAAGGCTTCTGCCTTCAAGAAGAACTATGTCTTGCCTGATAACATCATGACCAACCCTGATGTCACTCGTTTGATCAACTCTCAAGAAATCCAATCTGTTGTCCGTGCTGCTGGCCCCAAGACCGTCAAGCGTCCCTTCACCCAAAAGAAGAACCCTCTCCGCAACCAAGGTGTCATGAACCGTCTCAACCCTTACGCTCAAGTTCTTCGTCGTGCTGAAATCATTGCTCAACAAAAGCGTGATGCTGGTAAGGTCGCCAAGCCCCAAGTTACCAAGAAGGGTGCTTCCACTGCTGCCTCCAAGAAGTTCTTGGAAACTCTTCACTCTGCTTAAACAATCGGATGATGTGATCTTTTTTTTTTATTATTCCACCATTTACTCTACTCATATTTTGTTATAAACCGATCCCCCTTTAGTAATATAGTATGTTATCATCACAATAAAAATGAAAATGTGGGTGTTGTTGGACTGTGTGTATAATAATTGTTTGTCTTCAAAAGTGTTTGCATTAAAAAAAAGCCGGGCGGGGATTAAAAATTGTCTATGCAAATGACAGCGTGTCACCGAAATTCGCCTCGTTCGTGTGAAGGAAACAGTATAACATTTGCGACGACCAAGTAGCTGTCATCAGGAACAGACTGGTCCAAGCATTTGTCATCATCTTTAACCAGTTCAGGTATCATGACTCAAAAAAAAAGGGGGGGAGGGAAGAAAAAGAAACTGGTCTAGGAACGAGAGTAATATGCCTTTTACCTTTATACATAGAAAACTGTCTTTTCCTTCGATTCCTAACACAAATGTCTTGTGCCCTTCGTTTATAAAGTAAATCTGGTTAACAATGACGATTAGATTAAGAATAGCCACTTCCATCCTTAGCATCAGTTGACAATTGAGCTATTTCAAATCTGATCAAGGCGGGCGGGCTTTGACATTTATTTGTTCAAGTCATGCAAAATTTTGACAATCAGAATCTAAAATATCATAAAAATCACACGCCTTTCCCTTTACGTAATTTGAGACCCTGCCAGACTTGAAAATGAGTACCATTTATTCGCCTGAAAAAAAAAAAAAAAAAAAAAAAAAAAAAAAAAAAAAAAAGATACACTCCCCAACAAGCACCCCCACCCTCTCTCAAAACACAAATCTCAAAACAGAATCACATCCTATATTCCTTTTTTTTTATTACAAAAGTCAGGGTAAAACAATCTTGAGGCTATACTTCTCCATACAAGGTATTTGGTACAATGGCCATTAAGTAAAGTTTGTTGGAAATGGGCTAAGGAATGCTCATGGTCACTTTTGTCATTAGCATCACTTGTCCATTGAGCCAGTAGGGCCCTCTTAAGATTCAAGGCGAGGGTAGGCGGGTTTTCAAATAAGTTTTATCTTGTATGTCAATTTTCATTCCACATCCAAAAGTAAGGTTAAAACGATCGTTAGGCTGTATTACTTCATAAAAGGGTTTTGGTACATTGGTTATTAAGTAAAGTTTGTTGATTATATTCTAAAGAATCTTCATGGTCACTTTTGTCATGAGCATCACTTGTCCATTGAGGTAGTAGAGCTTTCTAAAGATTCAAGGCGATGGTAAGCGGGATTTGAAATTAGTTTGGTCTCTGTCCATTTTTTTTTAGGACACAATCGACATCATGGATGGATACCCTGAATTCAAGAATAGCTATCTGTTTATGGACAATACACTTATCCAAGAATGCTGAACTGACTCTTCCTAAACGTGGACACCGCTGCATTTGTCTATCTCCATGCTCTTTATGCTCTCCATGCTCTCCAAACCCCCAATCTTATCGAATATTTCTGGTCCAAGGCGAAACACTTAAAGCATTGGTAGACTTTGACATTGCGACAATGGAAACCCGATTTGATTTTTTTGCAGTTTCATCCTATAAACTTCTGTTTTTATATTCTACTGTCTTTTTACATCATAGTTTTTATCATTGCCAAATTCACTTACATATAATAAAAGTTATCATTTATTGTCTAACCCCATTCTTGTTTATATGCATTACCATATTATAATAAACTTGTTCTTTTTAATTCAAATGATGGAATAAATAGACGTTGGGTTACACTGTGCCGACTATCTGGCGGGTTCTAAATTGGGGAAGAGTCGCATGAATGTTTAGACATACAAATTTAAATAAAGACAAATGGATTTTATTTATAATAGCAAAGAACTATAGCTAAGTATCAACAGGATTACAATGGATTAACTAGCTTTGGTAAAGGTATAACGAGTTGTCGGCCCCATCACGAGAAAGGTAATCTCTATGTATTTCAATTAGAATAAAAAAAGGTGAGCAATCAACATGACATGTACATTATATTGTTATCATACCTATCAATGAGAGATTCGATTCGTTTCTTGATATCTGTGGCCTATAAAGAGAAATGATAATTAGTATTAATTCGTTTGATTCGTTATGTTCCGCCTTACATCAATGGGGAATTTCAGTTGTACAAAGAGTTCATTCACCAATGCAACATGGGTCATTTGCTTTTTCGATTTCATAATGCGTACAATAGCAGCTTCCAACTAAAAGATATAATTCCATATCAGTACTTTGTTTGATGATTCATCCTTTTTTTTTTTCCGTACCTGATATTGTCGATCCACTAATACTTTTGTCTGAGTTTCCTTCCTTTCTTCGACGGATTGTTCTTGTTGGATACTGTTGATTTTGAGGCGGACTGTTGACGCTGTAAAGTCACTGTTGTATGCGAATGTGTCATTGTCGGCGATGATATCGTTTGGTGGTTGTTTGAGTAGGAGTTTGTGATCGCCACATGATAATGATTGCAAAACCCTCTTCAATTCCTTGTGATCTACCCGCAAATAAAAACAGTATAAAAAGTGAGTTTGACTTTTATTACTTCCCCTATTTGTTGACTTACCAAGATTTGTTGTCGCATCAATGTCTTTATATTCCCATGTCGGTTTGGATTTGTCGTTGAATAGCAGTAGCACAATGGTTTGGAAGAGGCTGACCGAGATTTCCTTTGTCCCTTTTGGAAAGTGAGATTTGACGACACATGAGCCTAAGGAGTTTCTCCAAATGAGTTTTCGGCCTTTGAATCTACTGGTGTAAAATGATTGATATGCATTTAGCAATACCGCCATCTAAAAAGAGAGAGTATCGAAAAGTTTCAGTATCATGATCGGTTTGTGTCCATCTTTTTTTTTTTTTTTGTTCGTTCTTACATTGGTTGGAAGTATGATATCTGTAGTGGGATAAGTGGGCCAAACACCTTGTGCCAATACATTGACATGAAGCGGTATGTTACCTCGTCCAACATATTCTTTGGATTCCTATCATCATGTTCAAGTTTGTAAAAGATTTCCATAAATCAGACACATGTTACTTACCTTGAAGTTATTGTTGAGATCCATCGATATATCTATATCTTTAAACATACTTTCTAGGTTCTTGGTAAAGTCAGGGCCACATTCTTAAAAAGAAAAGTAGAGATTAGTTTACTTGATGATTATCTTTTGTTTGTCCAATTAGTTTACCTGATTTGATCTTGCCCAGGATACTTTTTTCCAAATCGTTTGATATTGTTCGGTCAAGTAGCAGCCGTTTTGAGAGGAATCGTTTGTAAAATGCTTCAAAAGCATCCTTGCCTAATAAAGAAAAAGAATCAAAGAAGCATTATTAGATCCAACCGAATGTTTCTGCATTGAGTTTGTTTTACCTTGTAGATAACGGAAGATTATCAGTACCTTGTCGAGGAGACGTTCAATATCTTGTTCTGCTTGTTTCTATAAAACGATGATTAGTATACAGGACACATTGACTATTTTTTTTGAGGGGGGGAGGGAAGGGGGTATTACCTTGTTGCTAGATCGCAGTTTGCTGTCGAAGAACTTGGCCAACATTTCAGCAGGTTTGTTCTTGCGTGAGTTGATAAAGCATTCAAAGTTTTCCTTGAATGTATTAGAGAAGGTGGGATTGTTGTCAAAGCTGTCATTAAGGATTTGGTCCAACTTATGCTTGTATTGTAAAAGAGTTGGTACCATTTCTTGATCTTTTGTTGGATCCTTCAGTAGTTCAATGCCTTGATTCTATATCAAAAGAAAGAGAGATAGTTAATTTACGATTTGATCAACAGATAATGTTAATTTTTACCTTGATGTAGTTTCCAAAAGCAACGCGTAGCTTTGCAATGGAATCATGAGATGATACAAAGTGATAAAGAATGCCTAGAGGTTCCCTTTCATCTTGATCCATCAATTCATTAAATCCTAATCACACAATAAAGTCAGTCAAGCAAGTATATCTATTCTAACCCCTACCCCTTTTTTATAGTTCACCTTGAGAGATAATGTTATCGATCTTGCTGTAAATGAGTTGATGAGTCACCGCCTCAGTCAGAGGTACCTTTGTTGATTTATCCAAATAAGTGTCTATTCGATGCACTGTTTCCTGCTGTATCCTATTCTTCGCGTGTTGTAGATATGCCTTTGTTGATAATTTGTCGATTTCCAATGATGATTCAGTGCTGTAGTATTGGATGGTTAATTGTATAAAGCTCGGTTCAAATAAGTCGTCATAAAGTGATAAATCCACCATCATTTGAGTAACTGTTCGTATTCTTTTCAAGTCGACATCCAACCCATCTCTGAGAAAATAAGTTGGTATTAGCCCAAGTTCCATTTTTAAATCATTTTTACCTGTCTTTATGGATCAAGAGTAATGTTTCACGAATCGCCTTTGACTGGATCCGAGGTGTGCCCATGATGGTTTTCCGAAACATTTGTTTTCCAAGGTGTCTATACATACGATAATATATTCGATTAGTTGCATCTATAGTATGAGTTTTATTAAACTTACATTAATGATGGATATGACGTTTCAGGCATCACATACCGTCGATCCAATTCCATAAAGATGTTTCTAATAGTCACCTATATAAGAAAGATATGAGTTTCAATTATTAGTTTATGCGTATTTATCATTACCAGTTGTTCACAAAATGTCGTCCAATGATTATCCAATGTTTCCAAGAATGTGTCCTGTTCTGTTTCCCTAGTAGTTGGGAAAGGAAAAGGTTAACCAAGTTCATTCAAAGAGTAGTTTTTTGATTGATTTACTTACCCCATTAGAATATCCTTTTTAGCATGTACGTGTTTGTCCAGTGTCGTTTTCAAATCACCATAGAGTTTCTTTGGTTGTCCAAATAAGCATACAGTACGGCAGAGTTCATAAGCTACTTGAAAGCTCAAATCGTTTGGCGTCTGGTGTAGTACTGATTGTAAAAGTTGATCCAGTTTGACGAATGTATCTTTAATTTCTTCGTTTGATAGAGTGGTGGGTGATGAGTCTATAATAAATAATAAATAATGATCCATTGCTGTTTAGTTGACAGTCATTCTTTAGATTAGTTTACCTTTAAGGTTGAGTACTTTTATGTTGTGTATTAATGCTTGTTGCTTGAAGCTTCCAAAGTAATCTTTGTTACGGAAGGTAAGGTGGTGAGTGCTATGCTTCGTAAATGTATTAGACCCATCCTCGGATGCTTTCCGCTGTACATGGTTAGAGCTACTAGTCGTGGAGGAGTGAGGTGTTGTTGATCTTCCAGGTTTAGTGATTCTAAAAGAGTCCAAAGTCGATTGATTCGCTTCAGATGCTTTTCTTTTCTTGGCTATAAAACAATAGAGAATCAAGTAAGTATATCATTCGTTTCACCAAGAAAGAATCATTTTGTCAGACACCATTACCTTTTGATTTTGGCATGTTAAGTGAATGAAAAGAAGAAAAAAAAAATGAAAACGAAACACCCGCCATTTTTTTCTTGACCGAATTTTCAAATCCCGCCTAATGCCCTAATATCAATTGGCCCTTTACATTGTGTACATTGAATAAGAACCAACCTCACAACAGTCTTTAGTAGTTTCAAATAGTTGTGATGCACTTTTGGTAGGCTATTACCATGAGAGTGGAGCTTCCATTTTCTTTCAATTCGTCGATCCACACCCCTGAAAATACCAAGGTGCCTATTCATAGAATGCTAGTGTGCTGCACTTTCAAGTAAAATGGTAGGTAGGTTTGGAGAGCTTCGGTTATGGTTTTTTATACGCGGGATCCCAACACTACCTACTGAACCGAAATGATTGTATTGAGAGACATTTATGCAAAAACACATTTTAAACACCCGCCTTCCCCTCCCATGCCCTACAGTCAAACAAAAAAAAAGGGGAGGGGATGATCATCAAAGAATCAAATACCATATCAAACTGTAACACCTATTGATGATTAAAAGCTGGTCTGTTTATTAAAAAAAAAAAGGGGGGGAGTAAAAAGTCTGTACTTGATCTACTAATAAAAAACCCAGTGTCCAGTAGCAAAATTCACTGACACCATGTTTACATTAGTGGCCACTAGGCAATCAGAATTAGTAACCAAGTTTGCAAGTATCAGTGTAAGAGTCAATCCTCTATCTGTAAATAAAAATATGATTAGCATCACAAACAATATTCCCGTATACTTTTTTTTATATCAACATTACCTTGATAGAAAGTGACACCAATCCTTCCACCGAGTTTGGAGTCGCCAGGCAAGTATCAGAAGCCATTACTGACCTGTTGCGTAAGTAATACTAAAAGAGCTGGGATGGATAGATCCATTACGTACGTTATACTATAATAGAACACCATCAACCCGTATAAGCCTAGTGCCCATCAAAACCGGCGGTTATCATCCACAAACACGCACCAAGGTCAAAACTATGATGAGTATTGCTTTTATCAGTTGCGTACATAATATTACACCTAAAGGCCTTTTACGTACGTAATACTTTAAAGGACGTAGACAATAACCATCATAGATTGACCTTCCAGCATCTACTTGACCCAAACACACTCGGACAAAAAAAAAGTCAGTGAATCACATTCTTCTTATATATTCCATCTATCGAATGAGTACCTTGTCATTGTCGGTTATGAGTCCATGAATAGAAGGCTGTTTATTTATTTTGGTTACTGTGAGTGACATCGAGACTGATAGAATCATAAAGGTATGAATAAGAAGGCGAAGATTGATTTATTATGAGATGGGCGGAAGTTTAATAATATTTCTAATTGACCAAGCTTTCATATCCCGCCCAATGCACTAAAATCAATTGGATGTAGGAATCAACCTCACATTACCCCTCTATAACAAAGACCGAACAACATGAAGTAGTTAGTCAAGTTATAAGACTCTTGTGTTCTTCCACTCTTGAACAATCCACATACATACCCCTGATATTACCGAGGTGTTTTTATTGGATGTCAACAAGCGATCCCATTGGGAGATAAATTCCACACCCATCGGCATATATACTTGTCATCCATTTTCAAATGTAAAATGTTGGGGAGTAGCAATGACAGGTCGGGATTTTAAAAAACATCACCGGGAAAACTTTACCAAAAGGGCCAATCATGCATGACTAAGATGTATTCCTTTTTTAGAGAGGGCTATTTACTTTATTACAAAAACAATACTTTTGATGTATGATTTTATTGTTCCAGAAGGATCGACTATATATAAATAGAGAAGGTGTAAATGACTGATAGTAAATGGAGAATAAAAGTAACACTGGAAGAGAGGGAATTTAGGGGGAAGGAGGGAGGGAAGCCTATGCTCTATATTATGGTGAGATAAATTTAAGCCTTGCTGGAGAGTTGCAAGATGGTAGCTTCAATACGTTGACCGTATTCAGGATCCGCACGCTTGAAGTGAGCAATTTGACGTTCTTGGATGTGCTTCTTGGCGTTCTTCAAGTGACCAGCAATGTTGTTAACCAAGTGAGTCTTTTCTTCGGCAGGCATGAGACGATACAAGTCACCAGCTTGGACAAAGTCAACATCTTCCAAGGTGTAAGAGTGACGACCAGTGAATCCAGCAATTTCTTCAGCAGTAAAAGTGGTGGCGGCAACATTGTTTTGATAAGGTCCACCGAATGAGTTGGGTTCATAGTTGGGAGCATTACCACCGTTACCGTTCACAGCCATGGATCCATCACGTTGGTGGTTCATCACACGAGATTGAGGTTGGTTAATAGGAATTTGAGAGTAGTTGGCACCAAGACGATGACGATGAGTATCAGGGTAACCTATAAATAATGATAAATCAGTATTATTGATCGTTTAAATGTTTCCCCCCCCTCCTTTCCCAATTTCGATTACTTACTGAAGAGACGACCTTGAAGCATACGATCAGGGGAGACATCAATACCAGGGACAATGTGAGAAGGAGAGAAGGCAGCTTGTTCGGTTTCGGCAAAGTAGTTTTCAGGATTACGGTTCAACACCATACGACCAACAGGTTGGAGAGGATAATCCTAAAGGTATAAAATAAAACCAAATAACATGTGATGAGAAAAAAAAAAAGAAGAAAAAAACGCCCAATGCATAAAAATATACCCCATCATTTCATTTAAATTTACCTTGTGGGGCCAGACCTTGGTGACATCAAAGGGATTGAATCGGTAGTTCTTGGCATCCTTGGGGTCCATGACTTGGACATACACAGACCAAGAAGGAGCTTCACCACGTTCGATGGCTTGGAAGAGATCACGAGTAGCATAATCAGGATCTTCGGAAGCAAGTTGACCAGCTTCAGCAGCAGTGAAGTTCTTGATACCTTGATCGGTCTTAAAGTGCCATTTCACATACTTAAAGTTACCTTGAGCATCCACCAATTTCAAAGTGTGAGAAGAGTAACCATTCATGAAGCGATAACCATTGGGAGTACCACGGTTGGAGAAGAGGATAGAGACTTGATGGATACTTTCGGGAACCAAAGACAAGAAATCCCAAAAGGCATCAGGGTCACCACAGTTAGTTTGAGGGTTACGCTTTTGAGTGTGGATAAAGTCGGGGAATTTGGAAGGATCACGGATGAAGAAGACAGGAGTGTTGTTGCCCACCATATCCCAGTTACCTTCTTCAGTGTAGAATTTGACAGCAAAACCACGAGGATCACGAGCAGTATCAGCGCTACCCTTTTCACCACCAACAGTAGAGAATCGAGTAAAGACAGGAGTACGCTTGCCAATGTGGCTCAAAAACTTGGCCTTGGAGAGTCCAGTAACATCATGAGTTACCTCTTTTAATCAGTTAATAAAGGAAATATGTTAATTTTGGTTGCATTTTGTCAGAGTTCATTCAATCATAAAAGATGACTTACCAAAATAACCGTGAGCACCAGCACCCTTAGCATGCACAACGCGTTCAGGAATACGTTCACGATCAAAGTGAGCTTAATCATAACAAAAAGGGTGGGTGTTAATTTTACAGTATCAACAAAAAGGGTCAGTTTTCTTCTTACCAAGTTTGTCAATCAAGTGGAAGTCTTGAAGAAGGACAGGACCCCATTGACCAGCAGTTTGAGAGGTTTGGTTGTTTTCGACAGGGTTTCCGTTAGAGGTAGTCAAAATGTTCTTGGACATGATAATAATGTAAGATTAGAGAAGTGGGGAAGTTAAAAAGAAGAAGAAAAAAAATAGAACATGGAATGACTAGATTATATATTTTTTTAGTGTGTGGGGCAACGGAGTTGAAATCAAATTTCACACGCAGACATCCTCACCCGTAAAAAAAAGAAAAAGCTTTGTCATTTCGTCCAATCAAAAGTTAAATATACCCTCCCCATCTTCGGTTTAAAATGCACCAACGATGGGATTCTTGACCAATCATTGATCTCGATGAGCTTTGTTAGTAAGCCGTAAACAATTCAAACCCCCTTATTGTTGTTTTGTATCGGCGGGTTCCCCTCAACAAGTTGGTACGACAATCGAGATGATTACATATTATGCTTTCTTTCACAATTAACAAACTGATTACATTATAAAACTTTTCTAGTATTGTCAATACAACCTACCGTATCCAATATCTTTGGGAGGCATCTAAAAGTGGGGGGAGGAAGGCGGCGGCGTTTAAAAATCGTCGCTGGTACATTAATTTTTTTTTTTTTTCACAGGGCAGAGGTAAATTTTGTCTCTTTCTTTTTTTCTCCTTACCCACATACCCAGACCAACACACCCTTTTAATTAATCCAACTGGTGGTCTTTTCATCAATAACACCTTACTCAATACACTTACTTATTGTATTCTTTATACTTTGATTATCTCTCTCTCTCTCTTTTTCTCCCGGCTTATATTACTTATACATATAAAATGCATCTATCATTATCAATACCCTCACATACATCTTCTTTGGTCCGGCAGTCTGGTAAAGTCGGTGAATCAACTGGAACCATAACACAAGAAGATATCACTTACCCCCTATCAACAGTTGCTACTCCACCAAGCATCAAGTATTCTTCGTCGGATACTCCTACTCCTATATCAGAACTATTAGAAGAACAACTCTCAAAGGTAAATAGTCTAACTCTAATGAAAAATTATCATTAACACCAACTTGAAACTTTAAATAGAATTGTTGTGGCTCTTTATCAAGTAGAACAGGACGCACACCACGAAAACGGTCTGTTACTTGCGATGATTGTATTATACCCTTCAGTACCTCATTCAAGAGGGCTCGTATTAAAAGCAACATGGTCGACGCTTCCACTCTTTACTACAATGCTGCCAACACAACTTTCCCTTCACCATCACCAACACCAGTATTACAACATCCAACATATCTTCAATACCAAAACCAAGAACACCAAAAACAAGAAGAATATCAATCACTATTATCTTTACACCATACAATGACTGATCCCTCTGTTTTAAATGCAATTTGGAACATACCCAACATTATCGACACATTTGATACACTACCCACCAACTTGAAATCCTATCTCATCTTTCAGCTCTTGAAACGATCCACCAGCCGCTCTTTAAAATTCGTCAACTCTCTGATTCTCACTACCTTGAAACGAGATATCCTGGCTTCTTTACCGCATGAATTGGCTCTTCAGGTGCTTTTATATTTGGATGCCCGATCTCTCTGTCGTGCGGCTACAGTGTCAAGAACTTGGCGAGATATTGTCGATCAAGATAAAACAATCTGGCGATCTCTCATGGACAAGGATAATCTCAATAATGACAACGATACCAAAAGTACATACTGGACTCATTTATCGGCGAATGGAAGCAACAAGTCGACGAGGGATACTACTCTAGACGGAGGTGAACCGATGGACATTGATGAAGAGGACAAGACTAAAACAAGGCAACTCTCACCAATCAACAATCCTTATAAAAACAACTACCGGGAACGGTATATCTTACGAGACAATTGGCAACATGGTCGCTTTAAACGTATCAGCTTTCCTGGACATATCAGCCCAGTCGGTCCAAGTGTGGTGACGTGTCTGCAATTTGATGATGACAAGATTATATCAGGTGTGGACGACCGCGTGATCAACATTTACGAAACAAAGACTGGTAAACATTTATCAACATTGCGTGGTCATGAAGGTGGTGTCTGGGCTTTACAGTATATTGGCAATATTTTGGTATCAGGTAATATAAAATCGAGGGGGGAGGGGAATGGCGACCCAACAGTGACTAACTTTGATCCTTTTATTAATAGGCTCAACTGACCGAACGATTCGTGTTTGGGATCTCGAACGGGCAGTGTGCACACATGTCTTCTTGGGCCATACTTCCACTGTACGTTGTTTGCAAATAGTGATGCCGACTTTGATCGATGGTGAACTCCAACCCAAACATCCATTAATTATCACCGGCTCCCGTGACTCTACATTACGTGTGTGGCGACTACCAGATCCAAAAACCGACCCTCCCTTTGATGGAAATGGTGTGAACCCTTG
The DNA here is from genome assembly GCA_025330725.1 of Chlamydoabsidia padenii. Taxonomy (NCBI): domain Eukaryota; kingdom Fungi; phylum Mucoromycota; class Mucoromycetes; order Mucorales; family Cunninghamellaceae; genus Chlamydoabsidia; species Chlamydoabsidia padenii. Next base: position 534,025 of record JAIWND010000012.1, read on the forward strand.
GTACATGTATACTCTAACTAGTCATACTCTCTCGGTACGAACGATCACGACTCATGGAAACACATTGATCTCTGGCAGCTACGATAGTACGGTGAATGTGTGGAATTTGAATACAGGTCGATTAGTGCATCGGATGGAAGGGCATAGTCAAAAAGTGTACGCTGTGGTGATTGATCCTGAAAGGAAACGGTGCATCAGTGGATCTATGGATGGCTCGATTCGTGTGTGGGACTATACCTCTGGCCAATGCTTGCAGATCCTCGAGGGACATTCGATTTTGGTTGGGTTACTTGGCTTATCGACACACTATTTGGTCTCAGGGGCGGCTGATGGTACGGTGCGGGTCTGGGATGCTGAAAGGGGCACCTGTCAGCATGTGCTTAGTGGTCATGATGGTGCCATCACTTGCGTCCAACATGATGCTCAAAAAGTCATCTCTGGGGCAGAAGGTGGATTGAAATTATGGGATATTAAAAGTGGGCGGCTTATCAAAGACTTGATCACAGGTGTCACTGGAGTCTGGCGAACTGCTTTTGATGAAAAGCGATGTGTGGCCGCTGTTTATAGGTAAGTCATGAAGATGGATACATATATGTTTTTTAACTCACTCGATATATATTTGATAGGAATAACGTGACATCATTTGAAGTGTTGGATTTTAGTGCTTATGAAATGGATAGCTCAGACAATCAAGCTATCAAGTAGTCTTGCTGTGATTTGGATGGATTATACTTAGTTTAGTACTTTTTTTTTAACTCTCTCCTTTACCAGTATATCTAACAAAATAATAATAAAAAAAGCTAACAAAACAAAAACAAAGCGTATACATGTATGACTCACTGTAGTGGGAATGTTTGTGCTGATGAGGTTGAGGAGAGGGGGATCGTAGTATGGGATCTTATATCAAATTGATTAGGTTAACATTTCATCTTTATATTACGTCTACTTGTTTGATTGTATATGTATACTGTTATCCGGAGCAGTTGTCTGTACACTATAATGCATAAGAGAATATAGACCAAAAAGGGAATATTTGAATCTCCGAAAAATGGGGAAGTATAACAAAAATAATGCCTGCGCTAGTTATAATAAGCATTTACATATAATTAAACTGTAAACAGTGAAAACAAGGTTTATGTAGCTTTGAAAAGAGAATTGAGGATGAATGATAGCTTGCCATTAGTCAAGGCGGGGAAACTTTCTGGCCGATTGAAAGATCCTTACTGACAGTAAATGACTGAACAAGACAGTTATGACAAAAGAAAAATAAAATCATCCAAAACCGCCATTAGTAAGGAAAAACAAGGAGAAGAAGAAAAGTTGGAGGAGGTAAGCATTACAAAGAAACGGCACACGGCGATCATTCACACCCGTGAAGCGCCGGTTAAAAAATCCATCCTTTCTATTTAAAGACCGATTTTTTTTTTTATTATTAATTGTCTTTGTTCCTCTTTTACTTTTTTTAATTCAACTTCAATACACTCGATAATAATGGTGAACGCTCCTGTCGATACTACTCAAATCTTTAAAGAAAACTTATTTGCTGGTAAGGTGCTTCTCTGCTCTGGTGGTGGAAGTGGCATCTGTCGAACAATGACTACAGCTATGGTAAAGCACGGTGCTCAAGCAGTAATTGTCAGCAGAAGGTAAATATAGTAATAAAAAACACTGTTTATTCCTTTCTCTTTCTCTCTCTCTCTCATCTCTGATACTAATTCCTCGCGTTTATCTCTTATTAGCAAGGACAAATTAGAAAAGGCTGCCGAAGAAATGCGTCAAGAAACTGGAGGGCAGGTCATGTAAGTTTAAAATATCTTTTTAATGGTTTCAAAACTCTAATCACCAACTTTTTATATTTAATTGTAGTGCTGTTGCTGGTGATGTACGCAAGCCTGAAGATATGGAAAAAGCTGTCAAGATTACGATTGAAAAGTTTGGCCGGATCGACTTTTTGATTAACGGGGCAGCGGGAAACTTTTTGGCTCCATTCCAAGGACTCTCTTACAATGCATTCAAGACGGTGATTGATATTGACGTGCTAGGGACCTTCAACTTGACAAAGGCGGCTTCAGAATACTTGAAAAAGACCAAGGGTAGTATCATTAATGTGTCTGCCACTCTTTATTACACAGGTGTCCCATTCCAGGTAAAAGAATAGCCCTCTTCCCCCACCCCTCTCATACACATTGTTATTAACAATGTCTTTTTCTTTTTTTCTTTTTTTTTTTTTTGTTAGCTTCATGCTGGAACTGCTAAAGCTGCTATAGACGCCATGACTAAACATTTGGCTATTGAATTGGGTCCTCATGGTGTCCGTAAGTAGTAATTATCTAGAGGAACATTCATCTTTTTTTTTTTTTAATACAAAAAAACTCTTTTGATTGACATCGTTATAGGTGTGAACGGTATTTCTCCTGGTCCTATCGTAAGTATTTATATAGACGTAAATGTGAACTAAATAACCTTCTTATAAATATAGGCTTCGACTGTAGGTATGGAAAAATTAGGCCCTGCTTTTAAACGTGGTGATAAGGATGGCTACGAAGGTGTACCAATGGGTCGGGCAGGTGAAACAATGGATATTGCTCAAGCAACTGTCTTTATGAATTCAGATGGTGCTTCATGGATTACAGGAACAACACTTGTCGTTGACGGTAAATGCATAGGATGCATTAGTATAATGATCTTGTCAGATCCACTCATCTTCCTTCCCCTCCCCCTTTTTTTTATCTTTTAGGTGGATCATGGATGACAAGCTCTCCCTCCGATTACCCTCAAATGGTGCTCAACCCTCCCAAACTTGCGCGTCTCTAGATAGTCATGGATAACATAGAATAGTCTTTTTACATATAATCACCCATTCGCTTTGTGATCCATTACTTTTTTAGAATAAATTGTAATACATTAATAAACATTACTGTACATTTATACTGTCTATTAATTATATTGTCTTGTCTTTATTTGCTTCGAATACGAAGGGGGTATTGAATGTGTACTTTGTTGGCTGGATCTGAACATCCCAACTCCGATCAATGCCACCACAATTGAGTAGAAAAGGGGTTCTGGTCGATGTCAAGGGTGCCGCACATTCAGAAACTTGTTAATTCATGTATGGGCGATACGGGGAGCTCAAAAATTGATGACTATTCGGCGTTTGAAAACCTGCACGGCTCATTCATGCCGCTTAAAAAGAAAACGCCGTCTGGATACTACAGCAAACGATGATTGACCAGCCATGTATATGTGTTATCCTAATCTTTTCATCTGTTAGGTACCACAATAACCAAGCATGTGTTACTGATATTGATATCAAGATCATACAAAGTCAAGTGGACAGATTTTAAATGATTAACATGTTTTATGTTTATTAGATGTATTCAAATATCATATAAAGAGACACTATTTTATGGTACATTAAACAGAAGGATAAATAAAAACTATAACAAGGAAAAGATTCTAATTATAAAGCTAGTGATGATCAGATGCTACATGTAGATCCTGTAATTCGCATTGTTGATATTCTTCTTCTTTACTGGGTCGGATATGACATGCCAATGGATACAAATCATGTAAGGACATGATGTTTCGTGGTGATCGTCGACTAGTGGGTGCCAATAAAGATGGACTAAAATCTTCATAAGAGAGTTTGTTCCGTTTCAATAAAACACCATGCCAGCCAGCATTCACGGCACCTAAGTCCAAAGAAGAAGAAGAAAAGTTAATTATCTACCCCAATTCTATTTTCATGCATAAACTTTACCATGATAGTCCCTACAGAAAAAAAGATGAAGATTAGAATCAAGTGCGCTTCCCCTCCCCCTCCCATTTTTTTTTTTTTTTTTTGTATCACGAACTTACTTTTCCACATCATCACCCACATGAAGAGCTTCATCAGTATGAATGTCTTCACCAGTAAGATGGATAGCCTTTTGGAAGATTTTAACATTGGGTTTTTCATAACCAGCCAAGCAACTTGTTAAAATAAAATCAAAATACTGTTCCAAGTTCAAGCTTTCCATGACGCTAACTATAAAGAGGACAGTTAGTATTTCTATTCCAACATCACCCTATTGCCAACTTGCGTAATCGTTCATCTGAGTTGCTAATGACACCCATTTTGAAGCCACGTCTTTTCAATTCATCCAATGTACTTGTCACATCGGGAAACATGTCGTATCCTTCTTTTGTCCTAAATCGTGTATAAAGAGATTGGAATAGTATTGGGAACTTGCTATCCAGTTCTGGGTCCAGAGATAAAATGATCAGTTTACCTTCCCCCAACAAAATAAACTTTTTTTTTAAAAATTTACCTTGTTTTTGTATACCAGCTTCCAAAAAAGTATCGTAGACCAGCTAAAAAAGAAGATAGTATTGAGTGATTGCATTCAATTGTGTAGACATCATTTTACCTCTTTCCACCATTCTTCAGAAGTCATGCCTTGTCCAGTACCATAGAACGGGGATCGCTGTAGTTGTTTCTTGTAGGCAGTTCCAAAGTGTTTACTGATAGAGTCGGGAGCAAGTCGAAACCCCACCTTGGAAGCTTCATGTGCCTAAGACAATCATTAAAGTGATATTCGTTAGTAAAGAGATCAAGTCTACCCATTCCATATGTTCAATGAAAGGTAGATACTTACGTATTGTGCGGACAAACTACCTTTTGGTTTAAATAAGGTGTTATAAGCATCAAAAGTGATGAGCCGAATACGAGAAGAGTTGTTCATATTGTATATAAATGGGAAAGAAAAAAAAAAGAAAAAAAAAAAAGAGAGAAAAGGAAAAGGAAGGAAGAAAAAAGTAGAATGGCATATTATCATTTTTTCAAATCCCGCGGCGGGATGTCAAACATAACCTTTGTACACCCTTCTGACACATACACATGAGAAGGCATCCAATTCGACTTGGATATGATACAACGAAGACTAACCTATGAACGTTCCATCCCCATAGATACCATTATGAATAAAAGATGTTTGGTATTTCGGAAACATAGTATTAGATAAATAGAGTTTCCTATGATCATATGAATCAGGCAAATAAAAATAATGCAGAAAACATAGGAGATCGGATGCTCTTCATGTGAAAGAACGTGTCAGTCCCAACACCTTGATCGAATCAAAATAACAATATTAAAAAAAGCAAGGCAGACTTTATTGTATCATCAACATGATGTGATATAAAAAATAAAAAGACTATAGACTACAACTACAATCTATATAAAATCCAATTGTTTTAAAGCACACGCTTCAATCGCTTTTCCACTTCTTCCCAATCATTGGTAGGTATGAGTTCAATGGAGCGTTGGAAGTGTTGTTCAATCATCGCCATCTTTTCCCATGTGTCCTTGTTATGGACAAAGTTGATACTGACCCCAGTACGGCCAAATCGACCAGTTCGACCGATCCGATGGAGGTAAGCTTCACAGTCAGGATTATTAGCACGATCCAAGGGCAAATCATAGTTGATCACCAGAGTTACTTGTAAAATGTCGATACCCCGAGCGATCACGTTGGTTGTGATCAGTACCTTGAATTCCCCACGTCTAAAGTCATCCATCACCTTGTCTCGTTCTTCTGGTGTCATTTTTCCGTGAAGAGCAACTACAGCATGGCCTTGTTGTGTCATTCTCCTGGCGATTTCATCAGCAGTGGTACGAAGCTACAAATAACATATTATCAGTATTAATATCCACGTTCTTTTATTTCTTTTTTTTTTTCTTTACCTTGCAAAAGATAATACTTTGACTGACAGTCAAAAGATCATAAAGGTTAACCAGGACTTCATACTTGTGTTCTTCAGAGTCGCAATCCACATAAAATTGTTTGATACTGTCCACACTGAGTTCTTCCCTCTTCAAGGAGATTTCGTTGGCATTCTTGGCAAACTTTTCGGCAAATTTGCGGACATGTTCAGGGAAGGTGGCAGAGAAGAGGACAGTTTGGATATCTTTGTTGAGCATACTACATATCAAGAAGAAAAAAAAATAAAAAAGGAGAGAATGAGTCGCAATAGTGATTATATTTACTTCTTTTTTTTTTTTTTTTACAACTTACGATTGGATTCGTAGAGTTTGATCACCTAAACCATCTTGATCCAACATGTTATCAGCTTCATCCAATACAAAGATACGGATATCTCTAGTAGGCACCATTCTACGACGGATAACTTCAGTGACGGAACCAGGAGTACCAACAATGACTTGAGCACTAATAGGTTGATTCCTACGGTAAGAATCCTTGACCACCAATTGTGTTGTAATACCAGTGAACTTTGACATTTGATCCACCACATCCATAATTTGACGAGCCAGTTCACGGGAAGGAGCCAAACAGATAGCCTATAGATATAAAGAATATTGTTAAAGTCAGTCAGTTAATCCCCGTGTTTTTTCCTCCATCCTACTTTACCTGAGGAGCTTTAATTTGCATTTGTACTCTGTACAGCATAGTCAATACAAATGCAGCCGTTTTACCTACAATAAATGATGATAGTGAGTCTAAATTCCAATCATGTCCAATTCCTTCTTTCTTTACCAGTTCCACTTTGAGATTGCCCGATCATGTTTCTTGGACTATTGTTTTTAAAAAAGAAGAAGAAGAAGAAAAAAAAAAAAAAAAAAAAAAAAAAAAAAAAAAAAAAGATTAATAAGTATGAGTGATGATAATCAAGGTATATCTTTAAATTTACTTACGGATTTTGAATCAATAATGGTAAAGCCCTTTCTTGAATCTTGGAAGGTTTGTTGAATTTCATACCATAAATACCCTTCAAAAGTTCAGGAGTCCTAATATATCCCAAAACAAGTATTTATATTGAGTGAGTTGATTTCCAGTTATTGTGTTTTGCTACTTACAAACCCAAGTCATCAAAAGACTTTACCGAGTACAGAGGAGAATTGGGATCAGCTTGTTGATCAGCCAACTTGACTTGTACAATATGTGTACTTTCAATAAGATTTCCAGGGTTATCATTATCGTCGCCAGCAGGAGCTAAAAAGATCAAACAAACCAAACAAACCGATTAGTTTACTGAATCTATCCTGTATGATCACACAATTTGATATTTATACCTTTTGCGGGTTCAGATGGGGCTACAGAAGCAGGAAAGTTAAACAGGTATAAAATTTAAAAAGTAGTGATAGTGTTAGTATTTGCGCGTATGTTCGTTTATAAGCATTTTACCTTTGCTGGTCAATAGATCGTCTAGTTTCAAAGTGATATTATCAACTTCTAAACACGCAGCAACGCGAAAAAAGTAAAAGAAGCGATCGGATTAGTACAATGGATTATAATGTCATATGATTCGATTGTTGTTGTTAAAAAAAAAAAGATGATCCATTGTTCGTTTGGCCTACACAAGAAGTGTATTCAACCGAGGTGCTCGGTGAACTACATTTCCTGTAACCAATCATCCATCACCATTTTCTTTTTCAATTCGTACCTTTTGACATGTTGGAGAGAGAGACAGAGAGATTTGACAAAGAAGTAAAGAGAAGGAAACCGCAAAAATAAAAATAAAACCATTCACTACTCCATTAGTCGTCATTTCACAGCCCGACAATGACGCTGGTCGAAAATTTTTTCCTTTTATCAGTGAGGCGGAGTTCAATTCCTCTACAATGCAAAAAGGGTTTCCACTCCCCCCAAAAAAAAATCCAGTTTGACCTAGTCAGGTTATCAGGCATGAATAAAAGTAAATCGGGTGCAATACAATAGGAAGCAGCCATAGAGTTGGTTAGGTTGTCTATACATAAAGTATGCACGTAGCATAAACGAATTTCATTGCTCGACTGCATGAAATAAAAGGAGTATCTTTTTGTTGATCTGGGAATGTTCTTGTTTGTATCCTCAAAGGTAGATCAACTACTTCTTTCAAGGTATAAAGTGGTAAAGTGGAAGGGCTTAGCACAGTCATTGAAAGGGGGACGATGATGATGTTCCGTTTGTTTGAATCATTGTTCTATTGTGCTTGGCATGAAAGTGTAACCTCCTTGAAAGATGCATAACAGGGAGGTGTTGTATATGCCGCTCTTTCTCTTGCTTTCTTTCTTTCTTTCTTTCTTTTTCATACCTTTCTTTACTTTGTTTTTAAAAAGTTACCTCTGTAAGATCCTCTTTTTGTAATCATGTATTACTCTTTTGCTTTTTCAGCCCATGTTGCTCGCCTATGTATGGCAGATATTATCAACCGAGGTAAAAAAAATATATATCTTGATTACTTTTAGCATTAGTTCAAACTGATGCCCTCCTTCTTGTTAGGTCTCGACGAAAGAAAAATATTGCGAAAATCAGGTACAGCTTTCCCCAGATTTCAAATCCCGTCTGCCTATGTTTAGTTCCCACTTTTTTTATTTAACCGCGGTTTTTCTTTTCTTTTCTTCAAAAAGTGCCCAACAATGATTTATGCTTTAAAGTGTTTTATCATCAAGTGGTGAATGCTGAAGATCTACAACACTTTCAAATCCACTCTGTAGCTACTCTTTTACAAGATACTTTATGGGGATGTCCTGAACGAATTCTGTCCAAGAAAACCTGGCGACTGATCAACTACCAAAGTAAGTTGAACAACCCATTTATACTAACCGATCTCTTTATCTCACACACACACACTCTCTCTCTTTTTTTTTTTTTTATACAATTGTATTTAGCTTGTACACTTGATTATCTTCGTACCATTTTACCAGCTCAACATCATCAACTCTTGACCGACATTGTCCATTTCCTGGTGACATTGATGAAACACAAAAAGACGAATCTCATGAATGCTCATCAACTTGGGGATGCAATGGGAAAAGTGACCTTGGGACCTACCAACTGTGATTCCATACTAGCCGAAAAAGCTGGTTATTTCTTGATGCGTATGGTTATTGACGAATCGAAACGACAACGAACACGACACCCTGTAGTATCCACCTTGCAATACAAAAAAGAAGCAACAAGAGCCAAAGCCAAATCCTACAATCGCCAACTACAAAAACGATCAAGACACGATTGGTTTACTTTTAATGATATTGGATTAAAAGCCCTTCAAGATGGTTACCCGCCTACTCCACCTGAAAAACAGACTTACTCTATCTTTGATACCACCACTTTGGATCCTCTCTTGTTTCGACTTTTCGGCAATGCAACCTATAATAACGTTGTTACTCGACATTCTTCCTTTGATTTGGACAGCAACAGCATAAATACCATCAAGGATCATGGAAATGATGGGTCTGGTTCCTTTTGTCATGCTTTTGATGATATTGCGGAATCATTAAAGCGTCACCAACATCATGTCGACGTGTCATCTAATAGCACCTTGACCAAATTCAATCTATCACTCTTCTCTCTCAAACTCAAATCATCAAATACACCACTGGCGACTGAAAAGGATTGGTTCATGAACAATAAAGATGGACTTGATGAAGGCATAACGGTAATATATAAAATGATACATTATGGGGGACTTATTTCTCTGATTCTGGCTTAGGGCGATACATTCAAAGACAAGGTTGGTAGAAATAACAGTAGGATTCGACTCGGTCAAATGCGGAAGATGATCTCTGGACGAACAAAATTCATCACCCTCAACAGTAGATGATTCTCTTTGGTGTTTTGGTTACAATAGCTTACTTGTAGTAGATAATTACATATACAATAAAATACAATATAATAAAGTTACTCCTTTTATTCTTCGTCTTCGTCTTGTCCTCCCCAAAGAAGGACAATCTTTGCTCCTACCTTATATATATCCACAATGTTCTACTATCCCATTCTATTCCTAGGGGGAATGATTCTTACTACTTTTTGACATTCTTATCAATATGCACAGACCTTTTTGATCATCATCCTTTTTCACTTTGTTTTACCTTTTTGTCTTATTTTTACCATAATAAAAAATGTGATGAGACCTAAACGGGCGGAAACCACGCACCGGTGACACTTTTCCTTTCAGCAGATAGTCCTGGTAGTACTGATTACCTTTTGGTTACATGTAAAAGAAAAGCATGCTTGTACAACCTTCATAAATGCAAAGTACGACCCTTGGATGGAGCCGAGACCTTTTGACAGACTTGGGGCCGAATTTCAAATCCCGCTACAATGCATATTGAGTAAATTTTCCGTCGATTAGGGTAAACTTTAGCCCGAGTGGCTTCCTATAGGCTTCATCTCGTTAATGCGAACTATGATTGTTATAATTTGACAATGCACATCATATAAAAGAGCTTTTTAAATTCTTTTCCTTTAACAAACAACAACAACTTGTCAGTCAATTCTTGGATGAGAATATGGCTGGCACCCCTCCTTTGAGAGGGATGGGTACGGGGCTTCGGCCAACGATAAGTGGAAAATAAAAGGAAACCACATACTTCCCACATAATATTAACTGATGTTTCATCCTCCGCTTATTCGACGAAAAATTCAAGTTGCCCATGCATATTTGGCAGACACTTTGAAAAAAATAAAAGACAAAAGATGATAACTATTTATTATTAAACAAGTAAAAGGAGAGACATAAATAGTGATATACTTGATAAAGGAAGAGATAACTATACTGTACAAATTTAGATAAGAGAGGGTTCTTTTGGTGTGAGGGTAATAACTATAAGGGTAATATAAAAAAAAGAAGAGGGGTATCAAATATGGGAAGGACGATCAAGATCCATTGGCAAAGATATGCTTGTCTTTATCAGGAATTTCAATATTGGGTAACTTTGTTCGACGGACTGACCAACGTAGGGTATCATCATGTGTTGTTTCTATTGTAAAAGAATCAGTATCAGAAGAAGGTGGGAATCCATGCAATGAAATCATCTTTTTTTTTTTTACCTGTGAATCCATGGTAAGCATAAATATCAAGCTGGCGTCGTTTCTTTTCTTCCATGATTGGGTAATAGTACGTAGTTTGTCTATTTGTGTGATGATCCATATACAAAGGTTGTTGTTGTTGTTGTCTGGCCAAGATGAGTTCGGTTTCCAGCATGGGCTGTAAGATCCGCCGCCTAGCATTAATGAACCAGTTACTTATTTGATTAACCGCCAAACCAGTACGTTGAGCCAGTTCAAGTTTTTGTCGTTCAGTTGGATAAGGATGTTTCTTATGTTGTAAGAGCCAGCATTTGAGGAATTCTGTCACATCTTTAGGCAAGTTCCCTCGGCGGCGTTTCTTGAGTCCAGGATCCATTGTCGTTTTGTTGTTGGGAGAAGTCTGACGGTCTGGGTAGTAGGCTTGATAGTATCCATCTTCTTCTTCCTCCTCTACTTCTGCTTCCAAGATTTGATGGTGAGTCGAAGAAGGTACCATAGGTTGTTTGGTGGTTGAGTTCATTGAAGGAGGAGAAGAAGAGATGGAGGAAGGTGATGGTGGAGTTGTGATTGTCGTCATGGTTGGTGCCTGAAACAAAAGAGGCGGTGATGAAGGTGACGGATTGTAATAGACACCAGCAGTCGAATGACGATAACGGCGACGATAGTGTACAGAGTGATCTATTGTGGTGGTGGTAGTAGTGGCTGATGCTGATGCTTGTAGTCGTCCAGAATGATGATATAAAGGCGGTGGTGGAATATCGGTTTTAGGTTCCAAAAGAGCCATTGAGTAAGGTGGAGCAGCAGGTGTGATCACTAAAGTTGACATGGACATCTTGTTATTGGGTGTAGTGATGATGGTGGTGGATATACTGTCATTGGAGTCACTACTACTGCTACTTGAGGTCGAGCTGGTGCTGGTACTTGGTAACATGTCGATCAAGTCATTATTGTTTTCATCCATATTTGGTGTTGTCGACAATTTATCTTCAAGGTCAGCACGGACAAACCCTTTCTTGTGTAAGGGAGTCAAAGTAGGTCCATCTATGTAATAAAAAGAGTATCAGTGAGCCAACGATACGAATCGATTCTTTCAAAAAGTCATATGTTACCTGATATAGTTGCATGAGTGATACTTTCATGATCAGCCCACCATTTTGCATTTCGTTCCAACATTTCATTGATTCTTGCCAGATGATGATTCACTTGTTTTTTGGTTTTGGCGTCATCTTGTGGATCAAAAGTGGATCGTGGTGCTTGGTTGGTGTCAATATAATCGGTTTTAGGATACAATACAAGTGGTGTGAATTGGCGTGAGCACTATTGAAAAAAGTTAAAGGTGTCAGTCATATTTATCTTTTTGTTCTTTTTTTTTCTTTTTTGGGAAGCACCTACTGAAGATGCATGTGAATTAGGCGAAGTGATTAGAGACATTAAAGAATGGTGTAAAGACATAAACAAGTTGTTGTATAAAAGGATAAGTATAAGAAAGAAGAAAGAAAGGAAAAGGAAGAAAGAAAGGAAGGAAAAGAAAAAAGGAAAACTTTAGAGTGCCTTTTTAAACCAGAATAAAAAATAAAAAATAAAAAAACTTCATTTTCAAATCCCGGCATCGGTCTGGGCAGGTTACACGATTTTGATCCAAGAAAGGTCAGGAATGCATGTCAAAAAGGACAGTGGGTTGGGTGAAATCACGGGTGATGCAACAAACAACGGGTTACTCAATTATTTGTATAGATCATGTGTATTTGGTATAGCGGAAAGGGAGCTTGTGATTCACAGCCCAGTGAGATAATCGGGTACTACCTTTCACTCCCTTCCTCTTTTGTGTATCTCTTTTTCTTTTACCCAAGAACTTGCGCATTAACATCATTAGGTGAAAAGTGAAAACTTTATTGAAAAAGAGATTCATGTTATATATTAAAAAGAAAAAGAAAGAATGGTGTGTTAGTGTTCCGTGGTTTAAACTAGTAAGAATGAACGCATTGACCAGATGATATGATACTCGGATTCACCCAATAAGGTGATTCGACGCATCAAAAAAAGTAGATGATAGTTTAACACTGGTAGGCTGAAAAAATAGGGGGGTGTTGGTGGTACTTTTGAACATGGATGTATTTTAATGGCCCAAGTCTATTTCAACGTTGGACAAAACAATCAACATTATTCCCCTAACCCAGGACCTACCTTTTTTGATCATCGACGGATCTTTTTCTCTCGTCAAACATATCTCATCTCACCGACTGATGATGATGATGCCGATACCTTTTAGACTATAATCTTTGTATTACTATTTTATGCATTCCACCTCCCCCCTTTTTTTATACAACTTGTCTTATACAGGGAACCCATGTCCTTTTCATTGAACAGGGTCACCTATTTATTGCTCCATACCGTAATTTCTTTATTCATCCTCATTGTCTTTTAATCCTCGATAATGCAAAAAAACATATTTCAAAACCCGCCATGAAAGTCCGACCTTTTCTTTTCCCCTTTGAGTGATGAGTATAATGATATTGCTCGACGGGTACAAACATTCTAATGAAATTAAACATACCCTTTTTGATACTTCCAGTGTCCTATCCAGGGGTGAGGTATCATGGGAACAAAAAATAGCCCATTACCCATCCTCCTTGTCATCCTCAATTATCACAAGAAAGAGACAGAGGAAGAAAGAAAAAAAAAAGTCTCAAGCACAAGAACTTTATAATGGTGACACTGAGCATTGGACAAGAGAGAGAAACCAATCTTCTTTGGTTATAGTTTACCGGACCTGATGAGCATCCAAGAATACTGAAAAAAAAAAGGCATTACTTTTTGATATTGAGGATAGGATTTTTTCCATCCATTAAGGAAATACAGTGATGATAATTCCGTATCACTTTTTTCTGAGACCGCCCATCAAATCCATTTGGCCCCATGATCATTTCGTCTTATCAAAATACGATATCGCTTCTCACACACAGAACCATCATCTCTTTGATTTGTTTTTTTTTCCCGAGGCACTCCTTTTTTTCTCGGAAGGAGGGGCGGATTAATCTTTTCTTCTTCTTAAACACAATGACTTGCATCATTGTTGTACTTGGTTTGATCATCCTCTTCTCCAAAATAACACTTTTGAAGCCAATTGTCACATTGTTCTTATCATGATCATGGCATGGAATGATTTAAGACCAAATTTTTCATGCCACCTCCCAGAGATGGAAAGGAAAATCATTTGTACTCCGATGCACCTTTTATTCCTTTGCACTAACGGACTGATGCGACTTCTTTAGTTTTTTTAGCCGACAGGAGAAAGGGGTAACGTTTTTCCTATTTAATTCTTTACTATCGAAAAAGGCAAAGCAGGGGTTACTTGATGTTCGAGGATGCATGGTCAGGGGCGGGATATAAAATCAACTATTCTTTTATTCGATTAGCCAAGAGTAAAAGATTATTCAAATCCCGAATATCAAGATTGTTTTTTTCTCACACCGACCTTAATTCTTCCCCTCCTTCTTTCTTTTCTTTTGTTTGTACACATCAATTAATAACCTTTTGGTGAATTCGTTGTTATTTGGTCTAATTGATAATGGAACAAGACAAACAATTCCTTCACTGGATTATGCAAAGCAATCCTTTGGATGACCCTGATACTGCTTATCATCCACCTCCACCTCCTCCTCCTCCTCAACATCAGCAACCTAATGTAGTACCTCAACAATCCAGCGGGTATTCTTCCACACACGATAACCATCCTCAACAGAATATGTATGATGAAAGCTTTTATTATGATCAAGGGCATACTAATGCGACGGGAACTGCAAATCAACACTTGCAACATACACAATCAACTTATCCACCGGCTTCCAACGGTATGATTCTTCCTCCTTCTGGTCCTCCACAAGAGCAACATTACTATCACCCACCAAATCATCATCATCATCATCATCCTTATGAACAACAGCAGCAACATTATCAACAGCAGCAACAGTATGTAAAACCGGCATCGGATGATGATGAAGAACACTACACCGATGCTCAATTGAAAATGATGACATCAAAAGAACGACGGCAATTAAGGAACAAGATATCGGCAAGAAACTTTAGAAACAGGCGGAAAGGTACTTTTAAAAAAAGAAAAAGAAAAAAAAAGTAGTATGCTAACCAGATTTATCATCATACATTGATTAGAGTACATTGCATCTTTGGAAGGTGAAGTGGCCAAATACAAGAATGAAAACAGCCAACTACGACTGGAAATTAAATGGGTTCGTACGACAATGAACAAATTGCAAAAGGAAAACGACCATCTGCGTGTGAAGCTCGCTCTCTGCAATGGTGGTATCAAAGCCGAACAACAACAAGATTCGGCTGTAATATCACAAGATCGATCATTGCCACCATCTCAACAACAGCAGCAACTCTCTCCACCAAAGGTCACAATCACCAACATGCCTACTTCTACTTTATCACCTCCACCAACCACTGATATTCAACAAGAACAGTCTCACCATGTACTCCCAGCTGCAACAAACGCCAATGTCTCTCAAAAGTCAACCTCCTCTTCCTCCTTGAACCTTCGACCCCGAAATGGAAACTCGCCATCCAATTCTCATGTTACCAACAACACCCACTCGTATCAACAACAGCAACAATCACATCATCTTCCTCAACAACAACTACAAAACCACACTTCATCTCCACCATCCACGACAAGGGTTAATCAACAAGCGTTGGCTTCATCGGTTACTACGGGAAACCGACCTATCTCACCTGGATCAGTAACTACTACAGGACATCAACAATATCAGCAGCAACATCAACAAAAGCATACTTCATCTCCACCTATTACAGTAAATCAACATCAACAAATGTCTACTCAATCGGTCTTCACCACTTCACCTCCACAAGTCATTCCTGGATCCATGGACACAATTAATTCGGATTCATCCTCCTCTTTTGCAAGTCATTTATCTCCACCAAACTTTGCCGATCTAGCAGATGCATGGGATCTTGTAATTCCAAATGAATTCTCATCGTATTGTCCGCCACCATCCACTAATACCTCTAACCCGATCATGGATCAGCAAGTGCAAACACAGGATGGTCCTCTCTTTACCACGAATATGACTTATCCATCACAAGATCAATATCTCTCTTACATGGCACATGGAAATGCAATGGTTTCCACCGACGTGTCTCTCATGCAACAACAACAGCAACAGTTGAATTATACACCAAATCAAGCAACTTTATATCGATCATCAGGACAACAGCAGCAACAACAACAGCATGATAACAACAACAACAACAACAACAACAACAACAACAACAACAACAGTTATGTATCATCAGCAGTGGTGCCAGACTTTGATTTTGGAAACATCCTTTGTAAACAACAAGAAGGCGGATCTGGCAACAGCTTCTTCAAGAACTATCCATTATTGATACCGGCGTTGATGTCCATTGTCATTGGTCACACCATGTCCATGAGCACTGAAGATCTACTCTCACATACACGACTGTTATCAACACCAACCCGACCAAACTTACCACCATTACCATCCAACAAAGATCTTCGACAATGCGTTTTCTTTGGTGCAACAAACAACACCAGAAAACGGATGATGATGATGATGACACCAGGATTACAATCTCAACAAAACCAATCGTCTTTACCAGCCCATGCCTATCCTTTATCGAAGAAACAAGTCCATGCCGTATGGGAAAACCTTCTTGATCAAATGGTCCAGACGAAAGCAAAACTACGTCGACAAAAACTTACCACCGTCACCGTAGAGGAACAACAACAAGATATCGAGACCGAAGTGGTGAAAGAAGTGGTGCAGTCCACTATGAAATGGAACAGCGAACACTATGATGACGACGATGACGAATACGACGATTATGACGACGACGAACCTTGGTACGATATGCCTGTGACGGGATTCAAGGCGATTTGCCCACTCTACTGGATGCAGCGTCAATTCTGTCGGTTTGTGATTACTTATGTGGTGGTCAAATATCCTCATCTAGAAGATCCATGCAAAACTTACTTACCCATCTGTGAACAATACAGGCGCCGGGCTATCACCAATTAGTTAGACATTCACTTCTCTCTTTTTTTATTTTTATGTCTGTTACCCCCTTCTTCTCTCCTTGTACCTTCCTTTCCCTTTAACTATGCTTATCCTCTCTGTATATACACCTTTGAAATACATCTCTCCCCTTTAATCTCCAATCATTACCACTGTTATTCCCCTCCTCCACCCGTATATGATCTTATTATTACATGTAGTCAATAAAATATGTATTGATTGGTCATATTGACTGATTTATTCAATTTAAAATTAATAAATTGTGTCTGTCAAGGCAGCTGTGTTACTTTATTCAAATCATTTGGGGTGTTTTTTATGTGTATTTTGGTTACAGACGCTCTCTCATTTGGCGGGATTTGAAATCCCGGTCATCCTAGGATTGCCATTGACCATCCCCAAGCGAGGTTTTGAAAAAGCCATTACACACTCAATTGACAACCGGTGGTAATAATTAAAGAGGCTATGTGTTTTTCGCATTACATTCTCAACTAAATTTACTTAGAAACTCAAGCGCCTAGATCCTCAAGTCAGATCAAAGCTATAGATGAATGTTGATTGCTCATTGAGATTCCTTCTTCAAAAACCAACACAGAAAAAAGAAAATCACTTTTAAATCCCGCCCAACCTACAATAAACATTATTCATTCAATTGCCAGCCCATTTCAATGGTCAATGGTGTTAGGGGTAAAAGTTTTATAGTGTGCATTCGCAGCCAGCATTGTTTAATGAGACCCTTGTACCAGCTAGGTTAAAGTTTGTGTGGTGGGAATCGGTTTTGTATGTACGAGCCCAGGCGGTATTTTCACAAGCGTGATCGGGATTCGAATTTCGATCGTGCATTGGAGAAACGACCCAAGTAATATATGGTAGACAATACCAGCACTTTATCAAGTTTCATTTATAGTATACACACCCCTTCACTTATAGCAATGTATCTTGCACAAGTAGTATACAAATCCCGTTTTTATTATTTACCCATTAAAAAAAGTACAATACAGATTTTAAAACTATTGATAATACACAACTATAGCTAAATTACAACTATTGGAAGAAGGATCGATGTTCGGGAACAGGGGTGATCAAAGTATTCTTTGTCAAAGCAGACACCAGGTTATCCAGCACCAAGTCTTCCATTTTCTTTTGACTTTCGTTTGTGAAGGTACCGATGTGAGGCAAAAGGACAGACCGAGGATGGGTTAACAAGCCAGGGTGCACCTTGGGTTCTTCTTCATACACGTCCAGTCCAGCGGAGAGCACCTTGCCAGATTCCAGAGCCTGCACCAAGGCGGTTTCGTTGATCACTTTTCCTCGGGCCGTATTCACCACTACCACACCTTTTTTCATCATGGCGAATTCACGGAAGGACAGTAAGTGAGTTGTCGCCTTGTTCAATGGGACACTGACCGATATAATGTCTGATGTCTTGAGCAGGGTTTCAAAGTCCACATAGGTCACATTAAGCTGTTTTTCCACTTTGTATCACATAAAAATGAGTATCATTTGTTTCCTTCTGGAAAGCCTTCTTTTTCTTTTTTTTCCTTACCTTCAGTAGAGAGTCTTGTTCGATTGTGATAGATCATATTCATTTCAAAGCCAGACATCCGTTTGGCGATAGTTTTGCCAATGCCGCCCAGTCCTAGTATTCCTAATATTTTCCCTTCAGGATCTATTCCCATAGACACACCGTGTCTGAATCGCCCTGATGATAAAATGTATATTAGTTGCACGCATTATTTTATCGTTCATGTTGATTTCAATACCTTGGCGAAGATTGTGTTCAGCTTGATAAGCGTTTCGACAACAATTGAGAATCAACGTGGCAGCGATATCTGCTGTCGCCTAATTTGGGGGAAGTCAGTGGTTATGTTATTTGTATGTATGTATGTATTAATTTGACTTACATTATCAACGGCACTAGGGGTATGAGACACCATGATTTTCCTGGCAGCACAAGCACCAACATCAATCGAATCATAGCCAGCACCACAGTAAACAATCCATTTCAAACTATGTAATAATAAAAAAAAGTATCATATATCAAAAAAGGAGATGAGTAAAGAGGCGGTCAAGGCACACGTTTCCCCTTGTCGTTTTTCCATGCGATTTCATGTTACTTACTTTGGAGGTAATTGATTGACCAATTCTTCATCAAAGGGACCCACTGTAGCTTGAGATTCGGGTGAGCGGTAGATCAGTGTAATGTCCTTATATTTGCCTTGGCAGTCAGCAAAGAATTCTTGTCTGTTGCGTGATGTATAATATTCGATCGAGTATTCTTTTTGTAGTTCCACCAAGCGATCGGTGGCAAAGGTGACGCAACCAACAATAAGACAGGTAGGTGACATGGTGATAATAAGGCTAATGGTGAGATTTCTTTATATATAAAAAGTGAAGAAGAAAAAGATAAAAAAAAAGATGAGACTAGAAGAATTATAAAGCAGAATTTATCGGGTTATTCGGAGAAATGATTTTTTCCCGCAAGTTTATTTTAAAGAGCCGACAATACAGAGTCAAGGATAAATGTAACGAGTGTTTGGAGGAGTAGATGGTAAGGGTAAAAGCTATAGATATGTATATATGTATAAGTATATGAGTTAACAGTAAGAGGAGGTTGAAGTATTTGGGGGTGGTATTCTATGTAGGTCCAGTATTGGTTGCTGCAGGTTTTAATGGACAGGTTGCTGCAGGTGGGAGTGATGTTGGATTTGATGTAGTTGCTGGTTTTGTTGGAGAAGATGAGTGTAAAAATGGCGTTGAAGACGTGATGTTTTGGGACTTGGTCGATAATGGGGACAGGTCAGGTAATGTGGATGATACTTTTGATTGCCGTTGTTGATGCCTGTTTGCAGGATCCGTGGTTGATTCCTTAAAGCTGTCGTTGATCGATTCTATGTCCTGTATATCTGTATTCGTGATTTTGGATTTGCTGGGTGTAATTTCTTCCAATAATCCTTGCCCGTTGTGTGTAGTGCTTTCCTTTATGGTGTTGCTAGTTACTTTGTTGATTTCCGGCCGACCTTGAGTATTGCTGGTCGAGTATGATTCCGTATAGTTTACTGGGAATATTCCACGACAAGTCTTGTTATCCTTGTCCACCAATTCCCCAAACCACCAAGAGTCGTCCACCTTGTGCAATACAGTGATGACATCATTTACATGGAAAGTCAATTCATCATCATGATCTTGGAGGTGGTTATACAAGGCACGTCGTTGCATTGGCGTAATCGTTGCTTCAGCTACTGTTACATTTAAACAATTAAGATTAGTGATCTGTCGTTTATCATAATCTTGATTGATTTTTTTATTTTTATCTTACCACTGCTTTTGTCCTTGTCAATATCTTTATTGCCCACAATGTCCACAGGATTGCTTGGCATTGGGAATGAAGATAGTCCAGTTTTTGAGTCGCTTGTTGTCCATTGATCCCATCCCTTTTTCACATTTTCCAGTATCTTTGTTGCTTCCTTGTGGTAAGAGAGTTGCCATTCCAATAAAGTTCGTAATGCGTCACAGTGTTCATCCTAAGCAAATAATGATAGTATTTAGTACGTAGAGTGGATATACGGAATCACATATGCATTCTCCCCCCCCCCTATTCTTCTTTTTCATTTTACCTCTGTTTGTTGTAAAGCTACCATACACTGTACGACGTCCATTTCAGTTTCTTCATATTTGGCCTTGGCTGCTTGGACAACTTGTTCAGATTCTGGGCTTTCTTTCTTGGCTTTTTGTAGTCGGTTGTATTTCGCATCATAGTCCAATCGTCTTGATTCCAGTTTTCGACAAAGTGCGAGGTATTCCTTGAAGCTTTGACCAGATTGTTGTAGTAAAACCAGGTATTCCTTGATTTCCTCGGCCAATCCATCCTCCGCTTCCGATATCCGACATTCACCAAGACCAAAGGAAGTCAGCATGTTCCCTACGTAGACAATATATATAACGTAAAAGGGGTGAAATAAGAATCAATTAGTTCAAGGTATATCATTAGCACTAGTCTTTTTTTTTTCTTTCTTTTTACTTACAATGAAGAGAGTCCCGTGGGAACATACTAGCATGGGCCACCAAGGATTCACCATAGGCACCCATAGGAGATCGTTTACGTCCATTATCTGATGTAATCTTGTCTTTCAATATATGTTGTATAGTCAAGTCAATGGTGTGCCGCATTTCATCAAAGTCGTCATGTCGTCTTTTGGTTTCGAGTTGGAAGTTCTTGAATTCTTCTGATGGTAGAGTGCCTTTGGATGCGCCTATCTTTTCCCCTGCCCACTAGACATCACAAAATAGTAACAAACAGTTAACACAAAGTCCAGTTGACCGAGATAATAATTACATCTACTGCCCTCTGTTGCGTTTTCTTTTTACTTACTTGAGTAATCTTGGCAATATTTTTTATCATCAGTTAATATAGATTAGCTTACAGAAAAAAAAAATGAAAGAAAAGAAAAAGGAGGAGTACCGAACTTTGATGTTTTACTCTCTGAGCTTTATCGGAATTTGAAATAACGGACTTTTCACCACAAGCATATATTTCTCGAGATAAACCATCTTATTCATGCAATAATAGCATCAGCTTAATTGGATATTTTCTTCCTTGAAATATATGATATTTTATGGTGTTGTATATGGTACAAAGTTGGAGCTGCATGCCCAAAAAAAAAAAAAAAAAAAAAAAAAAAGAGGAAGAACCAATCCAGCGTACCTATACACAAACATGTACTACTGACTCACTTTCTACTGCATTGAAAAAGACAATCCGATAGCTATTATTTATTTATCTACTATATCAAATTGTACAGACAAATTCGTAAAGTAACATCACTCACGCGCACAACCATAAAAGGTGTCGAAAAGCTCAACTTTAAAAGTCAGATATTGGACATCAGCGATGCATGAAATCTGATTTTGTACCGATTTCGTATACCTTGTTTTTTCATACTGATTTCATATACTTTCATTTTTTATATCAGATTATCTGTATTATATACAGTTACTTTACAAGTGTAGCTTTATCTTTTGTGGTCTTTCTATAATACAAGATCCACTTTTACTCTATTTCAAATCCCGGTTTCCATTTTGGGATCTCTTTTTACTTTTACTCTTTCTAAGAACATAAAAAAGTTGAATCTAATCCAAAAGATTCGGGCTCACTACTTCAATACAAACAAAACATACTTTCCAAATCTAAGATACACTAATTTTTACCAGAAATGGCCGTATCAAGATCAATCCCTGGGCCGTTTCAAACCCCCTTCAAGTTGCGAAAAGGCGCCAGCTACAGGGCTCGAACTGTTGAAGAAATCGAATCTAGCAACGCACAAATCTAAATTGGGGATTAACTAACTCCAATACTACATAAACAAATCACTTTACCCGATCTCTATATCATCGGCTGCGACAACTCTTACTCTTGACGGATAATAAAAACCTGTCTCTTGACACCGCAACAAGACCTGTCTTTTGGTTACCCCCTAGCCAATATCTAGTCCATGACACCAAGTCAAAATCTATCTTTTAGTATAACTTGCCCCTGAATCTTAATAGTATAAATAGCACCCTTTTCATTCAAAATTTATTTCTTTTTGCTTCAGTTTTCTTAAGTTTCTCTTTTAATAAAAAACTTCAATACAAATCAAAAAGGTCTTTATTACAAGCTACCTCTCTTATTATCAAGTTACTTAACAAGTGTAACTATTGTCTTTACTGCTCTTACTTTGGAACAAGAGCCTCTTTTTGTTATATTTTCAAATCCCGACTTACCTCGGTCGATCTTTTTCTTTTCCGCTTAAATTACCAAGTACATTCAGGTACATTCAAAAGGTTGAATCTTACCCAAAAAGATTCTGGTGCTCACTGCTTTTATTACTTCAAATCTATTTATCTTTACCCCTGTTGCCTATACTCATACCAGATATAGCCGCAACACTAGCCGCAACAATGGATAAAATTGTCGGAAGGAGGGAAGAGAGGATCACACCAGACGTTGTATTTTTAATAAAGGTTAAAGATAACATTTTTATTATTTAACAAGAGTCATGTATATATACTAATTAAAACTAAACTAAAATAATGCAGAAGGATCTAGAGAGAGATGGACAGAATAAAAGGAAAAAGGAGAGAGAAACAAAAAAAAAATCCGCTGGTGTCAGTCCCGACAAAATGTATACTCCGATTGAAACTGGGAAAAGTAAAAAATATCGTCAGCTGTAGGGTTCGAACCTACGCAGGCAGAGCCTATGAGATTTCAAGTCTCACTCCTTAACCACTCGGACAAACTGACTCGATATGTTTCATTTTTTTTAATGTAGTATATAAAGCATACTTGTTAAAAAGTCACGTGATTGCTTTTAAAGAGTTTGATTGGTTAGTTTGTCCGGTGGAAGATATTGCCGGCTGTTGTGGAATTGTGATTGGCTGTATTCGTTGACTTTGAAGAATCTATCGTGTATGTCAAAGTATCTATTTAAACCATCCCGACTGTCCTTTCTATTATGAATAAAATTATTGTGAATGTTGTGTGCTTTTTTTGAATGTTATTCATTCATCAACGAAGAGTTAACGACAATTGCATAAATGCTCCCGATCTTCTTCCAGTGTTGAACTTGAAACGCCGACACGGACACAAAAGATAATTTCTTTTTAATTTTGCTCTTGTCTTCCTTCCTTTTTCATCTTTACCCTTTTTAATTCTATGTATATATAACAATACTAATGCCATTCGATGAATCTGGAACAAAGACAAACACATCTGTCGTTATAGAGAATGGCGCCAGCACTTCACAAAAACACGACCTGCCTGTAGCTTTACGAGAACTTGACCTCATACTTGATGGATCGCCGCCAACGCCTTCAACACCCACCAACCTAGACGAAGATAATACATTGGTAAACCGAAAAAAGAAGGAATACTAACAAGTTATAGTGATGTTTACTAATTGATGTTTTGCTTTTTAAAGGGTAATGACGGTAAACCGTCAACAACAGAATCTATCGAAACACAAGCTTTTTTGAACGATGACCTTTTTGGTGATATATCTTTTGATGAAGTTGATGGTAAGCATCTTTGGCCGACGTATATTTAATCTCTAACTCAAAAACTTTTATCATTCTTTAATATAGATCGAATATCTGCTTTTCAAGAAGACGAATTTGTCAGACAAGCTTTGGAAAAAGGAATGGATTTACGTGAATATGCTCAGGAAATAGAACAGCAAAAAGAACTCATGCAACGAGACTTGGAAAACGATTGTAATTAAACACTCACAATGATGCACACACCCCTCTCTCTAACTTTTTTTTCTTTTATTTCTAGACTTGCGAAATATCGAAGCATTTGTTGACTTGCATACTGAAATCAAGGTAATAAACTAAACTTGAAAAAATGAAATAGGAAGGCTGATGATCATGGATTTGAATAGTCATGCGATCAAGTCTTGGAAACCATGGAAAAACTGCTCAACGTCTTCCAAAGTGATCTGGGCAACATCAGCGGGGAAATCCAAAGTTTACAAGAAAGGTCCTCTCAAATGAGTATCCGGTTACGTAACAGAAAGGTAATTGGAAAAAAAGGGGGTGGGGGATGGTATGGGGTAGAATAGGGAACCAATGTACTAATAACTTGTGTTTATGTTTTGCTATCACTATACGTAGGCAGTCGAAACAAGATTGGGCAAGGTATTACAAGGCACGGTGATCCCTCCTTATGTTATAAAGTAAGTACCCTCAACTAATGATGGCTAGATGATACTAATTTTTACTACCTCTTTATAATATATTGTAGAAAGATTACAGAAAGTGAAGTGGATGAAGTATGGCTTCAATACCTTTTGGGGATCAACAAACAAATGCGATTCGTCAAGACCAACCAAAACAAGCCGATCAAAGCCCTACGCAACGTGGGACCTGAACTTGAAAAACTGCGACTCAAGGCGGCATCAACAATCCGCGACTTTTTTACATCTCGGATTCACTCACTCTGCGTCCCCAACACCAATATCCAAATCATGCAGCAATCCGTCTTTTTGAAATACAAGGAACTTCATATGTTTGTCTTGGAACGGCACCATGATGTGGCAGCGGAAATTCGACAAACTTATATCAATTCGCTACGGTGGTACTTCCATAATCATTTTGATCGGTACGCGAAAGGGTTGGTCAAGTTACAGGTAAGTCTTTACTAGTCTTATCCCTCAATGTGATAACATTTATTAACCTCATTTCTTTATACAGATGGTTGCAGCGGATAAAACTGATCTGATTGGTGCCGAAGAACAAGGACGAAAAGTGGGTGGACTATTCAGCAGCAGCAAATCAACTCTAAAGGACAAGACCAATCTCTTCTCTTTGGGAGATCGAATGGATACCCTTCGCTTACAAGATCCAGGGGTGATTTTGGTGCACGTGGCTGAAGACAAAGACATGCGATACCAGTTTGAACAACTATTCCGAAGTTTGAACCTCACGATGATAGACAACGCCAGCTCGGAATATCTCTTTATTTATGAATTCTTCTCAAAAGATCCCAACACAGCCGCCGACATTGCCAAAACGATCTTCCAACAAATATTCGATGCAACCGAAAAAACTGGCCTGGTAAGTGATCTAAAAAAAAAAAAAAAAAAAAAAAAAAAAAAAAGGAATCTTACTCACCATGCTTTACTAGAACTTTACAAAATCATATGTAGAATCGTCTTACGATACTGTGGGTATTCTATTATGTATTCGGATCAACACTCAGCTGGCACTGGAACTACAACGTCGTCATGTCCCTGCTTTGGAAGGTTATACCAATTCAACAAACATGCTATTGTGGCCAAGGTTTCAATATTTGATGACCTTACACGTCGACAGTCTCCGAAAATTGGCAAGTAACAAGTCGGTTATCAACAACATCAAGGACATCCACCCTCACTATGTAAGCTATGACAATATCAATACTTTGCAACCCACCTTTTACTCAATCTTCATTCATTAGGTCACACGCCGCTATGCAGAATTCGCCGCATCTCTACTGGTACTGAATGACGGATATGATGATGCTATCTTGGCCAATAGGTAAAGTGAAAAAACAACTACAAAAAAATACTATCATACTAAAATAAACTCTCTTTCTCTTTTGATAGTGTACGGAAGCTTCGTAACGAATTTGAAGGGTTGTTATCAAGAATGTCCAATGAATTCTCGGATACACTTCGACGTACTGCCTTTTTGATCAACAATTATGACTTGATTATATCAGTCTTTCAGGTAGCAGAACATGAAATACAATAGGGTAATCGTTTATTAATACTAATGCTTCATTGTACTGAAATAGGAAACACATAACCGTACTGTCGACACTGAACTGGAGCATGTGAAGCAGATTTTGGCGTTGCATGTCGGTGGGTTTGTCGATGAACAGTTGAAACCCTACTTTGGATCTATCATGGACTGTGTCAAGACATACGAAAAAAAAACGGGGCAGTTGGAAATCGAACAAGGTAAGAGACATTACTCCCACAGAAAAAAAAAAAAAAAGTGATCTTACTGTTTGCTACATAGACATACTAGCAAAGATTTGTACTCAATTCGCTCAAACATGGCGATCCTCTATATCCTCGATCAATGGGTCTGTTGTCCGATACTTCTCCAACTTTAAGAATGGAACCACTGTCCTTCACGCGGTTTTGGGCCAACTGATTCTTTACTATACCAAATTTCTAGATATCTTGGATGATCGTCAATTGACCAACAAGTTACAGCCTGTCGGTGTTCAAACAGTGATGGTAGAAATTAAAAAGTTTAGAAGTACATTTTAAAATTATACATAATAAAAATCCTGTGTTTGTCTTTTATGTTTTTTTTTTTTTGGAAAATGATTCATTTGTGTTGGTATGTCTTGGACCATGTTTTTATTGTTGAATGCCTCGGACTTACGATAATGATTGAAAACATTGTGGGGAACCAGGCGGGGTTTAAATTCGGGCTCCGTGAACCATTCTGCATGAATCTTCATTTTCAAGACTAGAGGCGTATCATACTATCGATATTAACCAATGCACCCATTGTCGGTCAAGCTCAGATGTCGTTTTTAAAGACTTGAGCCCTGACCTTCCATTCTTAAAGCGGGGTTTGAACACCGAAATGATATCTATTGGAGGTGATGGTGCAAGTAATAGCGCCAAGCTGATATGGGGAGAATGTATCAAAGAGGAACATCATATGTCTCTGTTTAAAAAGAGACATCGGATATAGCATCTCAATGGCTTCGCATGTGCATAACTGTGTCCAGCTCCAAATAAAACAGAACACTGATTAAGTATTTGGGTTAGACAGGTGGCATTACACGTGGTCCTGACAGTGCATGGCGTTTTGAGATCTGCAGGAGAGCCTAAATAAGACATA
The DNA here is from genome assembly GCA_025330725.1 of Chlamydoabsidia padenii. Lineage (NCBI taxonomy): Eukaryota > Fungi > Mucoromycota > Mucoromycetes > Mucorales > Cunninghamellaceae > Chlamydoabsidia > Chlamydoabsidia padenii. The sequence goes on from JAIWND010000012.1 coordinate 561,275, forward strand.
ACAAACATTAACAAATAAAAACCTGTTTCTTTATTAAAACTAAGATTAATCTACACTAAAAAGGGGAAGAGGTAGAGATTGAGAGAGAGAGAGTAATCGGGATTTAAAATATACAAACTTCCAAAGAAGAATAATGAGGGGGGGGGATGTGATAAAAAGACAATGGACTTCAAATAAAACAAACAACATAAAAAAAGTAACAATGCTAAATAAAGAACTAGTATACAATAAAGTGTTCTACAATTGGAATGTGATGACAGATCACACATCTATTTTGGGTCCCAGATCGCGATAAGGGTGTTTTGGTGGCGGGAATGGACCTTGGACAATGAAGACAATCATTTTGTTTACCAGTGATTTCTTTTTTTTAGTGAGGACAGGATGGTAAGGCTCCGGTAAGACACGTGATGAGGTAATCATTGGTGTTGTTGGTGTTGTTGTTGTTGTTGCTGCTGCAGTTGCCATTTTTGATATAGATCGTTTGAATTCATGCGAAGGAAGGATCACCGAATAGGGCTTCAACCATGGATGGAACATGACCAAATCCAAAGAAGCTCTTGATGTTTCCGGTGCCAACATACGACGTAAAAGATCCTTTGCATCTAAAAATAAGATAACCAAAAAAAAAAAAAAAGTAAGTTGACTGCATTTCCTCCTGCCTTTTCGGTCGTTCTTACCAGATGACAAGTGAGATGGAATACTAAAATCGGCATGTTGCATCTTGTTGAATAGGTGTCGATCATTGTTTGCATAAAATGGATACTTTCCCACCAACATTCTATACAGAGAGATACCCAAGACCCAAACATCCACCATGTCACAATGATAAGACTGTCGAGTTGATAGTTCCGGTGGAATGTATTGAGCATCCCTATTTACAAAAAGCAAGTTGATTAGTTATTCAAATAATACATAAAGTAATATGACTTACCCCTGAAAGGAATGGTACTGAATCTTGTTGTTGGTCCATAGTCGTAACTTGTATACATTATCTTGAGCATCAAATAAGGTTTCCATTTCAGAAGGCATCTTGGACTTGTGTTCTTGACGGAATCGGTAAGCCGCCCGAATCATTTTTGTGAATTTACGTTTGGCCTTCTTTTCGTTAGTCGGTATAGGAGAAGGAGTAGATGACCAGTGACATTCTGTTTTAGGATGGATCGGCCAAGCTGGTGGTGGTTGGAATGATGTGACAGAAGATGATGAAGAAGTCGAAGAAGAAGATGTGCCTGATGAAGAAGATGTCGATGAATTGGATTCAGTAGGTGTTTGTTGAGTAGGATAATCATTTAAAGTCGAAGAAGATATGATAGGTAGAGCAGTAGTCAACTGTTGTGTTGAATGATGATCATTGTTATTGTTATTGTTATTGTTGTTTGATGATAATGATAGTGATGATGATGGTGATAATACTGATGATCCACTAACAGAATGTAATGATGAATCATTTGATGGTAAAGCAGGTGACGTTGATCCAGAAGAAGAAGGATGAGGAGAGTCGTTTGGTGGTAAAGTAGGTGAAGGTATACTTGTGATATCATTGTTTCGATCTCCATCATGATGTGTCAGGTTGGATGAAGTGCCAGCTGTCTCCGGTGTGATGAATTGACAGTCTTCACGTTGTATATGGCGTCGATAACTGCTATTCCTTGGACTAATTGAAATTTCCGTCAACAAATCGCTTTCTTCAATGATCGTTGATAGTTTTCGTAGTTGACCATCATCAAGAGATTGTCGGTATTTATTTGGAATCGGGATACGCTATATAAAAGAAAAACAAAGATAGATTAGTGTTTAATAGCCGATCAATTCCACAAAAGGTTGAGTTGAAAACAACTTAAAATAATAAAACAGTAGTGTGAATAGTCCCGGGCAAAAAAAAAAAAAGTGACACGGTTTAACGAAGAAGTGTAACCATGTATAAGGAAGGAGAGTGAAGCATAAAAAAAGTTATATTTATGTATGTAGGTAGAAAGGGAAGAAAGGTAAATGGTAGGTGTATATAATTATGTGGTATAATTGTGTATAGAATGTATGGAAGGATGAAATAACCCATAAAAGATAAATAATGTCCCCCCCCTTTTTTTTTTCTTTTTATTACCTTCGGAGCCCGTTCCGATGACTGACTAATAAGAGGATTGAGATTGGATACAGTTGGATCGTGATCAAGGACAAAAGGTAGAGGTGGTTTGTTGGGTGATAGAGACCGCCAATCACGAGTGGTGCCAGTACTGGAAGTAGTCTTTTTAGTATCATCATTATTGTTGCTGTTGAATTTGGATAGTTTTTGTCGCCACCATGAAGGAGACGCAATCGATGTAATCCGTGAGCGTAAACTGTTTCCATGATATAAAAGTGGCATTCTATTAGTCGTATAAATAACAAAATAAAGCAAAAAAGTTCAGTTAGTATGTGGGGTTCCTATTTATGCCTCTCCCCCCCTTTTAAAGGAAGAGAATGCAATTAGGTTGAATGTTACTTACAAACACTGCCACTGTTTGACACTGAAGTAGGCGCCACCTTTGTTTTATTGTTTGGAGTTAAAGCTGAAGGTGCAATGAGTATTTGCTTCAGTTGTGTACGATCAATGTAAAAAAAGTGGAGGAAAGGAAAAAGAGGTGGGATAAAAAAGAAAGGGCCGCCACTTTTATAAAAGAGCAAAGTTCAAAATTGAAATCCCGCTCGGAACGAAATAGTGAGAATGTGTATGTGGTACAAGTTGGTAAAAGGAAAAGAATACCCATCAAAGGGAATTAGAGTGGTACCAGAGCTTCTTCTTTTGCCCACCCACCTTTCTCTCTCTCTCTCTCTCCCTCCTTCTTTTTATAGTGACAGATCTTCATAAATCCACCCCTCAACCACGTTGTTGCCATAACTCCGCTGCCATACTTTCTTTTTTGTCATTTTAGCTTGCTATCCTATTTTACAAAAAGTAAACCATATCATGTGTAATCATCTATTGATACAAAATAATATATATCTATCAATCTATTTGTTGTTCCAAGTGGGCGACACAAACTAACAGCCAATCAATGCTTTTAAGCAACATAAAAGCCTAAATACTTGTATCACTACCTTTCACCCTATATGACTTATCATATTAATCTCCCGTTCTTTTTAGTATCTAGTTTGTAATAAAGAGGAATTCTTATTGGAAAGGTCCTGAATCGTTCAAGGAGAAGTATGAATTTCAATATACAAATCATGTAGATCTCGATCATTAGCGGCATTTAAATATCCGGGCCGTTTTGTTAGGATCCAATGACATCAGGTGGCAAGGCATGCCTGGAAATCGGGATTTGAAAAATCTTGAATTGATGAAAACAAAAAACAAAAACAACCTCTCTCTTCTTTCCTTTTTAAACTTTTTCTTTCAAACCTCAAATGTAATTATACTTGACAGTAATCAACCGCCAATACTCACCATACTGTTTCTTCTTCTTTTATAGTATACTATCAAACATGGGTGGTCACGGATATATGGGCTGGTAAGAACAAAGTAATGAATGATTGATCTATTGACGACTGATCTTTATCTTCTTTTACTTTCAATTCCATAATAGGTGGGGTAACATGGGTGGCCCTACTCAACGTGTATGTGATATGATTTGAAAAAAAAAGAGACCAACCAGACCTGATCATATTACTAATACTTACTCTCTTTATATTATGATAGGGTGTCGTTACTTACATTCTCTCACCTTTTGAACAACGTGCTTTTGCTGGTGTGGTCCACAACGCTATCTTCAACACTTCTCGTCGTATCATGTCTAACGTACCTTATGCTGGTACTGCTTTTGCTTTGGGTTACTTCATCTACACCTCTGCCAATGCCAAACATGCTTACCTCACTTCCAAGGCTGGTCATGCTGCTGAAGGTGGTGATCATTAAATTTGAATAGTCTCCTTTATGTTGTTTTACAATAAAAAATGATCTCTCTTTTGTTTTGTTATAATAGTATGATATGTCCGTGTTATTTGTTTGTGATGATGTTAACCAACGCACTGACTTTATGTGTTGGAAGGTTGTCAATTCATAATGATGTGGATCCAAAGGGGTGGGGGTGGAAAATTAAAGGAGTTACCTGATTGGCTGATTATATTCAGAAAAGATTGGGTGGATAAATTGACTTTTTTTGACCTGAACCTTTTTTAATTTCTTTCTTCTTCCCAGTCCCTCCCTTTTTCTTCTTCCTTTCTTCTTCTTTTTAATCTCCCTTCCTTTATACACACAACTATTCTATCTTTTACTTTATTTGGTATTTAACACTTCTCCCTCTCTCCCTACTTTAGTCATCTTATCACGCAAAAACTATAATGTCAGCAACCACTCAACGATCTATCGATAATGGTTACGTGTGGCTCGGCGCTTACTTCATCCTTAATCTATCATTGACTCTTTACAACAAAGCCATCTTGTTGGACTTCCGTTATCCTTGGAGTCTTACAGCTATACATACATTTTGTGGCTCCGTTGGGTGTTACCTTCTTTATGCATTTGGGGTGTTTACACCGGCCAAATTGAAGGACAATGAAAATATGGTGATGCTCATGTTTTCAGTGCTCTATACTATTAATATTGCTATCAGCAATGTTTCTTTGTAAGTAAAAAAAAAAAAGGGGGGGGTCAGGGTAAAAGAGGATTGACTTTGGGAATATGAGGGGGGGGGGCGATCCACAAACTAACCATTTTATGCTACTGTGATGCAATAGGAGCCTTGTCTCTGTGGCGGTAAGTTATGGTAAGAATTAACAAATTAAGTTACTAATTACTCTTATCTTTATATTGATGATTATAGTTTCATCAAGTGATTCGGGCAATGACACCCGTCTTTACAGTGATGATCTCCATTGCCTTTTTACAGAAATCATATTCTAACATGATCTACCTGTCTTTGCTTCCGGTAAGGAAAAACAAAAGAAGATACAAAACAAGATGGATACTCATTGATGTTCTCTCTCTCTCTCTCTCTCTCTAGGTCGTATTGGGTGTAGCCTTTGCAACCATTGGTGAATACGACTATACTGTGGTTGGATTCCTATTGACGGTGTTGGGTACAGTACTTGCGGCGGTCAAAACCATTGTGACGAACCGTGTCCAAGTCGGTCGATTGAAGTTACATCCTCTGGACCTTCTACTTCGTATGTCACCACTTGCTTTTGTACAGTGTGTCTTTTATGCGTATGCTACTGGTGAATTGGAACGCGTTCGTACCTTTTCTTCAGCTCATATGACAATCCCTTTGGCCTCGGGTTTATTGGTAAATGGTCTCTTGGCTTTTGCTCTAAACATTGTCAGTTTTACTGCCAATAAGAAAACAAGTGCTTTAACCATGACTGTGGCAGGTAAGAATGATCGACAAAAGGAATGAATCAAGATTTTTACTCACTTTTTATATATGTATATTATTAGGGAATGTCAAACAAGTATTATCAATCATTCTTGCTGTTGTCATTTTTAACCTGAATATCAATATCACCAATGCTTTTGGTATTGCATTGACCTTGATTGGTGGCGCTTGGTATGGGTAAGTAATATTTGCCAGGATTATGTTGGATAGGATACTGACTTTTTTATTGTTTTACTCAAATGTAGGAACGTAGAAATGGCAGAAAAGGCGAAATCCAATGCTACTATACTACCTACTACTCGTCTAAACTCTTTAGAACAACCATTAACAAATCCATCTTCCGAAAAACTATCTGGTTGTCCTTGATTTGCCACCATCATTATTATTGGACTATTTGTTTATAATTCTTAGTTGTATTTTACTTTATCTATCTATCTATCTCCTTCTTCTTCCTCACCCCTTTGCCTCTTACCTCCTTCTTATCCCCCTCTCCCCCCTTTTTTTTGTAATTCCAATAAAAAGAACAATATCATGAAAATAAAAAAAGTTGTATATTTGTGTTACATCATGATTAGATCGGGTACACTTCCTTGTCAATATTAGACTTGTTAGTAATAACTGTTGCAACCGATCTTCATTACTATGTTATTTGGGTGTTTATAGGCTTGACAGGTGATATGATTTTGTCTTTTCCCACTGAGATGATAAATGTGTAAGACGGCGGGATTTGAAAATATTTATGCAGTGAGAGTGGCCGGGCTTTTTCATATTTTTTGCCCTCCTCCTCTTTCTCTTTTTTTTTTTTTTTTTTTTTTTTTTTTTTTTTTTTTTCTTTCTTTCTTTCTTTCCTTGTCTTCCCCTTCTTTTTAGACTGGTACAATCCTGTTACCTTGGTTTTTACTTATTTATACCTTTGAACCTTTTTTACTACTTTATGAATTGTTTGTTATACTTGTACCTCTTTAATTGATCATGTGGCTGTCTCAACGTCTATCTGCATTCAACAAACAATTACGAAAGCCAATAAAGTCACAATCTACTACTCTGCCCAGCAAACGGTCTTCGTCCAGGTTGATGTCAACAGGTATATCATCTTCACAGCAACAGTCATTACCAACACTGACGCAAGACTACATGATCCCGCCACTCTCACCTGAACCCTCTGTAACAACACCACTTGTCCTCAACACCAGCAAGACAACAACTGTACCAATAACCAACAATGAAAGGTCAACAAAGGATCTGACAATACCGATAAACACTGGTGGTCCTTCATTCTCAATACCTTCTTCGTCAATACCTTCTTCTCACGTTGCTTTATATACTGCAAATATACCTTTTGAAATCCTTGTGGTTGGTGCTTCTCAAGTCACGAAATCGGCGGCGATTCGACTTGGATTCGATGATGTACGACCAGTACGCTCAAAATACAAAGGTAAAGAACAAACATTTACATATTTTACTCTAACATACACTTCTTTCTACTACTTGTAGGTGGTAATACTTTCCAAACCAAGTTGATAGTGGATCAAACATCTTATCCTTTGGATCTTGTCAAAATCGATGATACTAATGTTATTAATAACACCGATCAAGCCTCCAAGATGCACAAGGTAAGTACTAATCTGGTTAGAAACTTGACCATGCGCACTTTTTATTCCTATACATACATACATACAAAAAAAGAATCAAGGAGTGGGAGTAGAGGGAAAAAGGAGGGAGGGAAAAAAAAGGCACCTGATTGCTCGACCTCTAACTAGATTTCTTTTCTTATTCATGTATTCATCTAATCTAGGACTTTATCCACTTTGATGGCGCCATGGTATGTTATGACACCAACAACAGATCTTCAATGGATTGTTTACCTGATCTACTTAGTAAGTGTGACCTTTCTGGTGAAAAAAAAAAGAAAAAAAAAAGATACAATGGGCAAATGAAACGGGTATGCATTGCATTTTATACTAACAAAAAGAAACATTACGTTTTCTTCTTCTCTCTTTATTTAGATGCATTTCTGATGTGGAAAATTCCGGTGTATTTGGTGGGACTCGAAACGAATCTGACAGACAAGTGCGAAACGGATCCACAATTAGGAAAAAAGCTGGCTACCTTATTTGGAATCCCATCTGCATTTGTTGATGTGTATACTCCACATGGTGAACATCAGATGCATGCCATTTATACATCTTTGGTGCGACACATCATTTACCCTCAAAAGCGACGACCCCTATCAACCATCTCCACCAAACCATCTTCAGGAACAACAACAGTAACAAGTCTTCCTCGTCGTCGTCCTGTTTCAACACCTCCACCAAAACAACCTCCACCATCATCACCAACACAACAACAAAGAAGGAACAATTCGGTAAGGAAACGGAACAGCAACCCGGCGGTGCTCTCACAAACAAGAAAAAGGGATTCGACCGTGGAACGACATCCATCCTCTTCTTCTACTTCTTCTTCTTCATCCACCTCACCACCACCTTTGAAAAGATGCCAAGTACGAGCAAACCAACATATTCCTTGGTCACAGGAACAGTCGGATCTGAACAATAGAACAACGGTAAAAGCACCTCGACCTATCTCGACCCATGATCCACGATCTGGTTTATTAACTCCTCCTTTGTCTCCCATTCGACCTACATCCATCTGTTTACCACTACTTCCAACTAAAAAACAAGTCTACTCCAACCCCTGCTTTATCGACGATCTTGGTGTACCACCACCTGCAAGGTAAAACAAAGAAATAAAATAAAAAAGAAGTATCATCTGACTAATCAATCACCTTCTCAACTTTTATGACCTCTTAGTAATGGTACTAGATTGACAGCGGATTCTATAGTGAAGAAGTTGACCTTATGGGATTATCACGATCAAGGTAAAAAGGATATAAAAGAACAGTTTCAGTAAAATGGAAAAAAAAAAACAAGGATTGTGATTCTGATGATTATTCTGATAGAAACTTTGACAATGATCTTTTTGACCTTCTATCGAAAATTCATGACTCCTTACCAGTTGGTTCAGTCTCTGATTGAAAGGTAACTAAAAGAAAAGGAAAAAGGGTAAACTTTATTTGATATAGTATGCTTATAATGATATAATTACCTTCTGTTTTGTATAGATTCGAACAAGATTATGGATGCGAACATCAACCTACTCGATTACAAGAAAGGTAACTGGCGGGATACGAATTTTACTGGGAGCATACTGATAACCTGATTTTTTCTTCTTAATACTAAATAGGATTCGAACCATTTTGTGTCTCTGGCTCTCACATCATTGGGGGGATATCTATTATGGGCAATCACATCAGACACTCAATCTTTTTTTGCAACGCCTCGGTCACAACCAACGCCTCTCCACCATGTACCAACTACTCGGCCCTTTGATCACCAGACCTGGACCTGCATCTGATCCTGATTCGGTATGGGGGTTAACTGATGAAGAAACGGATCATCACCTTAACTACAACTGTAACAATTTTTACGGATTGTGGGCCAATTCACCAAGTATCACCACAATGTTATGCATGTCACCCTCCAGTCAAAGCATCATCAGTGAAGATCACCGAGCACAACAACGGCGATCGTCTTCTTTTGACTGGTACAAGGATGAGCTATCGGAAACAAAGTTATCGGCATTCCCACAAGTATCCTCGTCCACCATCCCGTCTTCCACAAACTGCGTCAATACACCCCTTCCGACAATCTCCACAGACTCCTATTCGTCGAATACCAGCAGGAAAAAGAAGGAAAACACACGATCTTCTTCCTTCTTTAACAACAAGATTGGCCCAAAGCGGAATGCGTATCAGCAATTTATGGGAAACCCTGCATCGTTTGGTGGCGGATCTGTGTTACTGGAAACTACTGGTCGACGTCCTTTCTCTTTAATTGCCCTCCAATCATCTCTTCGGCATATGTCTCATGTCCGATATGCTATGCTGATGGATCTGTCTGTGGATTTGCTGGCCGAACAACTGACATGGGTCGAATTGACTCTCTACCGGAATATCAAGGTAAAAAGTACATACGTATAAACTAAACTCTTTCTCACCATGTTTCTTTTATTTTAGCCTAGGGATTATATTCGTCATCTGTGGGGTGAAAAGGGTGCTTCGGAAGCCATGATGGCCTTTATATCACATGGTCATTTTATCAAAGGGTGGGTGGTCTCGATGATCTTGTCACAGAATCATTCTTGTCAACAGCTCTCTCTTTTGGAAAAATTCATTGATCTTGCTTACCGACTTTACCATGATCATCGCAATTACAATACTTTGGCGTCTGTACTGGATGGTTTGAATCACCTTATGCAGGATTTAAATCCTATCAAATTTGGATTAAATGGAATTAAACATCAGCAGTTACAAGAACTGGAAACTTTGATGAAGCCTGACAGGTAAAACGTACCTCTCTCTCCCTCTATCCAAAAAAGTATCTCATGCCCTTTTTTTTATATTTAGAAACTATGCGGTTTATCGGCAAGATCTAGAAGACTCGAATGATGGATCAAGTATTCCTTATTTGTAATTAGAACACATAACAATATAACAATGTATGTCAAAATACTGATCCCTCCTCCTTTTTTTTTTTTCTTATTAGGTGGGTGCATCGACAAGATATTGTGACATTGGCAGAAACGAAACGGGATGTGACTTTATGTGGTGGTATTCATTGGGAAAAGTTTCGGTATATGGGTGAAATCATTCTTCGGTTGACTCAAGCTATATCCATTACCACAACAATCCAACCTAATCCTTGTGTCCTCGCCTTCATCTCGGATACTACTCTTTTGACGGAAACGGTAAGCATCTTTTAAAACAGCGACTATGAAGTGAAACTGATCATACTTATCATCATTTAGGAACGAAGCCGTAGATTAGATGAATTTAAATTACAATAGTATGTTTACTTATATGTGTTTATTGTGTGTTTTGATATATAAAGTATCCTCATCCATTTGTTGTTGTTGTGATTGTAATAATAAAGTGTGATTCATGCAAAAAAAAGCGGTGTTTAAATTTAACATCCGACCCAAATGATCTCTGAAGAGAAAGAACCGTCTCTCACATGCTACAAAAGATGTAATGTTTCCCTTTTTTTAACAAATATACATCCATTCTAATTCCATTATAGGTTATTCTAAAGGATACTACTATGCATTATAACCCTTTTCTCATCTCCTTGATGATTAAGGGATTCGGAATGATGATGATATTTCACGATCTTCCTCCTCTTTTGATGAGGGGGTAATGAAAAATACGGAGATCTTTGCATAAACGCAATCTCGATCCGTAAATTAATATGTAAAAAAGGGAACAAGTGCGGCGTTTGAATCTACCTCACTCCCCACGAGACCTTAGCTTCACAAAAAAATCGCGGAGAATTCAACCCCCGCCAGGCTTTTCGTAGGCACGGGATTCTTTTTCGCGAAAAATAAAAAGGGGGGGGACCCTGACAACCAAAAAAAAAAAGTTGGGGCGATCTCAAAGATAAAAATAAAAATAAAAATAAAATTTTTCCTTCCTTTCCTTTTCATACTTCACTTCTACCTCTCTACTTTATTCTTCACTTTTATTATGAACACTCCAACTCCCACTGACCCCTCTACACTCATCCGCTGTAGCAGATGCAAAGGCTATAAGCGACACGAACTTTTCATTGGTGTTAGAGCCGATAAACTGTTTAAAACTTGTTACAATTGCCGTGAAAGAGATGTGCCAGAACCAAAACCTCCCGCTTTTCTTATGTACGACTCTGAAATCCGGCATCACTTCTTGGACCCTAACGAAGTCGGTGACGATGGCGTTTATCTGGCCGCTGATGTTTATATGTCGCCTGTTCTCTACGACTTGACAGATCAGCAAATGCACCAAGCAATTTTGGATCTTGTCAAGGATATCGATCACTACGAGTATCACCCGCGGTATATGGCCACGCCTGAGTTGCGACACTGTGTGGCCTTCGAATTCGTTTGCTCGCAGGATGATCATGGTAAACATGTATAGAAGTCGGTAAAAACATTAATCTCTTTTTTTTTTTTTTTGAAGCTTGCCGCCAATTAGACCAATCTATATTGCGACGACGTTATCAACGGATGGATTCATTCGACTGCAGAGGAAAAGTCTTCGGGTTCATCAACCGCAAGTACAGATGGATCAACTTGAACGTCGTCCATAATATTGATCATGAAAGACCTGAAGCATTGGAGTTGCGTATGATTCGGGCAACTCCCATGCCTCAAGCGATCAAAACATTCATTACCTCGCGAATCGATGTCCACGATCTTAATGCTGTGGGCCTGTATGAGAAAGTTGTTGAAGAATTTGGCTACGTTGTTAACCGGGGGGAAGTGTCCTCGGCCTGGCGCAATGCGTTCGTGGAGTCGTACAAGAAAGCCGAAGATCAACTTCAATCAAGTCGTATCCTAGTAGAATCGCTACAAGAAGAATTGGATTGTGAGGAGGTAAGCAACAATTATGGGTTTAGTGAAGGATTCTGTAGGAAATGGTTGTGGGTGCGAAGAGTAAATAGATATAGGGTATAGTACATAGTAAAGATACTGTAGTGTAGATTATTTGTCAATATTTACTAATAAACTTATTGATCTACTGTTGCATTTAATATTGAATGATGTACTGTAGTTGATGTTTCGAAACACTGCTGGTGTAAAGTATTTGGGCTTTAAAACTGGCTTTTTTGATCTCCTTGTTCAAAGCGACCAGGTTACAGAATACCATGTCGACTCGACGTACAAAACGAATCGCGTCGGTTTCGAACTATTTGGTGTTGTTGCAAATGTCTACGGTTCAGGCTACCCCATTGCTTATTTGATTATGAAGGTTGACAGCAATGCCAATGCCTCATCTGAACCATATGCAGATACAGGAAGGATTGCAATCCTGAAGATTTTTTTTAGAGTGATGAAGGATCGGGGTTTGAACCCCACTTTCTTCTTTACCGACAAAGATCAAGCTGAAATCGCTGCAATTGAAGCTGTTTGGCCATTCAATGGTCGATCAATTGTTCGTTTGTGTCTTTGGCACTTGAAGAGAGCTGTCAAAACCAAGTTATCTAAACCAAAAACTACAATTCTCCCAATTTACAATGGATTCGATGCACACAATGAATATGAGTTCGTTGATCCTAGCTTCGTTCCCGTTCACGATGCTCGAAGAAGGGGCGGAAATCTGTTAGCGACAATAAGCCAGAGAACTATTATATTGGAAATGATGGGGAAACATTACAACATGCACCACATGATTCCCGAAAGTAAATGTTTTTTCAGTAATTCGGGGCATTTACTAAAAAAGGAATTACAATTCATGCATCAGGTCCGACATATCATCCATCAAATGAAGCAATTCGGACGCGTTCGACAGAAGAAATATACAACTACTGCCACGCCAACAACCTTCAGGACACTTGGGCATACCTGTATAGAAACTGGTATACTAAATCTGCATTTGATCGCTTGTCGAAATCTGCCGTAAACGGTATGATCCCAATCGGAAAAACGACCATGATGATTGAAGCCCACTGGAAAGTTTTAAAACGAACGCACTTGTACCATTATAATCGCGCAAGGCTGGACTTGGTTACATTTGTAATCTTGAAACATTATTACAGAAAACTGAAAGTAAAATATCAATCAATGGTGGTGTACCGGTCTGAAACATCAACATTTGAAGCACGGTTCATGGAAGAATGGATTAAAGGAAGGACTGCACAGGTTTCCGGGCGCTACTACTCGACAAATTTGTCTCAGTGGGTATGTGGCTGTCCCGCGTTCTTGCACAGTCCTGTCACACTATGCAAGCATTTAGTGAAAACATATTTGCTAGATCATGATGATTTGGTGAACAGAAGATTTTTTATAAAACGATCACACACGCCACCATTCATCAGTTTCCTGCAGGTAATTATATCTAATCGACCTAATTTATTTTAACTATGCTAACTATTTCTACGCGTAGACCATCAACCCCAATCCTTACCATCCTGGTAATCATCCTCGTGAAGGCGTTTTGCCTCGTCCTCCTATGCGACGTCCGTTATCCTATATTGCACATGATGCTGAACCACCGGCACTGATAATCCCACGCCGAAGACTAGAACAGCAGCAACCATCACCTTTCACCATCCCTGATTTGGTGATTCCACGCAGAAGGATTCCTAGGCGAGATCCAGAAGAAGGTTACCAAGGCAATGATGAAGCCCCTGTCGTGGATGAGGAGCGTAATTTGTTGGCGTTGGAAATCAGGTACAGGGATAAGCGTGCCGATGCGAGAAGGCTCAGAGAGCTATTAGCAAGAGTTGAAGAAGAAGAGGAGGAGGCAAGAGGCGAATATGCCAATTTGTTGGAGGTGTCAAACCCAACACAAGCAACTGTGTTTTACTGTGCTCAGAATGATGGTAGTGTCGATGCTTACATTGAGGCTGTCATCCGAGAACGCCAACGTACAACTTTACCAAGAACGTGGCAAGACGATGATCCATATACAAGACACATCTAGTTTCAAAAAATAAAATGTCTCAAGTCTTCTTTTTTTATGAGAAAAGCGAAAGAAAAAAAAATTATCTTTGAGATCGCCCCAACTTTTTTTTTTTTTTTTTTTTTTTTTTTGGTTGTCAGGGTCCCCCCCTTTTTATTTTTCGCGAAAAAGAATCCCGTGCCTACGAAAAGCCTGGCGGGGGTTGAATTCTCCGCGATTTTTTTGTGAAGCTAAGGTCTCGTTCACTCCCCCCCCTTTGGCGCGATGACCAATCCACTATTATGTAAAAAAAAGACAAGGCAATGATAAAAAAAAAAATTCTGTGTGACCAAAAAAATGGCCCCAACACCAGCAGAGTTTATTATTAATTAGGTAAAAATGATGAATGTAAGAATGATGAGAGATGTATGGTGAATGATAAAGGTAGAAGGGAATTTAACTAGGTGAAGAGGGTAAAAGTGTTATGCTAACTAATAAAAAGATTCCTGACTTCTGCCAAGAGTTCATTATTTAAAACTAAAGAGGCCTTTTCTAACCAGGTATTCGATCGTCGTTGATGAGCATAAAGAATCACGGAAGGAATATCCTTGATTCCCCAACTGATCATTTCCATATGAATCAATTGATTACACTGTTGTACGATACTCATCACCTTGTTCGCCACCACCAAAGGATCTTTGATGTCAACTTCTTGTTGACCGACCGAATGAATTACCAATTGTTTCACCTTGTTCGCATACTGAGCTACTGTTTTCAAAGTGTCAATATGATGACATTGAATGTCAAGATGATACAGTTGTCGAGGACCATAATAGATGATGATATGGGACAAAATGGGCGGATGTATTTGTTGTAATGCAATCTTGAGTGATTCGATCAAGGGACAATGTCGTTTGAGTGATTCCAAAGCAGTTGTATTTGCGTTCTTCAGACGGTTGTGATTGGCACCGAATGAAACATGTGTTAATGTTGGTACCATGCTTATCAATTTATCGATGGCCATTGATGAAAAGTCCGTCCATTCCAATTCAAGTTGTTTTATTGAAGTCGAAGGTTGATATTGTTGTTGTTGCTGCTGCTGCTGTGCCCGTAATAATGTATGATCATCGCCTTCACCATTGTCATTTTTGCTGTCGTTGTAGTTGTAGGTATAAGTGACAGGTAGTTGGAATATACTTGTATGAAAGTGATCATCGGGTAACATCGGGATATAAGCTTCAGGTTGACGATGACAGATTAGGTTACAATACCGGAACCGCACGGCCTCCAAAAACGGCATGGCAAAAAAGGGTACCACTTGTTCCACCGGTAAAATTGCAAAGTCGCAAAAAGTTAAATCGACGAGGTGAGGCATATACTGTTGACACCATGTCGCTCGAGTGGGACCGATAAGCCATTGGTAACTGCTTTGGCAAGAAGTTATTGTCAACCGTTTGGTGTATATCCTGACCGCTTGCCGAAGCACCGCCGAGTGTTGTAAACCTTTCTCCAGTTGGGTCAGTTGTTTTCGTATCTTGATATGGACATGTCGGTACAGATGAGGAAGACAGAGATGGTTCGTTTGTTGATTCACCAAACAGAATTGTGCCAAGCTAGATTGTGGAAGACTACTGAATATAATATCATATATTTCGTAAGGAAGTGATAATAAAGGATGCATCGGGTGAGAGAGTAGTGGATAAAAAAAGAAAAAAGAAAAAAGAAAAAAGAAAAAAAAAGAAGGAATGAGAAAGAAAAAGGGGGATTGCATGCCCGACCGGGGTTTAAAACATTTCCAGGCATTGGTGCTGACCCATATTTTTATCATTTTTGTGATCATCACAAGAGGTTGTGATTCCAACCTTTCAAAGCATAAATACCACATGCCCAGCCTATTAACACAGCAATAACAACAGCCATAAATGACATAATAGATACACACATGTAAGCCCTTTATTAAAAAACCAGCAAGAAGAGGAGGGAGGTAAAAAAACAGACAATACATGAGTGAAGGAGAGTCAAAAGGGATTTAATAGTAAATTGTTGTATATAGAAGAAGTATGGGGGGAAAGGTGTTTAATGCTTGGCAGTAAATTTGATGTTGTCAAAGGCTTCGCGTTCGTTGATTTCGGCGCTGACTTGTTCAATATAAGGTTGGAGGTATCTGACATCCTACATGTGTATAATATATATAAACGATGAGTATCGCACAATCCCATCCACTATATCATGTCTTGTAATTTACCGCTTCTGGGGTAACCCATTGATCCTTGGGTAAAAGAGTGTGAGACAAGGAGCATTGCATAGCCACACGGATACGGTAAGCACGATCGTACATTTGGCGAGGTTCAGCAATTTCAAGTCGACGGAGAGCTTCCTTGACCAAAGGGCTTTCTTCAGCGACCAAATCGTCGTATTTCAAACCTAAATGTGTTGATTCAGTATATAAAATAGTGTGAGTCGTATAATCGTCAAGTCATGGTCGTTTTCGAGTTGATCTCTAAACATTAAACAAGTTATATGTCCTTTTTTTTTTTTTTTTTTTTTTTTTTTTTTTTTAATTCGATACTTACCGATTTGTCGATAACCAGCGGCACCAGCATAGAGATTGGCAGCAGGTTTGAGTAATCCAGAGAGGAATTTCGAGTTTTGGACAACACTCTTGAGAGAAATGGTAGCCATTGGAGATGTCTATGGAGAGTGGGGAGAGAGAGATAAAGGGAAGAGAAGAGGGGGTTGGAATTATTTTGCTGGGGTACTTGGTTGATTTATTTTATTTGTCGTCACATTTTTTTTTCAATATCCGACATCAAAGCATCATATACTATTATCTAAGTTAACATCCAAGGTTTATCGTTGAGTCAATAAGGGTCGGTCGTCACTTGAGCCATCATTATCGTCTTCTTCTTCATCAGGTTTGAGTTCATTAAATTCATATCCAATGTCTGTTGCCGCGGAGTATTGTCTAGCAAGAGATGCAGATCGCCAGTGTTTTCGCTTAAAGAGGTATATCCCAGTGGCCAAACCCAAAATAAGCATTGATCCGATAAATCCATAAACCAAGACAGTGTGATCAGGGCTACCATCCGTTGTTGTTGTTGTTGATCCCTCCGGTAATATATAGTCTTCGTCAATATAGCTGGTAGGTGTGGTATCGGGACTTGAATTTGCATTGGTGATCGTGGGTTTGACTCGAGTAGGTCGAGCAGGCACATGAGGATCCTTGGATAGAGTCGAGGTCACCAAAGACGATGTTGGTTTGATGATCAAAGTAGTACTGTTATTCGTGGTGTCGTGATTTACGTCAGGTTGATGGATAGGATCACCAACAAAGCGTCGATCCATTTCACCAAAGAGTGTCATTGTCCAATTCAACATGTCACCTGTAGCATCCGCATTCATTTCGTCGTACACAAATAATGTCCAGTTTCCAATAGGATCTTCATCCCTGTAAACATATGAATGATTAGTCAAAAGGGTTGATTGTTTTCTTTTTTGTTTGGACCAAGCTTACCAATGCTTGACGGTCATGAATTTCCAATTGCGAATACCATCCGAGCTAGCATCCCCTCTGCGCACAGCCGCCAGTTCAGATTCCACCTTGTTAGGACTTGACAGTATGATTTGAATATCCCCTCGATGCTGATGTTCTATATTGACAATGACAGTAACATGTTCCAATCGAGATAGACCTGCCGCCTGGACCATCGATTGTGTGACCTGGACACTACTTTGTAGTGGTTTCTTGTGCTTGTTGTCGTTAGTAGTATCTGGAATCGCCGTCTTGTTCATATTAACCGGGAATTCCAAATAGGTTTGCTTGTTCACATTCTGGAACGTCTTGGCTGCTTCGATGATCGCCCACGTGTCGAGTTTGCCGTACCCATATTTGTGATTATACATCCGACCTGAAGGTAAAGTTTTCCAGTCATCATCTTTCAAATCCACAGGAAGAGCAGTTTGGACACAAAGATGTTGCATATCGCGCCATGTTAGATCTGGTCGGACAGAGAGAACCAAGGCAAAGATACCCACCGCATTGGGTGCAGCTGCTGAAGTGCCACCATGGATATTCGTACAATCCTCGTTCCCATGATTGGTCGTATACTATTATAATATGAGTTGGTTCAGCATCATCTTTCCCTCCTTTCTTATATATATATATATATGTATCAAACTTACGATAGATTTACCACCACCGCTAGAGTAAGTGACAGCAAGCTGGGCAGAACATTTTTCACTATAGGTAGGATGATGATCGGTGTGATCCAAGGCACCAATGGTTATAGTATAAATACTGTTGGTGTAACCATCAAAGTTGCAATTGTCGCCGGCATCTCCTCCGTTCCCTGTAGCAAAAACAAACACCGATCCTTTTCCGCCACGCCCCTTTTCGATTCCATTTCTAAACGCGTCGGCCAATATACCTGTAGGTGCCTCCATTGTCTTGCCATCGTCAGGTGGACCCCAGGAGCAAGAGAATATGTCGTTTTCTTGATACTTGTAATTTAGAGCAGCTGCTTCATCCACATCACTGATTTCCGCTGATAAGATCCGAATGCCTATAATAAAATAAAAGTCAGTTATCAAGTGGCATTTTTACACATTTAAAAAGTGTTTTTCTTACCAGATACTTTTGCATCATAAGCAATTCCAACCCCACACGCATCATTCCTGGCAGCAGCAATTTGTCCTGCACATCGAGTTCCATGATAGTCATTCCAAAGTACAGGTGTGGGCAAGTTTACGTGATCATTAAAGTCATAAGATCCTTCAGCATACTATGCATCAAAAGAAAAAGAAAGATGTTCAATACAGTGTTGTGTCGTATATTCTGTTAACTTACAAAATTATCCATCAAATCTTTGCTTTGATAGTCCAGCCCATCGTCCAGTATTGCCACCACCGTGCCATTACCGGTAATACCTTGTTTCCATACCGATGTCACGTTGATATCATGTCCTTTATCTTCTTGATTAATCTATTAGTAAAGATAAAGAGGGAGAGAGTTAGATCTTACTACTTTTCCAACCTTCTTCCTTTATATATATATATATATATATATATATATCTTACCAGATGCCATTGTTTCATAAAGCCTGGATCATGAATAGCCAAAGAAGACTGTGCATCTTCCAAAACCAGTTTTCCAAACGCCGGAGGAGACCTTTTTGATCTTTTTCTGAGTACTTGTTTATCAATACGTTGCACTTTAAACCATGGAAGCAACCCACGTTTATGTACCCCATTGGAATGAGCATTTTTGTGTTGTTGTTCAAAGGAGGCCACCACCGGATCTACGCCAAGGGAACGCTTCAGATGGGAAGAAGGCGACGACACCACATGATATGTTTGTAATTCACCTGCTTGTCCTTCGTATCGCGTACCAATTGATCGAGCTATTATTTGAGCATGTTGTTGAGTATTGTCATCTGTTTGGCCTTGAGGGAAGTGGAGGGTATAATACTGCCTTGAAGGATCTCTTTTAATGATGCCAGCCTGTGTGACCAAGACTAATTGGAGAAGGATTAAAGACAATGTATAAAAATACATAAAGAGATGTATATAAATAAATAAATAAATAGAGAGATAGAGATAGAGAGGGATGGAGAGAGTGGTGTGTCTAAATGGATGGATGATACAAAAAGTAAAAGAAAAAAGGAGAAAAAGGAGAGACGACAAAACCAATTTTTGAGTCTGCTTAAACCGGAGTTTGAATATCATCTTTTTCAGGTCGAGACACAAGGAGAGAGCTACCCCTTAATTAACAAGATAGTGCCTTACCTCCATAACCTATACAAGGTAAACCCCTTCTACTTTATTCAATGGAATTAACAAATACAAGTGACATTTTATTATTAGATTATTGGTATTAGATGTATTAGACTATTCTAAGGGGAAGACTTGTCGGATATTCAAATTGATTCTGGCAGTAGACATGTAATCACCAAACAATTTCCACTCATCATCGTTTTTGGCTTGATTTGATCCAAGGTAGTCCGGTAGGGTGTTTTCCAGAATCCGTGGAACACCTATTGGTAAAAAAAAGAAAAAAAAAAAAAGAAAAAGAATATTAGACTGCTTCCTCCGCCTACCCCCTTCCCAATAATCTTACCATGATATGATAGTCGACTTGATCCAGACATAATAAGTAAATCCCCCGATCGCAAGCATAAAGGTATCGGTGGTATGTCTTTATCTGATCCACCTATAAGATATATACATGCATGACCAAAACTGTAAAGAGTTCCAAGTTAATAATCCCCCAAGAGAGACTTTTGCCACATGCTATTTACCTAACAGATACCAAGGGAGCATCCATGTTAACTTCACTTTTATCCACATGAGCCATCAATGTATCCCGTAGTTGATAATAATTAATCACCCCCGCCTCGGCCTTGAATGACGATCCCGGATAAGAGTTACACCAAGTATCGTAGCCCACCCCTTCCACAGCCGACACCACGGTTTTCGCCAGTCGATCCAACTCCTTGGGCATCGGTAGACCATGTTCCAAATCATATATCTTGGTTTTCCAATCGTATTGATACCCTAATGTGACCCAGCGTTGTTTCCGTAGTAACTCGTCGGGTGGTGGTAACACATTGCCTGGTTGTTTTGCTCGAATATCGGATATTGTCAGAGTGCCTTGTTGATATCGTTTGTACATCTCCCATAAACCTTTGGCCGGTCGATCGTAATGAGCGTCTAGATTCGAAGTGTTGGGTGGTAGGGTGTAATCTGTCAAACAATGTTGGACAAGTCGGCGTTGTGCTTCTGGTGTGAATGGGTTAGGAACAAGAATCAACCCTATCAAAACATCAAAAGTAAATTTAATCAGTTTTAGTTTGTGTTGGAGGGGGTTTACCTGGTATATCTGTCAATACATAGGCGTCCAGTGCACGTTGTTGCCATGAATCGTCATCCATGCCAAAAAGATCAGAGCACTGTTGTCGTAAATCCTTAGCCAAGGTCACCGATTTTATGTTCGAATACTGTTGAAGAAGTGTCGCCTTGTTATCCAACAATTGGCAAGTGTCGATTACTTGAGACATGGTTTCTTTTGGAATCACACGAGCCTTGAATTGACGTTCGGCATATCTGAATGGATTCTGGTTAACATATGATTCCACTTTTTGTCGTTTGGCCGCATTATCAGCTTGTTGTTGTTTCCATATCTTGATTTGACGCCGTGAGGTTAGATGAGATGGGGGCTGGTCTTCCATTGGACAAAAAAAAAGAAAGAAAGAAAGAAAGAAAGAATAGAGTGCCATTTGTGTTTTTTTTCTTCTTTTCGACTGGAGAAATATTTAAACGCCGATTGAAGTTAATCTTTTTCCATTTTCTGACACTTTTTCGAATCAGTGTTTCAATAATTAGCGTCATTACTTTATACTCTACAAGATACACTGCACTAACTATCAAAAGTTATGGTGCCGCTCATTTATTTTGATATAATTGTCGTTTATTTGGTCATACCCTTTTTCATGCATTCTGAAGATTTTCTATCTGTTTTAAAACGCCGACTTGATCAAGACATACATTGATCAAGCTAGAATACCACAATCCCTTCACGCACTGTTATTATCAATATATGGAGTCAGTTAAAGCAGTATTTTATTGAGGAGCAAGTATACATTACAAGCATATATAAACAACTATAAGGGGATGGGTGGGGGATCTAATCTATTTTGACATTTTGATATATTTTCTTGACAAACCAATGTCCAGCAGTGTGTCCAACAAAACCGAGCATACAAAACATGCTCAGGCATAATAAACCTGTGTAGCCAAAGTAAAAGCTTGTCTGGAAGGTTCCTGTCATTCTATAGTGGTAAAAATAAATGTGAGTTAAAATCATCCCAAGCATCGCCTCCAAGTTTTGTAACTTACTTTGTTTTGGTAAAGTAGTAATAGGTGGCATATATGTAAATATAAAATGATGTTGATGCGCAGGACATAAAGCTGACCCAATGCCTAAAAAAAAGAAAGTTAGTAAGTATGATTTGTTTCACTGCTTGTGTATCCCTCCCTCCCTCTCTCTCTCTCTCTTTTTTTTTTTTTTTTTTTAACATTACCATCGATGATCTTCAGAGTTAAGCAAAAAGTAAGTGCTTACAATCGACACACATGCGCTGACCACCAAAAGGATAAGGAAGACCAAAAACATGAATCCGTAGACATAATAGATCTTGTAGGTCCAGAAGGAGGTAAAAATAAAGTACATTTCGATAAAAATAGAGGCGAATGGCAGGATACCACCCAGGGCAGCAATGGCAAAAGGTTCTTGATACCAAAGTTTTTCAGGGATCGGACGAGGAATAGGATTGACACGAGTAGGGAATTCAAGGTGTGCATTATTACCCCAGCGTCTAGCGACAATAGCCCCCAAGATAGTCAGAGGGAAAACCACCAAAAGCCAAATGACGATCACGGAGAAGAGAGCCATGAAAGGTACCGCACGAGAGCTTGAATAGTAGATTGCTAAAGTGTTGATATACCCACCGATAAAGACGCCCGCCAAGGGAAGAAGAATAGCCGTCAGGATCACATTACGCACCCAATCCTTGCCACCATAGGTCGCATAAAACTTGGCACTAGTGTAGCCCGAGACTATGGCGGTCAAAATATAGACGACGACGCTTGCTGTTGTAATTGATGCACGCTCCGAATAAGATTGACCCATGATGATGTAGATGATCATGATCAGACCCATTAACGCCATTTGCGCACCAATACCAACAAAAGCAGACATTAACATCAAACGTGGAGGTTGCCGAAAGACATCACCGTGTACTTGTTTCCAGCCATATCCTTCATCCCCAAGATCACGTTCCTATAATCATATATATATATATATATAAGATTGGGGTTTGGTATAAAAGAGACTACAAACAAGTTGCATACTTACAAAATCATCCAGGCCTTCTTCTTCTTGATCATATCTCGAAAAGTCTCGTTTGACAGTGCGTAGCAAGATAATAGACACCATACCAGTCAGGAAGAGCACCATCATAAAAGAGCTGCAGATAGAGAGCCAATGCACCTATACAAATAAAAAGGATAATAATACCAAGCAAGTTAGTATATCTCTTAAATCCAAATCCAATAATAATACATTACATTGTGTTCAAAAAAATTGGCTTCCAGTAGTCGGTCGAATCGATCCTTGAAGAGAGTGTCAGTGGGTTGCCATGATACTGAATAAGTGAAGGTGAGTTCCGTAGGTGCTTCGGCATGAAGATCTATAGGGTTTTGTTGTTCCAGCGATACAGATATGATCTATATAAAAAGGAATGTTAAACCATATTTACCTTTTCGTCCACTCTCTGTTTCTTGACTTACCCTATCACCATTGTATTCAATCGTGAATGCCTTGTGCAAAAACAAAGGGGCAATGACATTTCCGTTATCCGAGCGTATATTAGCCACTTCGCCTACCGGAGCATTAATTGGTAGATCATCTAAAACAAAGCAAAGCAAGAGAAATTAGTCAAACATGAGACCAGGTCAACTTTTTCAGATTTTTACCTATAAACATAGTAAACCAGTATTGTTGATAAATGGCCCGTATAAAGGTATCCGTCTTTTCTTTATCCAGTTGTGAGTTGCAGATAACTTGGTGATCCACAGGTTCTATGTATAAATGGAATAGAATTGGATTTAGTCATCCGTGAGTTCCTTCCTGCCCTTTATCATAAGAGAATTTTACTTACGTAAGTATCGGATAGATATACCAGAGTTGACAAGATCCAGTCCTTGTAACGCTTCACCCAGAGTTTCATGCCGATGTTCAATTTCACCTTTGCCCCGACAAAATGGAAGTTGGTAATATGGGTAGGTTTCTTGTCTATTATAAACAGAGCCAACAGTATTCATCCAGGCTACTACTTCATCGTCTTCTTTGTACTATGATAAAGAATGCTGTTAGCATCAAAAGATGACGCGATAGAGGATTTCATTTTGTTGTTTACCGTACTTTATGGTTGTGTTCGTCAGCAGATACATTGCATAGGATGCTGCCTAAAATGACAAGTAAAATCAAAGATAAAGGATGTGTAAATGGATAAGGTGATGTTGTTTTCAGTTTCATATGAATTAGATTTATATAAAAGAAAGTAAAAAAAGTAAAAGAAGACAAAAATAAGATTGAATTTGACCAGCTGGTATTAAATTGAATCGGTGTTTAAATATCTCCACCATTTAACTGACGTTTGTCAATGCACATGAAGCAGGGGCGTTGATGAATGTTCCTGACTTGCATGGTATGATCCCTTGTCAGCCAGTAAATATTAGGTTTGTTTAATTTGATAGATCATGTAAGGATGGAACAACCACCTCCTTTATCTTGATGATACTCGGGTCCAATCAGTCTTCCTGATCAGTTCATGTATTATTACCCTCCAAATCTAATCAGACATACTGAACACAGGAACATAATGTTCAATAGGAATTGGATTAAACAATAGAGAGTCAAGTTTATAAGACAAGATAACCAAGCTGACCCTTTTCAACACTGGATCAGCGTGATTTGAAATGTAAGCAGTTGATGATTAAAAGAGAGGATTGATAGTTTTATTGACAAGGTTCTAAATGTATATAGTACTATCAAAGTTCTAACTAGGCGGAGAGGGAGGGGAAGAGATATACTAGATAAAAAGAAATTGTAAAGTTTAAAAAGGTAAAAGAGGGGAAGGATCGAGATACACCAAAAAGATTGACAAAAGTATTTTAACGATAAGGAGTTTCGGCTTGCAAGTTTCTATAAAACAAAATGACGTGAGTTACATCATACCCACCCATCCCCCCCGACTATTCGGTTTATTAGCCCTATTTGTCCATATCGCTTACCTGGCAATTTCCACTTCCCACTTGTCACCGTTAGCCAAAAGCTTTTCCTTGTTATAAAGTAGTTCTTCGTGAGTTTCGGTAATGTATTCGTAGTTGGGACCTTCGACAATAGCATCCACTAGAGATAAGAAAAAAAGTATTAGTTAGATTCCACAAAAGATACTGCTTCTATCTTTTATAATAGCTGATCCTACCTGGACAAGCTTCTTGACAGAATCCACAGTAACTAGAATGAATGTTAAAAAAGTTTAGTAAGAGTCATTCCCTTCCATTTCTATTTCCCGGTCTCTACTTACATGCACTTGGTCATATCAATATCGTAGCGGGTAGTTCGACGAGATCCATCGTCACGAGGTTCGGCTTCAATGGTGATAGCTTGGGCAGGACAGATAGCTTCACAGAGCTTACAAGCAATACAACGTTCTTCACCTATAATAAAACAAGACATAGTGTGTGTGTGTGTGTGTGTGTGTGTGTGTGTGTGTGTGTGTGTGTGTGTGTTAGTATACAGCCCCTAACTTTTTTTTCTTTCTTTCTTTGATATGTTTACCTGTAGGATAGCGACGAAGAGCATGTTCACCACGGAAACGAGGAGAGAGAGCACCCTTTTCGAAAGGATAATAGATGGTGTAAGGAGGACGGAAGAATTGTTCGAGAACAACCCACATACCACGCATCAATTCAGTCAAAAGAAGTTGGCGAGCAGCAACGTCAAGAGCACCAGGCGCTTTACCGGGATATTGGAAGCTTTTGTCTTGAGGAGAAGCATGTTTGGTGACAGAAGAAGTGCTGAATCGAGCCAATTGACTACCCATGGGGGCAACCAAAAGACGTGAAGCTATTGTTTTACAAATCCAACGTTAATTAGTCAAGAGTGTTTGGTGTTACTATCATCATGAGTTGCTTACCAGGGACAAAGGTGTGGCGAGTAGCTGTAGTCGTCAATGATTTTGTGACGTTTAAAAAGTTCATATTCTATATGTATAAAAAGAGAGAATATGTAACAAGGAAGAGTGGGGAGTTTAGAAGGATTGAAGAGAGAGTTCACAAAACTAAAGAAGAAGACGGGTCAGTCTTTTTTTTTTTTTTTTTTTTTCTTTCAAAACAAAATTGAAGATTTCCCCTCGGCCACTGTGACGTGGGGCGGCATTTCAAATCAGATCTTCCCCTATTTTTTTATTTTTTGACAACTGGCAAAAACATTTTTTTCCCTTCTTCCTTACCACTTTCTCCCTTTTGCTCATGTTGTCCTTGGCAAGGTCTTTTACCAAGCTCTCAGTTATCCCGACTTCTAGAGTCTTACCAGGTAACTGCAATGAATTGAAAAAGAAGAAAATAGCTACTATTACTAACAATGAATTTTGTTGTTTTTTACTTTTTTTTTTTTTTTTAGTGGCTGCTGTAAACAGTAGTCGATTCTATGCAACAGTTGAAAACAACAAACGACCACGACACGAAGGACTTGATAAGGAAAACCTGCCTCAACTCAACAAGGTCGACTCGATTCTCGATTTCCCCAGCGACAAACCCTCTTCGCTCGATCAACCCAAAGTCTATTCTTCCTACCGACCTTCGGATGTTGTCCTGAATACTGTCACGGATATCATCGACACACAACTGTCTAATTCTGAACAAGCCAGTTTGATCAAGAAGGCCTTGGTGATCAAGCGGGTGGTCAACATGAATGGTAAAGGAAAACAGCCCTCAATGTATGCTTTGGTGGTGGTCGGTAACGGTAATGGATTGGCTGGTTATGGTGAAGGCAAGGACGAAGAAGCTAGTAGGGCAGTACGAAAAGCAACCAATCGCGCTATCAAGAACTTGCGTTACTTTGATCGTTATGATAACCGCACTGTGTCTATGGATATCACTCACAAATTCCATGCTACTAAATTGTACCTCCGTAGTAGACCTCCAGGTAAAAAAAAAAAAAAAAAAGAGAACAAGGCGATATCTTGATAGAAAACGATTAATCACTCAACATTCTTTATCGACTCAAATAGGTTTTGGCTGTCGTGCAAATCATTATGTCCACGAAATCTGTCGCTGTATTGGTATTCAAGATCTCAGTGGTAAAGTCCGTGGATCAAGAACTCCTATGAATGTTATTAAGGCCACTTTTGAAGCTCTCTCCAACCAAACACTTCCTGATGATATTGCCAAGATGCGTGGAAAGAAACTAGCTGATGTCCAACGTACTTATTATGGTGGTGATCAATAGATTTAGAACTGTCATTTATACATCTGCACATACAATTCATACATACAATCATCCTTCCCTCTCACCCTCCGCATCCCTCTCTCTCTCTCTCTTTTTTTCTTACTCTAGTTAATCTTCTTTTTACCATTATATGTAAACTATCTAAATAAAATAAACATATTCCATCAATACCTTGTCTCTGGCCTTGGGGGAAATGACTCATTGAAGTGTGTGTAGTCAACTTGCCTAAATGTTGATGCCACTTGTGATTGTTTTGATTTCAAACAATGGTATTATCTTATACTTTTAAGCAAGGAATCATTATAATCTCGTGCAATCCATACTACGTTTGTTACCAAAGGCTGGAACGAGAAAGATCATGTACTGTATACTTATCCCTTTGTAACTCGATTGCCCTAATTCCTTCCTGAATCGTAGACCATTATTACTCTGAATGTATAAAGTTTAACCCTAAAACATTCATTTAATGAACCCCATCGTGTATCTTCATTGCTTTCTCCATATGGAAGATATCATTTAGACTTTTATCACATAACCATACGGGCGGGAATTGAAAAGAAAGGATCTGCATATCCATTATATATATTCAAATCCCGATTGCGTCTTTTTGCATACAGTCAAGACCCCTACTGGATGTTGTAAAGTTTGATTCTTTTTTCTTTATTGTTAATGTTTTTGATAAATAAATAATAAAAAGTAAAACTATAGACGAGAAGACAACAAGAAGGAAGTGTGTGCGTGTGTGTGTGTGTGTGGGGGGGGTAAATGGGGTATCAAAAAGGGTAAAAAACAAACAATAAGGGGACTATGTATAAATAAAAGGTGACATGGGAAGGTGGGGAGGGAAACATACAAACTGAACAGTAAGTAGTTAATCAGCTGCGCTAATGACGTCTAGACTATCAACGATTTCTTGTTCGTATTGATTTTGATCAAGTTGTTTCGTTTTCTTGACCAAAGCTGCAGTGATTTCGGGTGTGGTGGCCAAAGCCAAAAAAGGATGCTAGAGAAAGAAAAAGAAGAGGATTTGATGAGTATGTTTTTGCTTGTTTTTTTGTTTGTGATATTTTACCTTGAGTAGTTGTTCAGCATCAGGTCGGAGATAAGTATCGATTGTCGTACATTGCTTGATAAAGTCGAGGAGCAGATCAGACCATTTCTCGGGACAATCCATGTCAGGTACACCATTTGCAGCGATCAAGAAGACAGCCTATTTGATAATAATCATAATAATCATAATAAAAAGGATCGTTTAGACTTCCGTTCCCCCCCACCCCCACCTGATCTTCTTACCCGCAGAGGAGGATGATCAATATAAGGTGGATTGCCTTGTGCCATTTCCATCAATGTCACACCCAAACTCCATATATCTGCCTTGGTATCGTACTCCGTTCCTTTAATGACTTCGGGTGCCTATTTTTATAAGAGAGTGTGTGTTAGTAAGCAAAAGTTTAGTCCAATATATCCTATCTTACCATCCAATAAGGAGTTCCCACTACAGATCGGCGTTTGTCTTGATCCACAATCAGTTGTGCGCATTGACTAAAATCGGCTGTAATGACCATCCACAAAAAAAAAGTAGGTTAGTTGAGATCATCCGCCCTTGTTTTCCTTTTTTAACCAAAGTTACCTAATTTAATATCACCACGCATATTCAACAAGATATTATCGCTTCGAATATCTCTATGGATACGATGCAGTCGATGCAGATGAGCCAAGGCACGTACCACTTCCCTTGTGATTCTTGCCATGTTAGCTTCGGTAAACACCAAGGCAGAGGAAGAAGCAATGATATCAGCCAAAGAGATATCCATGTATTCAGTGACCACCCATATATCATCGTCCACCGTATATTTCCCCACCAGTTCAATGATATTCGGATGCCGACTCATCTTCATGGTGTTCAGTTCTTGATCCAATTTGGCGAGTTTCTCTTTGGCAAAGGGCGAGATTTTCTTGATTGCTACCTATAGAACTCCCAAGAATAATAAAAAAAAAAGTGAGTATATTGGACATGGTTAAAATTTAAGCTTAGTAATGTATACTTACCAAGCGGTTCGTTAGAGAATGTTTCGCGGCATACATGGGACCCGAATCACCTTCAGCAATAAGCGTAAGATCTGAGTAAAAGGCAGATGGTGGACCGGTTTCCACAATGTCATCTACAAAGATTCCATATGAGTAATTATGTTGTATTTTTAATTTTCATTAGACTTACCAATGAAGTGAGATCCAAATGACAGGGACGATGTGGACAATGAGGATGGCATATGAAGATCCCTCATAGATGTATCACCTGATCAAAATAATAAGAGTTAGTACGTTGCACATGAGTTGTTTTAAAAATAGATGCAAGTATTATATGTTGAGTGTGTGTATATGTAAGGAGGAGTTGGAGGAGCAGGAGAAGTGAGATGAGTGGATCAAGTAAAAAGGAGAAAAGGGAATGATAATCGTGAGAGTACAATAAGCCCAAAATGATAATTAACAACTTACAAGTTTCATGAGTGATGGGAGAGGTATTGTTGGAAGTTATGTCGTCATAGTGATCATCGTCTATATCAATTGAAGGTAATGGTCGATGTTGTAATTGCCGTAAAAGTGTATCAGTAAAGATACCCGTATCATTGGTGGTTGCATACATGCGTTGATGATCTTGTTCTTGTAATAGTAATTCCAATATCGATGAACCTTCTTGATCCGATACAGCAGGGGTAAAGGAAGGAGGTGGTGGAAGAGGAATAGTTGAAGATTGGATGACACCAGATGCTTGTAATATCTTTTGCCATTCTGAAGGTAGTCCCACCAAGCCATAATCATCGACTTGTACATGAACATTGTGCTGAATGTTGTAAGGTTTACCAATACCTGGTAGAGTCGGTACCAGGTTGGGATTGATATAATTTGTATTCAAGACATCATCGCTTGGTAAATTTGACTGCCATACATCTGGTAGTCCCTATTATCAGGTGTACAAAATAATAAGAATAACAACAATCATAAAATGTCAGTTCATCATATCACCCACGAGGTAAGGTTACATTTCGCTCTTTATTATTTATTCTTACCATGAATTTACCAGTTAATCTATTGTATTCAACATGAATACCATGTTCGAAATGTGTAGGTTTGCCAATATCCTTGATCGTAGTTGTTTTTGGTATCGAGTTGGACATTGTTGTTGATATAGAAGCATCACCTACTTGAGATCGCCAACGACTTTTTGTTCGCTTGAGTGAAGGGGAGACAGATAAAGTGGAAGATGGAGTGGTGCACAAGGCTGACATTGTTGAAGGATAGGATTCAGACTTTTTCGTTAAGGGGTCAAGTGTTGAAGTATGTGATAAGGCATTGCCCATTGAGCGAAATGACGAGTAAAAACAAGAGAATAGGAGAAGAAGATGATAGTAATAAGTTACGTTTTATGTGAATGAATGGAGTAAACGAAAGAAGAGGAAGAGGGAAAAAAAAAAACAAGGAGGTCAACTTTTTTTTTTGTCAACCTTCCCTTTTTATTTGCTGTCGGAGTTTCGGGTGATCAGGCTCTCATCAGTCTGTATGTGCTGTACAAAGTCTACAATGCCTTGATTATTCCACTCATATAAACCCTTGATATTAAACATAATACAAAAAAAGATTACTAAACTTTTTATTGTATTCACTTGATAGACATGGGCAGCCTAAAAGGTAAGATGAATCAAACAAGCTCGCGGGGTTTGAACGTGGGAGGATTGAAAGCCCTCTTGTCTTTCTCTACTCATGCCACTACTTCAAGGAAGAGAAAAGACTTTCAAGAAATAGGACAGTCAATAGTCTCTTTGTTCTTTTTCTAAAAAGGCATCTTGAAGGGTGAATTGATAAACATTGTAATCGAAGTGTGCAAAAGAGCTCAGCTACTTTTTTAAAGGCCGCCATTATAGGGACTTTTTTTGCAACATTGTTTTGCATGGATTTCATAGTTGTAAAACTAACGGGTTTGGATACCATCATGACCAACACAGATAGCGTCAGTGCAGGAGATGTAATCTTTATCATTCAATTCACTATGAATAGGTTTCGATCAAAACTCCCGGGTAAGGGGTATTCCCCCCTTCATCAAAAGAAGATTTGACAGGCAGACCTTGGATTGATAATTGGGGTCTTGATGCTCATGTGTTGTATTGTTTGTATCGATAGAAACCCCCCATTCATGGTCATATTCACTCGTATATGATGTATCATTTAACAGAACACTTTACTCATACCTTGTCAATCCGTTTTTGCATTCATCGGAATTTGAATTCCTCCGGTAAAATTTTTTTACTTGAGGGAAGTTCTTTTTTTTTTTTTTTTTTTTTTTTTTTTTTTTTTTTTCAGTCTTCTCAATCGCTTCCAAATGTTAAAAGCTATCTGGTCGAAACTATTTGGTGAAACGATCGATCCTTCTTCTATCAATGCTGAATTACAACAACGATTAATCGATTACTTATCACAAACAAGCTTGGGGGAGACACCAGAATCAAGCCTGAAGACCAGTTTACTGATTGTATCCATTCTACGACAAGCACAGTGTTGTTACAGGTGTACTTTACGATACATTGGCTGTCTTAACGATGACCTTTACCCATACTCTGCAGAGGTAATATATACATGTACATGTAATTGTTGAAACTAATAACTAGTGTTTTAATTGCTCTTTACCTAGGAAATCGATCTCGTACTTGATTCTCTACGGGGACGAACGCGAACCTCAATTCAAGTCTGTACTGCTTGCCTGGGAACACTGCAATATGCCGATGATGACACTATGATGATCCAACCAATTGTGGATAAACTAAATGGTGACAATTATGAAGTGACGACCTTTGACCTGACCTTGACTCTCCCACTCAGTCTGATCCACCGTGAAACACTCCTCAAGATTCATGTCCAAGATCAACTACAGCAAGACAAATCTTATCAACAAACCTGCAAGGCTTATCCGTGGACTTTTGATTTGGTGCGTGAAGCAAAAGATCCTATTCGATCCATCATGATGAATCGTTTGGTTCGTGCGACTGGCTTGAAAGGGATGCCTAAATCATCAAACTTCCATATCAACTTGTGTTTGAATCATCCTGGCACTGAAACTGAACACTCATTCCTTACTCAAGTTAAAGATCCAGTGCTTCGACCACGCAAAAAGATGAAGAAGGTAAGGCGATTGCCGTTTGTAGGTGGGGAAAAGAAACATATGCTAATATAATCCTTTAATATATTAATCTTCTTGGTGATGGTCAAATCAGGGACAAGAAATCACGGTGGGTGAATCAAGACAACATATTGTAGAAGCATTGAAGGGACTCAGCTTGAAAGAAGCTCGATCGTAAGTATATAAAACAATGATGTAGGGGTGATGGAAACAGAAAAAGTTTATGCAATCTTATCATGTCCACTAATCTTTGATTCTTCATTAGACTTACCACCATTCCACCTTTACCGCAAACAGAAAAGGCCAGCATCGAATCTCTTACTTTGATTCATGATCCTGTATTGACTGGTGGTCGTTATAACAAGTATTCTCGTCAATGTAGTCAAACACCATGGGTTGTCGGCGGCAAACGATTAACTGAACTCTCTGTATCTGACTGCATCGTGGGGGTATTCAAGAAACATCACCAATGTGAAGGTAAAAAAATAAAAAATAAAGAAAAAGGGTAAAGGTACAAAAGAAAGGTGACTCATTCTCTCTCTCTTTCTCTTTTGAAAAGATATCAAGTTTGTTACTGCTGGCCGTGAAGATGCAGATGTCCGCATGCTTGGTACTGGTCGACCCTTCTACTGCACTTTAATCAATCCTCGTCGAGCAGTACTATCGTCAAAAGAATATGAAGAAATGGAAGCCGAAATTAATAATGCACCAACTTGTCATGCGGTCAAAGTTAGACACATCCAAAATATCAACAGGTAAAAAAGATATCATATTCTTATTAACGTTATACAATATTAACACAAACTATTTTCTATTTTTGAATCTAGCAATGACACCCAACATATCAAGGACGGTGAAGAAACTAAGCGGAAAACATATCAAGCCCTAGTATGGTTCTCTCAACCATTGACTGACGAAATCGTGGACAGATGTAACAAGAAGGGCAGCCAACCATTTGTCACTGATCAAAAGACACCTATTCGTGTTTTCCAAAGGTAAGTCATGTCCTCTTTATTGGTAATGAAAAGAGTATTCACATTAACTAACACAACACATACACTTAATTTTAGACGTGGGGCAGGCACACGAACAAAGACGATTCACCATATGACTCTAACAAAGGTGGATGGTGATGATAATTCTCAATTTGGTGTACTCAATTTGAATACTCAAGCAGGAACTTATATCAAGGAATTTGTCCACGGTGATCTGGGACGATCTCAACCTAATCTCGCAACTATCTCTGGGGTGGAAGGTGTTGATTTACTGGCTCTGGACGTACTGGAAGTCGACCTTCAATGGCCATTGTAGTAGTTTAGTCTGTTTATATCCCCCCTCCCTTCCAATACAGTCCTATCTCATTTTTATATTCAACCTAGTTGTACTTGTACTTTTTTGAAATTACCGACTTGCATAGATTCATCTTTTTTTTTTTTTTTTTTTTTTTGTGATCATATACTTCTCCACCAATAAAGAAAAATCTTTTAAACCTCCAATGAACGGTCCATTCTATCACTGTTATACATGTGGTATTATCCATAAAAGTCTCAGGTACAGTACGATTTTTAACGAACCTTTCCCTTACCTTCCCTTTCCTTTCCCAAAAATACCATAATTTGAAATCCCGACACCTTTGAATTTATGGGTTTGAAAGAGTAAACTTAGTTCAAATCCGCTAACCATCGCCTTGAATCTTAAGAAAGCCCTACAGCTTCAATGGACAAGTGATGCTCACTACAAAAGTGACCACGAGCATTCCTTAGCCTATTCCAACAAAGTTTACATAATGGCCAATATACCAAGTCCACTGTATGGAGCAAACTAGCCTCAAGATCGTTTTAACCTGACTTTTGTAAAAAAAAAAAGGATGTAGGATGAAAATGGACAGACGAGACCAAGCATATTTTCAAAACCCGCTTTTTCTCGACTTGAGTCTTAAGAAAGCCCTACTGGCTCAATGAGCAAGTGATGCTAATGACAAAAGTGACCATGTGCATTCCTTAGCTTATTTTCAACAAAGTTTACATAATGGCCATTGTACTAAGTCCACTGTTTGGAGCAATAAAGCCTCAAGATCGTTTTACCCTCACTTTTGTAAAAAAAAAGTTGAAGAATGAAAATTGACACACAAGACAAAACTTGTTTTCAAAACCCGCTTACTCTCGCCTGGAATCTTAAGAGAGCTCTATTGTCTTAATGAACAAGCGTTGCTAATGACAAAAGTGACCATGTGCGTTCCTTGGCCTATTTCCAACAAAGTTTACATAATGGCCATTGTACCAAGTCCACTGTATGTAGCAGCATAGCCTCAAGATCGTTTTAGCCTGACTTTTGTAAAAAAAAAAAAAAAAGGATGTAGGATGAAAATGGACAGACGAGACCAAACTTATTTTCAAAACCCGCTTACCCTCGCCTTGAATCTTAAGAGGGGCCCTACTGCCTTAATGAACAAGCGATGCTAATGACGAAAGTGAACATGAGCATTCCTTAGCCTATTTCCAACAAAGTTTACATAATGGTCATTGTACCAAGCTCTCTGTATGGAGCAGTATAGCCTCAAGATCGTTTTAACATGACTTTGGTAAAAAGAGGATGTATTTTAATTTCCGCTTTCTAAATTGGGAGCTCTTTTGACTTTCAAGAACATGTCTAATCCAAATTATTCTGGTGTTCACTACTTCTAATACAAACAAGATATACTTTTGAGCCTAAGACAAATGACCGTTTCAAAAGACATTGTATAATGAAAGAGAGAGAATTAGCACGCTGACAAAGCTACACTCGGGCCAAAGTTTTGGGTAATCAAAGAAAAATTTAAAAAATTCTTATGCAAGTCTTTACGGCGGTGATTGAAGCTATCTACCAACTACGGAACGGTCCGAAAGGTTTCAAGTTACACATATTCAAATCCCGCTCTGAGGGCCCCACATTTTTTTCTTTTTAAAATTCAGAATGACTCTTTTTTTTTTTCTTCTTCTTCTCCTACTTTACATCAATGTACGGAATCGGTGACAAGCAACTTATCTAAGACTATGAACCTTGACAATGTCCCACTTGATAAAAAGGTATTGACAAACCCCCTTCCCTAAGATTAAACTAATGCTCCATTCAGGAAACTGACCTTTTGTGTGTAATAGGGCAGTAAACTTTTTTCCCAGGTCAAATTGGTATTTACTATGGTGCCTAGGTAAAAATATGAATCAAGTGACTTGATGTAGTAAAAAAGTAAAAAGGGTTTGCATAAATAATTGCTTCTTGAACCGCAAACAAAAAGGTACATGGACTATATAATGATGAAACTCACCTTCATCTTTACTTTTTAGCTAAAAATAGAATCTCTCTCTCTCTCTCTCTCTCTCTCTAAACCGACTGGTATATGACTGGATGAATCAAGATGGATGATCACAAGGGGTTAATGAACTCTTGGGCATCTGACATGCAATGTAAGAAAAACAACAAAAAGATTATAAATATCTTGCAACTACTCATCTTCTTCTTTTTCTTCTTCTTTTATATAGCACATGATATTAATAACAAACGCAGATCATTATATTGGACACAGTATCACTTCACACCTTTGCTCTCATTATCCCGATATTCGATCTCAACTACGTATACTCTGTCAAAACGATACTCAATGTGCACACTTTAGGAAACATGGAATCGACGTACGACAAGTAGATTACCAACATCCTCATTATCTATCATTAGCAATGCGAAAGGTCGATCATGTTGTGCTTGTGGTTGGCTCTCATATGGATCGGGTGACTAGCGCAAAAAACATCTGTCGGGTGGCCCAAAGATCAGGTATAAAGTCCATCATCCCGATTTCCCACGTTGGTGCCCTTTGTCCTGATATGACCTCTTCACTTATGGATTATGCTTTAATCGAAGAAGAAATCATTAATACTGTCGACTGTGCTTGGACAATACTTCGGTAAGTCATATATTGACAACAATAAATAATCAAGGACTAAACCCTCTTCTCTTTCTATTTAAATAGGACGGACTGGATTCAACAAGATTTCCATTTATGGACAACTCATGCTGAAAGGTATCGCACCTTTCCTTTACCAATCAACGCCAATACTGAATTCTGTCCTATTGATATTCAAGACGTATGTGAATCTGTATCTTCGCTCCTTCTCAACCAAGATGAAACGGCAACAATAGTCGACGAATTGGATGATTTACATGTGGGGCAAGTCTACACCTTGACAGGTCCACAAGTGGTCAATGGGAAGGACATCATCCAAAGTTTGGTCATCGCAACGCATTACCCTACTTGGCGGTTTATGCAAATACGACCTATGGATCTTCGGGACTACCTTTATCATTTACAAACGAACATCTTTTTTGATGCTCGACTGAAAAAGGATCGTGCACGGATACTAATGGATGACTGTGGGACCTATCGATTTAATATCATCAAGGCGCCTTCTCAGTCTGGTAAGAGACAGGAATAAATGTAAAGATGGTGCTAACTATGAATATTGTTTTGTTATCAATCAAATAGATCAACAAGTGCAGGACTTTTTGGACTACTTTGATTGGGTATCGCATACTTCAAGCAGTATATTTATTCCTCACGTGCAACTCCTTACTAACAAGTCTCCTCGGTCTATGGATGCCTTCTTTTTAGATAATGCTATTAGTTTTAAACCCCGGGAATAACAATTCTATATGTAGTAATATACTTTGTTTTGTTTTGCTAGTATATATTGTTATTATCTATTGTCTTTTATCAACTCTAATAAACTGCTATTGCTTGACTATATATTATACTCAACAAGTACACTGTTAGTACTGCAACAATGTTTGTAATGTTGTCTTGGCTTATTAATGGAAATGGATACAAGTGGTGATGGAATTTTTTTTTTTCTTTTGTTGCTCAGCAGAGAACCCAGTGTTTCGATACAAGTAAAGTCCCTCGCCTCGCATGATCATTTCTCTATCACTTGTGATAAGAAATGGTAGAGCTGATCAGATGTTGATTTGGTAAAAGTATTAGTATAAACCATCCATTGATTGAAAGAGATGTCTAAAGTTAGGTCACATTGGATAGTCGTCAACTGTTAATCTTTTTGGTCATGAGGCTTCCCTTCGGAAACTCAATTTTTGCATGAATGTCGGAGTTGGAGTGTTGAAAAAGTTGGATACAGAGATTATAATATACCACGATAATCAAACAGGACAGAATTATAAAAATATTTCTTTATTTACTAATGCATATATTGTTTATTAGATATATAAGTGATATTATTTTATAAAAAGAAAGGGGGACGGGGTAAAACAAAGGATGGGTATAAAGGGTAAGAATCTATTGTATAACTTTATCCATAGTAGCAATCAACAAGTGGTGATCAAAATCTTGAGGATGTTCATGGAATTGCTGGACCAAACGGAATAAATCTGTGTCCCCATAGAATCGTTGGACACAAAAAGCCAAAAACTGAGCATCTTGACTGGTAACAATGTTGGGTTGGTGAATATGGCCGTGCATCAGGACGATTTGTTTAGAGTGTTGTAGTTCATCATAATGTGTCAATGATAAAAAAGGGCGTGCTTGGTCTTGTCTGAGTTTGTATTCGGCAAGAGAGGTAAAGTAGCATTGGGTTTGATGGAATTGTAAAAGGTAGAATTCCAATCCGTTCGGTCGAGGTAAAGGGAAGATAAACATCGGGTAGCGTTCACCTCGTTCTTGAAGGGTTTGGAAGATGTGGGCTGGAATGACTGCGTTGATGACATTTTCTTTGGTGCTGTGATACGTGTGCCATAGTTGAGCAATCCTTTCAGGCGATTCTTTTTCCAGTAGATCTAGTTTCACAAAGTCATCGAGTTTCTATGTAAAGGCATCAAAATTTAATAATTGTGTCCCATTTCATATGTATATCATTACCGGTGTCGAAGCCTTTACGGGTGAAGATGGCAAAGGAGAGGATGGTGGTCCTTGTTTGGATTGTTGTTGTTGTTGTTGTTGTTGTTGTTGAAAGGAAGGTGTAGTGGCTACCGTCTTTTTGGCTTGTTGCTTGAGTTGTTGTACTGAGACTCCATGCCTGTAAAAGAGAGATAGGAATGGTGTTAGTTATCCATGAAGCGAGTCTTCTTACTTTCCCGTCTTTTTTTTTTTTTTTTTTTTTTTTTACCTGCGAGCTTTTTGGACAATCTTGTCAGCATATTTGAGTTCATAATCAATCTTGAAACGATTGGCTTGTTTGGCGATATTACGAATACGATCTATGTCGCAAAAAAGAAATAAGTTAAATAAAGTCATGTTGATATGAATGCCTAATTACCTTGTTCACTACTTGTAAAGAATAAAGATGGTGGGGTACCAACAACGTGAGCATAACGAGCTGAATGTGATACTATTCCAAATGGTGACTTGTTGCAGGTCTTTAATAGTGAGGAGGAGAGAGTTTTAAGCATTAGGTTAAAAGAAGAAAGGAAGAAAAAAGAGCAGACATGAAAAAGCGATGCTGTCGCAGGATTATAAAAATGACAGCTGGGTGGCTTTTTCGTCAGGGGGTTCCTGGGCTGGCTGGTTCATTATGCGGCGGTTGAATTTATTTCTTTCAAAAGAAAAAAAAAAAAGGCTTCCCTCTTGCTGCCTTTTCTTCATTCCATTTATTCAAAATGCTTGGTGCCCACAAACGA